>CACRXP010000029.1:1082846-1117927 GCA_902702965.1 Spirometra erinaceieuropaei | reverse complement strand
AAAGGAGGAGGAGGAGGAGGAGGAGGAGGAGGAGGAGGAGGAAGAAGAAGAAGAAAGGACAAAACTATGGAGGCGACGTCTGCTGATAATGAGGTCAGATTTGTCGACTTCGCAAGACCAGATGTCCCTTGCGCTTCAAGGCTACAAAAAATCGGCAAACTTACGGACCTATTCAGTCAAGAGGGATAGGAAACAGCGGCCTTTTCAATTTGACGCTAAAATGGTCACTTCTTGTTTTTTTTATTGGAGCTCTGGCCGTCTAACACAGCTTCGAAGACTTTCTGGGCCTTTGCACACAAGGCGAGACTGAAAACCCAAATTAATGTTTTGTTGGTAAATACAAAACTGGATTTTCGAATAGCGTAGAATGTCAATTTCGTGAAAACTAAGACCGGGGATAACGAAACCGGAAACGTTGATAAAAATCATGCGGAGGGATTAATTGCTGCACCCCAAACTTGACTGGAACAACTCGAAAACTGGCAAATTTCGTCGACTAATGTTCTCTAGGAGAACAAATGGAAGTCGGTTGAATCACATGAATGTCGAATCACTGTGCAGAACTGTCACGCGATTAAAAGGATCGATAGACGAAATGCATTCTGTGGGGCAGGGTTTGCAAACATCATGTGGGTGACCCCGCACCCGTGCAAAAAACAAAAAAGCGACGACCAGGCGGAGGAGAGCAGAGAGCGGGCAATAATTGGTGCCTGGGAAATCGCTCCTGATTTTGCCACTCCGCGGCAATTAACGCGCACAGTGAAATGCACACAACCGTGTTGCGCTAGAGTGTCATAAGCTCAAATTCCAGGCATTTGTGCAGTGATTCTACGATGTCTGAGTTCCTCAAGGTCACATGTCGTCGGCTGATGACTAAAATAGTTCGGATAAGCATACATACACAGCATGCATGCACCACGACTTCAAATTACGTGCGCCTTCTGAAGACCGACACACGAATGGTTCAGTTAGATGGGAGGCAGCCCAGGAAAAAACAGACTACTTTATTAAAGTGACGTGGGCCTTCAAGGGCAGCCAAAAAAGAGACTGTTAGGCCTACAAGTTGCGAATCGCACATGCTATCGTCAGAAGCTAGTGTGTCAAGTAGAAGATGTCATAACGTGAGGGATGACGCAAAGGAGCGGCCTAGTGGCAGCGTCCGCAAGGTCTCCAGCAGAAGGTCAGATAGGCGGGGAGGGGACTAAACGGCGGATTTATCGTCCGGTGGCTGCGTTGGTGTCGATTCCAACTCTTAGAATCACGATTTGAAAATAGCAGGCGGAAAGGCTGTAATCAGTAACGCAGAAGTGAAATTTAAAAACAGTTCACAGACACTTTCGTGGCGATTGGCGACAGTCACAAGCTGTGGATAAAAATACGGCCTTTTGAGGGCTATTTATGGTGTGTGGCAATGACCAGAGTCATCTGTTTGCGGCAATGACATGGGAAAAGGAATTGCCGCTGGGAAAGGTTTATTGTTGATGAGCATCAATGATAATGGCAAGTTAATTAGCTATTGTGGCATGTTTTGCTAGTCAGTCGATAAAATGGCGGCCTTCACTATTTTGAGGTCTACCTAAATTCGATTCGTTTTTTGAGGCACCTGGTCAATAAACAATTTACTTAGGCCCACTTGTAGGATTTTACGGCTCCTGTCGGTCTGTTTTAGGATACACAGGGTATTATGGTTTAAGGCAGTTAGAAGTGATTTGCCTACTGTTCTAAATTTGCGTCGTTTAGATGCTCCCTGAAAGCATCGTTGAAATTTCCTTCATACTGCAACGGAAAAACAACCGGATCCGCGTAAAAGAGTTTAACATAGTTAGGGCAGTTGGCGAATTCTGAGACTGATATATTAACTGGCCTGGTTGGCCACTTCAGTAACCCAAATTTGCGTCGTTTAGATGCTCCCTGAAAGCATCGTTGTAATTCCCTTCATACTGCAACGGAGAAACAACCGGATCCGCGTACAACAGTTTAACATAGTTAGGGCAGTTGGCGAATCTTGAGACTGATGAATTAACTGGCCTTCACCTGGCCTGGTTGGCCACTTCAGTAACGCCTGCAACAATAATTGAGTAATTATCCCCATCACTATTTACTGTCACCAGGGCGTTAAAATCTAGTCTGCTGATCATTGCGTAACGTCTTCAACACTGGACTTTGGACTCAACACATCTCGCCTTTGATCGGGAATAGTCAGTCACACAAGAGTGGCATTCACTGACTTCTCATTGTGGAACACGTCTGGCGTAGAACAGTAAGTTTAGGGAAGAGAAAAAAGAGCAATCGGTTGATTTCTAGCCTAAAATAGAATAAAACTGTCCGTACGAAAAGAGGCCGTTGGACGTATCGGCATCCAGGAATATAGCTAAAGCGTTAAGGAAGCAAAGAGATTTTCACGGGATATTGTGATTAGGGTCCGTATGAGATCAGAGATTTCGCGACTGACGTGCAACGTCGTAGGTTATGTCGACTCGTTAGAGTATATCGTAACAAACAAATTAACCCAAAAGGCAGTCCGTATATACCTGAAACCGTAGTTAGGTGTTTAGTCCACTCAGAATCCGTTACACTCGTGATGGATATCAGGATCTTGGGGAGTAAACATTTGGTGAACGCTGTTCTGGCCGTTCTGTGACATTTTATAACTTTAAACAGCAATAGAGGTTCCTATAGACACATGACTGTTTGCCTGGAGACTGAGTTTAAGACCGCTGCAGGGTGGAATTATATTCAGGTTAGCATTCAAAAAAGTTGGCGAACACAGGTGAAAGACCGCAGGCACTGGTTGCCATAAAGTCAATTCCCAGGCAAGTAACGAAAATTCAGGCTTGATTCGATGGCTCGTCGAAAATGAACGGTTATAGTACACATAGTATCTTAATAAGCAGAATCCCCAGCACTCTGAGGAATGTTAAACAAACTAGGCCTTGCACAATTGGTGTAGAAGCACGAAATCGTTTCCCGTATCCCTAGCTAGGACAATATAAAGTCCTTTGGAAAAGCCTGCATACTGAGTCGTCTACGGAACGTCCCAGAAAGATTAGGAAACCAGAAGAGGTACTCGAAGTGACCGATGAGTGTGTGGCACTGACAATAACAGTCGATGACTTACGACCGAGCTTAATAGAAGGCGATAAAAATTCGAAAAGCCAAAATGTCGTCGGAATAAAAGATTTCAGTTCAGTTGGTCGTCCAAGGGGAAAATCTAAAAGAGGATCGGAGGAACTAAGTCGAACTTCTGAGTGATGGCGTTGACCTTCATTTGTTGATTTACGTCTCGAAAGAACTCGCTTTTGCGGAGAAGTACGGAACCTTATTGGCTGAACGCAGTGGCAGAATCAAGCACAGGATGCCTTGGGCACCCAGTGACATACAGTTGCAAGTAATTTTGAGGGGAAATATGTAACGTTGGCATTCAGTTTGCTTGGTCTTTGGCCTCAATCTTTTCATTCTCGTGATGTCCAAAGCACTAAAGTGCACCGGGCCAGATATGACTTTCATATCGATTTGAGGGATTCGGGAAATCTCTTGGATATGCTGAGATACGCTTAACTTCTCGAGAAGTGTTTAATATTTTTAATAGACTTTGGGGCGAAAACGACATAAGTGCATTGGCCTTATTCATTGAGAAAGAATACAACCTGAAATTTAAAAAAATCAAACAGACAGCCGTGCATGCCTAACCGGAAGACGCTGGCGGAGCATGGCTGTGAGTAGTAGGCGCCATTAGGTTTTGTGCGTGGTGGGTACATTATCGCACATGAAATTATTCCTTATATCATAGCATAGTCTTCTTTATGCAATATCTAGAAGAGACAATCAATTAGAAACATTCTGTTTATGAATAATGTCCGTATGCTACAGCGTGCTATTTGGCGTAACACGGGCCAGCAACGCAAAACCGATTAGCGCATAGAATCACTAAGTTTGTATGACAAGTCAGAAGAGACTGCAGGACGTACACTATACAAAGCTCCCATTGTAGCACTCGTTGGGGGAATAGTATTTTCCACGAAGAAGAACAAGGCTTGCTCCGGCTTCAATTGAATTCGTTTTCTTATTAGGAAGTAGAACTGCCCAACCGTCAAGTCAGAGGGCACAAGATATTTGTTCTTGTCTAACGTAGGAACACGAGCCCTGGGCGATTTTTCCACAATAACCTGGGGGGGGGGAAGAAAATGTAACGTTGTAAGTAGGAGGCAGCGCACAAGACGTAGGGAAAGTACGAATTCAAGGGCGATACTGTGGATGCTGAACAAGGCGTTTCGAAAACAACCCTATTGACCCCGTGGAGAAAAAACGATGGGCTTTCCAAAATATGAGCGAATTCGCAACATCGTTTTCGACTTCTCAGTGCAAGTAAGTACGACCTAAAGACTGCAAATAAAAGACTACGCTTGGTTTGTTAGATAAAGCAGGCATTACCAAAAACGGTACACTTCCTGGCATATTTGACATGACAGGCGGTCACTTGCGTTTTAGACTCGACTTAGCGCCCTCCCACATTTACGGGTTGGGCATGCTAGAATGCATGGAAAACGCTGTATCTGGAGTTACCTATATGATTTACTTCCGTGAACTTGGTCTGCTTACATTACCTGGTTGCCTTATTACCGTTAACTCCATCGGATGAAAGAAATGAGGCGCATCAATAACGAATTAATAGGGGAATTCGATGAATAAATTGGCACAATAAGTTTGCGTTACCAGGTGGCTATTGTCAATCTGGAGCGCAAATGTTTGCTATCTACTTACCAGTCGGTCAGAATAGGTTAAAAGGGGATGAAAACGCCCGTGGGCCCTTTTCTCTTGCTGGGGCGACAGTGGTGACTTACTAAAGTTCGAAACGTCGACTTTGGATTAATCGCAAGTTGGTATGGCTCATGGAAGGGTACGTTCTACTTCAACTCGCAAAGAGGCTTCAATAATTAGCTGTTAGGCTTATCTTGTCTACAATAAGTTGTTCTCTGCCAATGATAAAGATGGAGTAAAACGAGCGGCACTGGAGTCGACTCTTCTTCAAGATCGGTTATTGCCGTTCAATGATTGTTAAGGCAAGAAGAAAGTGTCTCTAAACACACAATATAGTATAAAGGGTTAATATCTCGTCAAAGCATTAAAAGTAAGCCTTTAAACTTGTGCTGCTTTCTGGGAAAATAATTGCTCATGATTTCGGTGCGGATGTAAACAATAAACCTACAGGCACACACGACGGATATTTCTTTCGGATTTTCTCGCCTTCAGCAAGGCGCTTTTCGAAGCTGTGCTCTTCCTTGTAAGCGAACTTCATCCCTGGGGGCAAGAAAAAGATATGGCGATCAGCTGTTATGATGATTTAAACAACGCAGGTCGAGCACCGACTTGTCTAAGCGGGTGATCGAGAAAAATCCACGAGTCCCAGTGTTCACCAGAACATATCTGGAAGCACTACGTCCTTTCTCCTCTTACAACTCTGATTCAAATTTGTAGCCTACGGTTACGGACCGTTCAAAACCCCTTGGTCTCCTTAGTTCTCTGGCGGTATTCTGTAGAGGACAATACGACTATTAAGCCAAAAAAGTTGCAAAACGACCTTTAGACATAAAGAATGGGTCAGGACGCCTTGGTAGCGGTGTCGCGGTACACGATGAGCTACGTACTTCACGTTACCTCGTGCCTGGCGCTCCTTTATTAGGTTCCATGTTGTTCACTCTGGCATTGCTACAAGATCACAGGTAGTCTTAGACTTACTGTCGGCAAGCAGGCCTCCAATATCCTTGATGACTTCGAAACTCTTATGGCCTAAAAGGTTAGTTTTTTTAGCAAGTAGCGGCAATGAGCGCTTTGACTGAAGGATTTTGTTTTTGCGTAAGAAATGTTGACTGTGGGCAAACGCATGTTGGTCAGACCGCTGATGAGGGTGATCACATTTTCCTTTCCTTCACTTTTTGACCTGATTAACTATGGCCGCCCTATAGATATAAGCATATGGTACTGCATCAAGTAGTATTTATTTCTACTTTAGGGTACTTGATTTACTAATCATACTGGCCAAGCATTTCAAAGGAAGGTGTTCAAGACCCATGAACACTTTCAGTCTGCAGAACATTCCGGAGATTGGTGTCAGCGCAGACCGCCATAATCATTATAAATTAATTATTATTTTTATGAAAGATCCGTCGGGGTCCCATCAAAGCAAGTAAAAATAAATTTGCATGCGAAATTTAGACGATGTAGGCAAAATCTGTACAAAGTGCAATATAGTTTTTGAATTAGAAGTCCGTTAAGAAAAATGATAAGCGAGGGGTGAAAGAAACTCCACATCAAAATTTAAAAATGACTGGCTGAATGAAGGCAAACAAACCCGAAACAGTGCTGTATCAATCTACCCAGGGAGATTACGCACAATAGGCTCCAAGTGATAAGACAGGAAATAAGAACCGATGCACTGCCAAGAGGCCTCGAAAACTGTATGACAGACGGGAAGGATTCTGCGCTTGGCGGTCGCTGTGTCGGCTGTAAGGAACTTGAAAAGCGGGTCCAGACGCTAGAAGAGAAGCAGGGCCTACTGACGGACATCATCATGGCTATTCTTAAGCACAGTTAAATAGAATTACCAAATAATCCGTCAAATTTCCAATCGATAAGCGACGAACATCCTACTAATAAAGGCACTAGCGCGGAAACGTCAAAGCCAGTCAGGAAGATGAAGCGAGTTATGTCTCCAGAGGAAACTCCAGACAAATAAGTTCTGGTGGATAACGTGGCGGTCGACGCTAATGCATTAAAAATAAGTTAGGTTCCATTACCTGCTATAGTAACTAAACCTGACAAATCATCGAACACTAAAATTGGGAAAGCCTGGGTGACCCTCAGAAGTTCTGTTAGAAACTACAAGGACTCGCCGTTGTTCTTGGAAGGCAATGCTATTACACCACTTCTTCACAAGGCTAACTCATCTGGAAAGTGCCTAACCATTCCGTTTATGGAAAATGACACGATAAGCCTTCGTGCAGTACATTGCAGCCGGGTAATTATTGTAAGAGCTCCACTGCCGGAGCAAGTACGTCACATGAAAATCCATGCCCTAAACTCCCTTCGCCGGCCGAAAATCATTCAAATGTCGAAGTGCCAACATCCGTCGGGAATACTACAGTAGCATTATATCGTCCTAGCGCGGACGGGACAGTACTGAGCTCTTCCATAAATCTTAAGCAAAATATTGTCATCAGGGGAGCCCCAGAGTCCACGTCCTGCATTCCGAAGGAACGAGTGACGCACGACCTAGACCTTCTTCATCAGTACGCCAGTGCCGTCCCGCAGAATGGGGAAATATTCACCGTTAAAAAAGCCTTCCGACTAGGCAGAGCGGACCCAAATCGTGACCTAAAAACATCCCCAAGACCCCTGAAAGTGATTTTGGAAAACGAAGCCCAAGCAGCGCTTTTGTTAGAAAGTAGAACGACCTTACGCAATTTGCACAAGGAAGTGTTTTTCAACCAGACTACGAACCGAGGAAAAGACTGAAAATGAGAGAACTGAGATCAGAATTGAAGGAGAGAATTGGCAGAGGAGAGAAAGGGCTGAAGATCAAAAATGGACAAATAGTCCAAACAAAGGGGTCTTTCCTGTGGTTGGAACCCGTCACAATGAAGGCCGGGCCTCTCCAACGAATCAATCATTGAAGGTTATATCCGCAAATGTGCAAAGCCTCTTCAACAAACTAGACGAACTAAGAGACTTAGTTCAGTTCACTTCAGTTCAGTTTATTGAGGGAAATAGGCGTAAGCCTTTGATGAAATTAAGCCAGACATTATGGCATTCACAGAAACGTGGCTTACTGAAGATATCGCAGATTCAGAAATATCACTTAGAGGATATCAGCAATTCAGGAGAGATAGACTAAGCCGAGGAGGAGGAGTCATAATTTATGTCACTTGCAAGCTAAGCGCTATGGCTGATGTACACAGACCGGTACGGGATGTGGAACTGCTAAGCGTTACCATATCTACTAAGAATGTCCGATCATTGACGCTTTCGGTGGTGTACCGTTCATCTAATTATACTTCTGACCAAGATCTCATGCTCATTTCCGAACTGTACCAAGCTAGCGAGAAGAAAGATGTCCTTATCGTTGGGAATTTTAACGCTCCTGGCATTGATTGGCTAAGGTGGACTGCACAAGGGCCGCAAGACAGCTTTAATCACAAACTACTAAAATGGGCAACGGACAAACTTCTCTGCCAGAATGTTACCTTTGGAACACGGGTCAGAGAAGGACAGCAGTCGAACTGCCTTGATCTTATTTTTACCCGAGAGGAGGAAAATGTGTTACACCTGCAGGACCGACAGCCATAAGGGTCAAGCGACCACATCACGCTCTACTTCGAGTACTCACTGTTTTCCAAACCTGTCCAACCCGAGAGGTGGGAAAGAAACATTTGTAAAGGGGACTATTCTCTCAGGAGGAGGGAAGCGGCAGCTATATCATGGGATACTGAACTGCATGGTCGAGCAAACGATAACTGGAATACTTTCAGTTACTTACTGAAAGAGATTGTTTATTCCAATTGTCCTCTCAGAAGGAAGGCAATCACAAACCGCCCAAAATGGATAAATCCCGACTTGAAGGCCTCTTTCAGAAAAAGAAATCGTCCGTGGAGGCGTTACAGACTAACTGGCTCCGAAGAACACTTACAGGAATATAAGCGGCAACGAAACGTCTGTAAAAGTGAGGCCTCAAAGCTGCGAAAGAAGTTTGAACTGAACATACTCCGAAATTCGTTGGAGCATCCGAAAATTCTATATGGTTATATACGAAGTACTAAAAGGACTCAGGAGCTGATCCCTGCCCTTAGGTCTGCAGATGGAAAAGTGGAGATTGATGACCAGGCTAAAGCGTCCCTCCTTTCCGACTTCTTTCGGCCCGTCTTCACCCGAGAACCGATTTCAATATTTGCCCATCCATCCATTCGCCAACCAACCTATCCTCCCAGTACCCTTCCCCCTCCTATCCCCTCCCTACCCTCCTTGACCGAGGAACCACTCTTTTCATCTACCATAGTTAGGGCTGAGCTACTCCGGCTGAAACCTGCCAAATCGCCTGGCCCAGGTAGAATTCCCGCCCTAGCACTTCGTGAACTTGCTAATGAACTGTGCAAACCCTTATCCGCAATATTTCAAAAGTCATTTGAAGACGGCGAGCTATCGGAAGAATGGAAGTGCGCACTCATTACTCCGATCCATAAAGGAGGCTCAAGACTTGACTGCGGAAATTATCGTCCTGTCAGTCTTACTTGCATCGCGTGTAAAATAATGGAACGCATTTCCAAAGGACACTTGATGAAATACCAGGAACAGAACAAAATATTGTGCGATGCCCAACACAGCTTTCGTTCAGGGCGCTCCTGCCTAACGAGTGTTCTTTGCTCGCACGAGAAATGGACACGAGCTACCGATAAGGGTTTTCCAGTAGATGTCATATTTTTTGACCTCAAGAAGGCCTTTGACAGTGTCCCACACAGGCTTCTTTTACAAAAGATATGGGATGTAGGGATTCATGGGAGAATGTTTAAGTGGATCAGGAGTTTTCTGTCCTCCAGACTACAAAGAGTCGTCGTTAGTAATTCTGCCTCGGAATGGGTAAAGGTGGAAAGTGGTGTCCCACAGGGTTCTGCCTTAGGCCCAGTACTCTTCCTGATTTATGTCAATGACTGCATCAGCGAAGTGAATTGCGAGGCTCTCATGTTCGCGGATGACATAAAAATATGGAGTGAAGTCAAGTGTGATGATGACGCAGAGAAATTGCAGTCGAACATCAACAAACTGTGTGCTTGGTCGAACAGATGGCTTTTGAAGTTTAACGTGTCCAAATGCGTGGTTTTGCACCTGAACACCGGCCGCAATGCCTCTCCCAAACACCAGTACTATATTGACGGGACGAGGTTAGAAACTGTGGAAAGACACAAAGATCTGGGTGTATGGACGACCACAAATCTATCGCCATCAGAACACTGCAGAAAGATGGTCCAGAAGGCAACTAGTACTCTACACTGGATCAGACGTGCATTTAAAATATTTCCTCCTGAACTCTTCGAAAGACTCTTTGGTGTCTTTGTAAGACCTTATCTAGAGTATGGAATGCCAGCAGCTTCACCATGGATGAGGAAGGATATCAACTTACTCGAACAGGTGCAACGCAGAGCGACAAAGATGGTCGACGGTCTAAAGCATTTGTCTTATCAGGAGAGGCTAAATTTGCTTGGCCTATTCCCTCTCTCTTATAGACAAATAAACTGCAGTCTACTCTGGACGTTCCGGATTGTTCGCGGCCAGGGTTGCTCATTAAGAGCAGAGGACTTATTTGAGTTTGCCCGTACAAACCAACTACGCGACCATGCATACGAAGTCGGGAATGAGCGCACGCGTTTAGACCGACGAAAATTTTCATTCAGCCAGCGGGTTGTCAGACCGTGGAACTCGCTTCCAAGCGAGATGGTGACGGCTGACACAGTTTGTGTGTTTAAAAGAAAACTTGCTCGTCTAGTTTTCGACAGAAATCGGCTTGTACAGCATGACTATGCACAGCCAGTTTTGTAAAATCTGTCATATACAATCCTTCCGTACTAACTTACGGTGACCTTATGCACTACCATATGATTACGATTGAACTGTGACCCAATCACTTTTTAAATGCCTGCAATTTTATTTTATTTTTGAGTATGAATCTGCGAAAGCACTGTACATAAATAGGGTCATCAAGGGCTCTGCCTGTAACCCTTCAATATATAATACAATACATATACCCCCCAGACTCTGTCGTCTGGTAGGTGGTTGCCTGTTCGTGACCCCTATCGCCCATACGAAGCTTGTTTGCTTCGGGAAGAAAATGGATCGGTGTGCGCCCATTCCTGAGTGAATAAATACCCGATCTGTAGCGACAGAGAATGACAGGTTTCGAGGCACTGATGAACTTCGGTTCGATGAAGTGCTTCTGACCCATCTGGTAGACCCCAGTAGTGGACCAGCTGCGCCAGGTGCGTCTGCGCGCATGTTTGTGTTTCCGGTACCAGCTGGTGGTCAGGGTTATGACTGGCTGAATGAAGGCAAACAAGCCCGAAACAGTGCTGTATCAATCTACCCACAAGACTCTGTTGTCTCCCCTTTAATTTGAAAAATGTTTGTTCTTCCAGTCCTCGAATACTGCTGTCCTTTCTTCGGTTTAATGAACGCCTGCGACCAAAAGAAAATCGAAAATGTTTAGAGGGTTTTCACCCGGAAACTGTTCTCTCAAGCTTCGTCCAGTATTTCTTATACTCAGAGATGTCAGCTGGCGAACACTAGGTTTTGTGGGTTAGAATACTCGAAGCTGGCCTTTGCTTCCTTTTTCGCATTAACTCTAACTCCAATCTTCCGCTCATTGACACTCTCACCCCGAGAGATCGGTCTTATGCCACGCGCAACTCCTGCGTGGTGATTCCGCCGCCTCTTTGCACTACATCTAAGCGCTCCCTCTTCTTTGCTTCCAAATATTCCTTTCTTTGGAATAATCTTCCGCCAGAAATTAGGTCATCGCCTAAGTTACTGATATCCAAGTCAAAATTACGCAAACACCTTACACCGGAAAGCATATAGGCACTGTTAACGGTTTCATTCCCGAACATTCAGGTCCTTGACTTCGACAAGGGTCCTCCTGGAATTGAGTGGTAGATCAAGTGGTTACCCTCAACTATATCATTAGAAACCCCTGTTTTGAATTGGTTGCTAAATCCACTTCTATCACTTCTCCCCCAAAGCAATGATTTTCGCGGTTCTTGATGTTATCTCCCGCATTTCGACTTCATGCGGTCTACCGATGCTCACGGTGGAACCGCCAGTATTTGCCATCTACTAGTTGTTCGGTTAAACCTCCCTTCCCCACTCCTCGGCAGGGCTCGAAACGTACTGTGGCCGATCGCGTTTGGTTTCCTCTCATCTGGTCTCTTGGACGCGAATAGCCAGATCCGGCGTGTCAATTCCGCCCTGATGATGTCAGTTCTGAATTTCGTATACAATACCACATGCAGACCAGTCCTGTCCGACCCGTATACATACCTCTCAAGGTTGACATTTATTCCTGCCCCGACGGTGTCCGATTATAATCCGTTATATACCGCCACATACAGGCCAGTCATGCCTGCATTTTTCTGTTATTATTTTCATCGAGAGTTTTTTTCTCCTGTAAAATAAATTCAATCATTTTTAAAATTTTCAGTGGATTTTTTTTCACATCTCACTAGTCATTTTTCTCAATGGACTACATATTCAGAAACAATGAACTGCATTTTGTGCAGATTCTGCCTACCTCGTCTAAAATTCACATGTAAATTTGTTTTTACTTGCTTTGATGGGACCCCGACGGGTCTTTGATAAAACAATTATTACTATACTGGAATACCTATAGAAGTTTTCTACTAGTAAGGAAAGAAGTCATTTACGAGGAATACTGAGAAGAGTTTGCTAAGCAGAGGAGGAAAATCTCAGCTGTTTTATATGAGAGTTTGGGATATTGTGCATACCTGCAGAGTGAGACTTTGGAAGATGGTTTATCAGTTTTACAATACTTTCAGGCGAGAAATTATAAATGATGACAGAGGCATCAGACAGCGGAGGATTTGAAGGGCTTAAGTCAGTTTCACTGGTAAAATGTTTGACAAAGAAGGAATTTAACATATCCGCTTTGTCCAAACCCTCTGTAATGAAGGTCTGATTCTTTGTTTCCTGTTGGTGTTGAAATATTCAACATTCCCAGTGACAAAATATTTTCCCCACAATCTGTGCTTCTTTTCAGTTCAATTCAATTCAATTATTTTTATTAAAGACCCGTCGGGGTCCCATCAAAGCAAGTAAAAATAAATTTACATGCGAATTTTAGACGAGGTAGGCAAAATCTGTACAAAGTGCAATACATGGTTTTTGAGATTAGAAGTCCGTTAAGCAAAATGAAAAACGAGGGGTGAAAAAAAAACTCCATAGCAAAATTTAAAAAAAAAATGATTGTATTAATTTAACAGGAGAAAAAACCCTCAAAAAATAGCAGCAGAAAAATGCAGGGAGGACTGGCCTGCATGTGGCGGTATAGGATGGAATATAGTCGGACATCAACATGGCCGAAATAAGTGTCAGCTTTATATGGCATTGTGTAACGGATTTCATAAAATGGTACGTAGGCGGGTCGGTCAGGACTGGCATGTATGTGGCCTTGAATAAGATAAATAAGCGGCGAAATTGAAAACCAGTCTCGAGCTGACAGGAACCCAGATGCGGTCGGTTTCATTCAACCGAGTCCATCCGAGCATGGGGGAAGGGAGATGCGACCAGACTACTAGTATATGGCGAATACAGACGGTTTCGCTAAGAGCGTCGATGGAGCGCATCCTGTGAGGGCACGATGCATGAACTGAAAAATTGGAATAATTAACATTTCTAGTGAGGGATCTTAGGTAGCGAGACAACTCATCTAGGAAGGAAACGTGAACAGATACGGAAATTTAATGGCGGCATGCTAAATTCCCGGAAGCCCTTTGTCAGTGTCATAGAAAAAGTTGTCTGGGAAGGATAAGGAAAATAACAGTTTAACCGAGTCAGTATTCAGATAAAGGCGTAGCCTTCTCTTAAAGGTGTGTAGATTTTCTGAAGATCTTATATTAATTGGAAGGTTATTCCAGAGGAAAGTATACCTGGAAGCGAAAAAAAGGGAGCGCTTAGAGGTGGAGGACGCTGGAGGAGGTATAATTAGAGACGAATTGCGAAGATTATACGGGCGACTACTAGGGGTAAGTGCTGAAATCCGAGGAAAATTTGAACTGTTTTTAATGCGAAAGAACCCATAAAAATTTTAGGTTAATTAGCTGGCATCTATCTGAATAGGAGATATTGGGATGTTCCCTATATATCCTTCTTTTGGTTGCTATTTAGCCACTCGGGCCGCTTGTTCTGTCTTACACTCGTCAATGGCAGTAGTTGTTGATGAGCTGCAGAAGGACATTCTTGAATAACGCCCAGCCATCGTTGGCATTACTCGCAAATTTCGAGCTCCACTCGAGACCGGAGAAGTCTGTCCTCCCCTTATTGAAGTCAAGGTCAAGGTCAAGGCGCGCAGCTCAATTTCAAAGATAAGTGAAGCTTTGTATTTATCTGGATATTCTTAAGCAACTAATGCCTGTTTTTTACTTGAGCCCCTTTTAAAAGTCGCCTTTCAATATAAGATATAATTTTTCCCAGTTTTATTTGACAGTCTTGCAAAATAGTCGTATTTTGTAAAAAACCTTTGTGGTGACTCCTTTACCTACTATATCTTTCTATTTTTCATAGTCAAATAACAATAGCTCTTGCTATTAAGTGCGATTTTCCGTACGTTGGCAACGTGTTGACCCTTCTTCTGTAATGAAAAACTTTTCCTGTCTGTAATGCCTCGCAGAGCACGTGCTAAACGGCGAAAGCTTGCGGCCTCCCCACCGTCTCTGGGTGCTAAAATCGCGACTGAAGACATAGCAGGTGCCAGCGTATGTTCTTCGCCGTCCGCAGATCTTACTAACTCACGAATCCCTTTAGTACATGTAGAACCTCTTGACGCTTCGGTTGTCCAAAAATACGCCTCTGCTAGTCGTAGCAGGCCATCAGCCGGCGAAATAGTCGACCAGTTGATTTATGGCGACATAAACAACACTTCTGAAAAGGTAATTGAACAAGCTTTTAAACTTATTGGGGTAATAAGTTCGGAAACTGAGAAAAGAATTAAGCGCAAGCATAATTTCGTACTGCGAAACATTCCGAGCCACTTATCTGCTGTGGAGGGAGCGCATGTGTTCCTACAAAGTTGTGGCTTGAGTTTCAGTGTCGCACAAACTAAGCAACGTCGCTCGCTTAGCCGTAATGCGCCGATACTATTTACCCTTTTCTCCATGATTGAAGTCGATTTTATCCTGTCGAGTAGGGAGATAACTAGAGACTTCTGTCGTAAATGGTGCTGCTCCGTTTCGCCAGACCTCACACCCCTGCAGCGAAGATTGAATAAATTAAAATCGGCAAAAACCAGCACCAAGATAATGACACCTACTGTCAGTCTGAATAAGTCCTCTACAACACCATCTGCGGCATCTGCACATCACGGCATAGTCAATTCCGTAGGGAATTCGACTACTTTTAATGCTGAGATCTTTAAACAGACCATCACGCCTGGTATAAGCACGCCACTATCGACTCCCCCAGCAACCCCTAGTAAGCCTAAGCATGTGTCTAAGTCAAAGACGAATCCAATTGCTGTCTCAGCCACTCGGACACCCAATAAATCCAGCACCATTATAAAATATTTTCCTCCACAATCGGCTAACAGTGCCTCAAATACCCCGACTCAAAACGTAGCGGGTTCGCAACTGCCCCCCAGCCATCATACCGAGGCATTTAGGCCGAATATGCCGATTTTTCCGCCGTTTAATAAAACTCTTGCTCCAATGGAAACAATGCGTCCCCCACCCCCTAACTTGTTTCCTCCACGGCCGTTTTACCAATTTATTCCTCATGATAATGTCCATACTGAATCAGTTAATTCATCCGATCATCAGTTTCGTTCCGGCGGGAATACGTTGCAGTATCTACCCCGCGGATTTCCAGCTGAAAATAAGTTAGCTAACAATGGTTACCAGTTCACCTGCCCCTCATTCCCTCCCCCAAGTCCTACCCCTTTTTATCCACGTCAGAAGTTTTCGATGCATACACATTTTTTTGCAAAACCGGATGGTTGCATCCGGACCATTTGCTCCTTGGGCAGCCCAGAACTGGACGATGTAGCCCACTTCCCTCAGAAACAAACAGCCTTTCCCTTCAAACTTTTTGTTTTAAATGCCAGATCCTTGCTTAATAAGATGCCTTTGCTTCAGACTCTGGTGTTCGTCCATTGTCCAGATATTGTTTTAGTAACTGAGACGCGGGCATCAGCCTCAGTAGCTGACTCCGAGCTCTGGCTTCTAGGCTATAATTGCATCCGAAATGATCGCCAAGATAGCCGCGGTGGGGGCAGCTGCGTCTACGTTAAGCAAACACTTTCATTTTTGTCGTTGGACCTCCCGCAATTTTTCGCAGTAGAAGGCAGCTGCTGGATCCAGGTTGCACTAAAAAATAAGTTCTCCTTACTCGTTGGCTGCGTCTATCGTCCTCCCAACGCCAACGACAATTTTGATCGTTTACTCTCACAGGCATTTCATGCTGCGGCCAACTCAAGCTTTAAGTATCAATTGATTGCGGGCGACTTTAATCTTCCCGAAGTGCGCTGGTCTCCGCCTTCAGGCCCAAGAATGTTCGAAGACTTTCTTGAGGCTGTAGATGTTGGGATGTGGAATCAGGTTGTCGATTTTCCCAAACGAGGCTCAAGCATACTTGACCTAATTTTCTGTAAAGGCTGCATGCCATCGTCGGTGTCATCCCTAGGCCCACTGGGGGGCTCAGACCATGACAGTTGTTTCAACGTTGGAATTCGAGGCTGACAAAACGTCGTCCCCAAAGTATAGCTTTTTCCGCAATTTCCGATGAACTCGCTCAACCGAATTATTAACACACCTTAATTCCTACGACTGGACTGATTTCTTCCTTACTTCGGATGTAAATGTTATCACTGCAAATCTGTACGAAATTTTGGATCCGCTTATTTCTCTTTGTGTCCCCCGTAAGAAAATTATTAATGTTGGGAATGAGATTTTTCTACCCTTACCCTTTCGTCGCAGATTGCGCAGGCTTTATCGTCGTTTCCATCTTCAGAACGATTTTTCTGTCCTGCCCTTGATTCGTGATACTTTTTAGCGAGCAAAGAGATTTTCTGAAGAAAAACAGCTAGCCGAAGAGGTCCAGTTTACCGAAAACCATTCGTTAGATGTCTCGAAACTTTTCTCTAGAAAAATACGAACTCATAGAAAGACGCAGCATCCCATCCTCCGAGACGCTGTTGGAAATCCCATAGTTGATGCCCAGTTAACCGCTGATAGCTTCAATGATTTCCTGTCAAAAACGTTTATTGAAGACTCGACCACTCCGCTTCCGACCATCCAGTCATTGACTAGTGCAGTTCTAGAAACTATAACTTTCACTCTGTGGGATGTGACTGTTGCGATTCGGCGTTTTTGTCAATCTTTTAGTCCAGGCCCTGATGGTGTCCCAGTAAGCACTTTAAAAGCCGATGCAAGCACGATCTTCCCATCCCTCTTATGCAAGATATTTAATCTCGCTATTGAAAGTGAAACTTATCCTACCTTGTGGAAGGAATCACACATTTTTCCCATTCCTAAGCACGGCAAATCTACATCATTTGATGACTTTCGGCCAATAAACACCCACACCGCAGTTTCGAAGATCTTAGAGACATTAATCAAAGATAAAATCATGTGGCACTTAACAGTGAATAACCTACTGAGTGCTGCTCAGCATGGAATCCTCAAAGCTCGATCTTGTGACACCTGTCAGCTCTCTTTCTTCGACTATGTTCTCCAATCTAGGGACAATGGTTTTGCACTTTACATTGTATATTTCGATTTCACTAAGGCTTTTGATCGTGTTGACCATGCACTTCTTCTCTTGAAACTGTCCTCTTTCGGAATAGGTGGCAAACTTTTGAATTTTATATCCTCTTACCTGGGCACTCGTACACAACGAGGTAAGGTTTCCAATACCATCTCCAACTGCACACGTGTGAGGAGTTGAGTCATTCAGAGTAGTGTACTCGGCCCGTTTTTATTTTGCCTTTTCGTTAATGATGTACCCGATTGATTTCAGAATGGTAAGCCTTTCATGTATGCCGATGATCTTAAAGTTGCATATCGATATAAGCCGGCAGATCGTGACATCGTGCTTGAGCTCCTAAAGAGCGACCTACAGGCTTTCGCCCAGTGGTGCTGCACATGGCGCCTTTCTCTTTCTTGGCATAAGTGCTCAGTCATGGTGGTTGGCGACGACCACCAACCTCAACTAAATATTGAAGGTCACTCCATAAATGTGCCCACGGTTATAAAGGATCTGGGCATATCATACTCCAAGAGTCTCAATCTCTCGGAGCACTGTGCCTTGATAGTCTCCAAAGCACGCAGAACGACCGGGTTTATCCTCCGAAACTTTAAAACTAGGGACATCAGAATGCGCCTTTACAACATGTACGTTAGACCTGGTCTGGAATACTGTTCGTTTTTATTTATCCTCATGCGTGCTACTGAGCGGAAGAAAATAGAATCCGTTCAACACTTTTTTACCAAGAGAATTTTAACCCCAGAACACCGACATTTGTCTTACCAAGAACGTTGCCGGCTTACGGGCCTTGATCCTTTATGGTTCCGTAGATTACAAAAGGGACTATTTTTGCTATTTAAACTCTTATATAATCACACATTTAATCCACTCACTTCTTTAAGACATCATATCCACCCACGACATAACAGTCACCGTGAGGTCTTCTTATTTCTGCCTCTGGCATGTACTGTTAAATATCGTCGGTTCTATTCTGTAAATGCAATTGCTATTTCGAATAAACAACCAATGAGTGTGAAAACTCTGCAAAATTATCCTTTATTTAAGAGAACTTTTACTCGATTTTTGTATTTAGAAAAGCTTCCTCAAATTTTGGGTTCTGAATCCACTGATCGACTCTACCGTAGCGATGGCGTTTGTGGTCTCTGAACACGATGGTCGGTCACACCAGCTGTTCCTCAATGCCTCTACTTTGACTATCCCCAACTTCATGAAAGGAATTGACGTCCGATGATCTCCTAGACCGTGCATCCCCCTCCCCCCCCCCTTCTTGACGTTCGAAAATCTACCGCCGGCAGTTTTTTTCTCCTGAACCCTCCAAGCCATAAAAACCATCATCAACTACATTTTTATTCTTCAGGAGTTTTTTTTACTGCTGGTCGGATTTGTGTTTAATCGCTTCCCTTGACAATGCCTGTAAACTAGCATTTAATAAATTAAATTAAATAACGCCAAATGTTGCGTCTTTTTGATCTGGAGAATAACGAATAATCCCACATGAGAAATACATGGTCCCTACGGCCGAGGGGCGGCATGGAGATGACGTCGAATTTGCTGGCTGATGGTTTCGTAAAAACCAGATCCAGACTGTTTCCCCTTTGTCCTTCATGTGTTCTCGTAGGAAACATTGCATGTTGTGTGAGAAGCGCCTTTAAGGTATTGTTTAGCAAACGGTAGTCGGATTTCGATTTTGGACCTGACGCTTGGAAAGTGTTCCAGTTTATTTCTGATGCGTTAAAGTCGCCCATGATCCTGATGATAGTTCGAGTGGAAAATTTCTCAAACTGCTCCGAAATAGGAGTGTTGGCGATTTGGCCTGTCTTGGTCCGTCGATAGACTGTGAAGAAATTGAGACAGGGGGATCCGGTAGCCTTGATGGTAAGCCAAATAGTTTTCGTGCTGCACGCAAACTTGGGGGTTTTTTCCAACACTGACAGGTCTACCTTCACCTACACAACTATACCACCACCCTGATGATGCTTCATGACCTTCTGAATAATATGGCATCCAGTCAAAGGTATTTGTTATCATTACTATTCCTGGACAGCCAGGTTTCGATTACTGCGAAAACATCCGTAAACAGTTCGGAAACGAAAAGTTCAATCTCGTCAAGCTTCGATGTGAGACTTCAGGCATCAGTATAAAGGAAACTTAAATTTGAACCAGCCGAATTCAGTCAGTCAGTCAGTGTATGTGAGGGCAATAGGCTTACGCCTTTGAACTCCCTATTTGTACATAAAAAAATTGATAAATTAGAAGAATGTGAAGAAATTACAGCAGTAAGTGTATGCAGGCATTGATTCACATATGAGACTGGTCTCATGGCTAAAAAGTCACATAGTCCGCTTGGTGCTGTAGCACAGGTCTGTCAAGTCTACATTTAAATGCCACCACAGATTGAGACATGACAACCGTCTCGGGCAGATTATTCCACGGTTCCACGACACGGTTGGAAAAGAAATATTTTCTCACATTCAATCTACCCTGGGGCACACATAACTTGAAGGGATGCCCCCGGAGGTTAGTTGTTGTGGCGAGTTGGAAAAATTCATCGCACCGAAGGGCGCAGTCCAAGCCACGCATGATACGGAAAGTTTCTATCAAGTCTCCGCGCAACTTCCTATAACTCAGAGGATAGAGATTAAGGTTAGTTAAGCGGATCTCGTATGGCAGTGCACTTTGACCTCTTACTAATTTTATGGCTGGCTTCTGCACCCTTTAGAGCAGATTGTAATCCTGATGTGTCTATGGTCTCCAGGCCTGAATTGCATATTCGAGGTGCGGCCTTACAAACGTGCCGAAGACTTTGGTGAAGCAGTCTTCATCGAAAACTGCCAATGCCCGCTTAATGGCATATAGCATTGAAGTTGCGGCCTTGGTCGCCTTACAACATTGCGTAGAAGGCTTATGGCTGTCTGCAACACAGACTCCGAGATCTTTCTGCGTTTCTGCTTCTCGAAGTGGTATTCCGTTCAGATGGTATTGCCGCATACTAGGGGTCTGACTTCCGAGGCGCAGTATGGCACATTTGGTCAAATTGAAGGACAAGAGCACTCGTCCAATCGACAAAGATTTTCTTGGAAGTTGGTCTCATCGGTAGCATTCTGGATAACTTCCAGATTTTGATGTCGTCCGCAAACATGGCATTATCACAGTTCAAACCATCTACACAATCAATGATGAACAAGAGAAAGAGGGTTGGTCCGAGCACCGAGCCTTGTGGGACTACACTCTCTATGAATGTGAGCCTTGATTGCTGTCTTTCTACGCAGACAATTTGGGAACGGCCGACGAGGAAGTTCTCGATCCATTTGAGAAGTTTGCCGCCGATGCCCATTATTCTCAATTCGTGCAGGAGACGTTGGTGCGGGACACTGTCGAACGCCTTCCGGAAATCAATATAGGCCACGTGCACAGTGTGTTTTGCGTCCAGTGTTCTTGTCAAACTTTGCATTGTATATGACAAGTTCGTTGCACATGATCTTCCCCTACGGAAACCATATTGTGCATTGGACAAGAGATTGTGACTTTCCACATAAGTCATAAACTCCTTTTTGGTGATTTTCTCCATCACTTTGCAGCAGATTGATGTCAGACTGACGGGTCTGTAGTTCATTGCAAGAGCACGACTACCGTTTTTGTAAAAGGGGTGTAATGTGGGCCGTCTTCCAGCCTGTGGGAAGAATTCCAGCATCGAACTATTCCTGGCACAGAAAGGATAGTGGTTTGGCCAGCTCTCGGGCAAGCTCGAAAAGCAACTTTGCTGGGATCTCGTCCGGACCGGGAGATTTACATTCCTTCAAGCTTTTTAGTTCTTCCAAAATTGTTGATTCTCGAAACACGATATCTTCGATAGTTCGATCTCCCATGTTCGCGGAACTAGTTGGGATAAAGTCTGCTTCTCTTGTGAGAAGGAATTGGAAATGTTGAGAAAAATGCTCAGCTTTATTTTTATTGTCCGATATCACCAAACTGTCATCATTCCTCATGACAGGAATGAGATTCCTGTTACGTGTGCTCCTCCGCAAATAGCTGTAGAGCAATTTCGCGTCTAGAAAATCAGGCTTTTCATCTTATTTTTTACTTTTCGTTTTTTCCCTCCAGTCACATGAATATTTATTAATTGCATACCCCAGTCTTATTTCTTTGTTTTAATTTATCTATTCCTATGAGGTTGTCTTTACAGTACGCTAGCACCTTTTTAAAGGAGCTTAGACCCTGCGAAATTTCTGCATCGATTTTTCCGCCTCCTGATCATGACTCCAGTGGTTGCACTTTGCGGCCAATTTGTCGTTTCTGCGATTATCCTGCGTTGGCGTTCTCCCGCTCCCAAACGCAACGAACTCACCGTGCCAGCAGCAGTTACACTCTGACAACTTGTCCTGTTTCTCGTCCTTCCTCGCTGGCCTTCCCACGCTCGTATCAGCAAAGGCCAATTTTTCGAAAGCAACATCGCTGTGGATGGCAAGTTGCGCTTAAACGCCAGCCTAATAACAAGTTGTCAATCCCGGGTTTTCTTTCGACTAACTGTCGATCGATATTTAACAAAGCCCATGATTTCGAATTACTTCTGTCAACCAAAGAACATGGCAAAACAGGAGTAATTTGCCTTCAGGAGACGTGGTTGAATAGCCATATTGACTCGGAACTAATCACTCCTTCGACATTTTGTTGTTTTCGAAATGATAGAGCATCTCCAACAGGCAGTAGAGGTGGAGGAGTGGCCATTTTTGTCAATCAAGACTGGTGTATAAATTGTAAGCCCCTGTTTTCATATTCTGGTGATTTAATTGATGTACTTGCTGTTATCTGTAAGCCCCATTTGTTAAATAGCTTTAAGGGTATTATATTTGTCAGTATTTACATCCCCCCTTCCACAAATGAAGGCTCTCTGGGCCATTTTTTGACTTCCTCACACAAAACTTGCTACATTATCCTCAGACCATCTTATTCTTTTGTGCGGGGATTTTAACCGTGTGAGTTTTTGGCCCATTACCCTTCTGGGTTTTGATGACCTTGTTTCATTCAATACACGGGCTGATGCCCCTCTTGATCACATCTTGACCAATTACCCAAAGCTTTTTTGTATTAAAAATAGAGCTCCACTCTCCGGGTCTGATCACTCAGTGCTACTAGGACTTCCAAAAGTCTATTCCACCTCTAAGCGTCAACTGCTTGCAAAACCCGAGAGGAAAATTACTGTTCGAGACACATCCGTAGATGAGATCCACTTACTGCAGAGTTCAATTACTAGTACCATCCCAACTTTTCTAGCACTACCAAATGCTGAATTATGCTCTAATTATCTTACGCTATTTTTGAATCACATTTTTGATATTTGTTGTCCCCGTGAAACTGTTATGGTCAGGCCTGAGAGAATCTCCTCACCATACCTCAAACACTTGAGACGTCGCAAAGAAGCCTTCTACAAACTAGGTCAGCGTGACAAGGTGAAGGATATCAATGTTTTAATAAAGAACGAAAATGCCAGACTTAACGGTTTATTCGTTTGTCAACTTTTTTCTACTTCATCCACCCCCTCCTCTCCTTTTCCTTCTGCTGAACTGTGGAGGAATCTCAAGCGTCTCACTGGTCAACGTAATATACTTGGTCACGAGCTACCGATAAGGGTTTTCCAGTAGATGTCATATTTTTTGACTTCAAGAAGGCCTTTGACAGTGTCCCACACAGGCTTCTTTTACAAAAGATCTGGGATGTAGGGATTCAAGGGAGAATGTTTAAGTGGATCAGGAGTTTTCTGTCCTCCAGACTACAAAGAGTCGTCGATAGTAATTCTACCTCGGAATGGGTAAAGGTGGAAAGTGGTGTCCCACAGGGTTCTGCCTTAGGCCCAGTACTCTTCCTGATTTATGTTAATTACTGTATCAGCGAAGTGAATTGCGATGCTCTCATGTTCGCGGATGACATAAAAATATGGAGTGAAGTCAAGTGTGATGATGACGCAGAGAAGTTGCAGTCGAACATCAACAAACTGTGTGCTTGGTCGAACAGATGGCTTTTGAAGTTTAACGTGTCCAAATGCGTGGTTTTGCACCTGAACACCGGCCGCAATGCCTCTCCCAAACACCAGTACTATATTGACGGGACGAGGTTAGAAACTGTGGAAAGACACAAAGATCTGGGTGTATGGACGACCACAAATCTATCGCCATCAGAACACTGCAGAAAGATGGTCCAGAAGGCTACTAGTACTCTACACTGGATCAGACGTGCATTTAAAATATTTCCTCCTGAACTCTTCGAAAGACTCTTTGGTGTCTTTGTAAGACCTCATCTAGAGTATGGAATGCCAGCAGCTTCACCATGGATGTGGAAGGATATCAACTTACTCGAACAGGTGCAACGCAGAGCGACAAAGATGGTCGACGGTCTAAAGCATTTGTCTTATCAGGAGAGGCTAAATTTGCTTGGCCTATTCCCTCTCTCTTATAGACAAATAAACTGCAGTCTACTCTGGACGTTCCGGATTGTTCGCGGCCAGGGTTGCTCATTAAGAGCAGAGGACTTATTTGAGTTTGCCCGTACAAACCAACTACGCGACCATGCATACGAAGTCGGGAATGAGCGCACGCGTTTAGACCGACGAAAATTTTCATTCAGCCAGCGGGTTGTCAGACCGTGGAACTCGCTTCCAAGCGAGATGGTGACGGCTGACACAGTTTGTGTGTTTAAAAGAAAACTTGCTCGTCTAGTTTTCGACAGAAATCGGCTTGTACAGCATGACTATGCTCAGCCAGTTTTGTAAAATCTGTCATAAACAATCTTCCGCACCAATGTACAGTGACCCCATGCACTACCTTATGATTACGATTGAACTGTGACCCAATCACATTTTAAATGCCTGCAATTTTATTTTATTTTTGAGTATGAATCTGCGAAAGCACTGTACATAAATAGGGTCATCAAGGGCTCTGCCTGTAACCCGTCAATATACATATACACATACACATATACACATGTAGATTTAAACTCTTTAAATCGAAATTTTATCTGTACTTCTAACGACTCCCCTTCTCGCCCAAACGAAACTTACCTACCACCATGTGACTTTAGTCCTGTGACTGTGACAACAGTAGAACACCATCTCAAAAAGATTCGCGGGTCAACGGCGGCTGGGCCGGATGGTGTCTCTCCTTTTCTCCTTAAGTCTTGCTGTTTGCAGATAGCTCCCGTCTTGACCCACCTTATTAATCTATCCTTCATAGAGTCCAAGATTCCTGACGCCTGGCGTACAGTAAGAATTACTCCAATCCCTAAAAATCTTTAACTTTTGCTCCTAAATCTTTCCGTCCTATTGCCTGCTCTTCTGCACTCTTGAAACTTACTGAACGAGTTGCATTAGATTCCCTTAAGTACTCCTCCGTCAATTTTTCTGATCCTCTACAATTTGCATACAAGGCAAAGCGTAGCACCTTGGATGCTGTTGCTTTAGTTGTTCATTCAGCTTTGAGAGACTTAGACAAGGGATGCCGTGCATATGCATGTGCTTTTCTCGACTACTCATCCGCCTTCAACACTATTCTGCGCCAACTCCTCTTGACCAAAGCAGCGACACTCCGAGCTGGGTTGTCTCTTGGCTTAGAGATTATTTTTCCTCCCGCACTCAGTTTGTCCAGTCGGGAAAGAGAAAATCTTCTTTTCTTCCAAACAATTGTGGAGTTCTACAAGGTTCCATCTTATCCCCTCATCTTTTCTCCCTACATACTGATGATCTGAGATCGCCAAACGACTGCCTGTATGTTAAGTATGCCGATGACATGGTCGTAGGCCACCCACTCAAAAACCTGACTCACCTACAGTCTTTAAAGGATGGCTTAGATCACGTCTCCGCATGGTCTTCGAATAATGGACTCCTACTCAACAATCAGAAATTAGTACAGTGTGTGTTTCGATTGCGACCCTCTCCCATTCCTGAACCTTTGGATATTCTTCCCAATGAGGTATCCTCTTTCCGGTACCTAGGTGTTACTTTGTCCTCAAATCTCTCTTTCTCTCTTCATATGGAAACCCTTTTAACGAAAATTCAAAAACTTGTTTATTACATTCGTCGTCTACGTTAATATCATACACCCCAGTCCTTAATCTGGCGATTCATAGATGGCTGTATTCTTCCACTCAGTCTTTATTGTTCTCCAGTTATTTTTCCAGCTTTACTTAAAAAAGATCTAATTATTTTTAAACGTGTCATTCGAATGCTCGCCTCTGCTGCTGGTGTTTCCTATCATCTTTTAGTTGATATCATCGTGCAGCGACACTTCAACTCGGTGGAGCAATTCGCTGACCGAATTCTGAATGACACCGTCCATCCCCTTCATAATGAGTTAATGGCTGCGAAATCCTTACGCCCCATGCGTCGATGCTTCCGCCACATCCCTTGCCGCACTTCGGCCTATCGGAATTCCATACTGCCATTTCTAGCCCGGTATCTGACCTGCAAAGTTGTTGAAAAAACAAAAACTAAAACTCGATCTTGCACCCTAAAGTCCTTTTTTTTCATATATAATCATGTCCACCTGTCTGTCCAAAACCTGTTAATCTCTATGGTAATCACTGTGTACTGGAGAACCGTTTTTGCTGAAAGTTTTGGAAGTTATTTTCAAAATAAAGCAGTCCTCTCTCTCTCAACTTTATATTTTGTAAATGCTGCAATGTTGTTGATTTCCCGAAATTTCATTCACAATCTTCTTTTCTTATTGATCTCCTTTTTTAGTTCTCTTATAAGCCACTGATGGCGCTTGGATGTCCTAGCTTTGAAACGGGACAGTGGCTCTTCATTAGATGCAATAACCAACTCTTAAATAAATTCCAGTCCTCGTTAACGTTTCCGGAGAAGAGAACACCCCAGTCTGTTTGTGATGCCTCAGCTCTCATTTGGGAAAAGTCCCCTTTCCATATATTCGGCCTCGTATCCTCTTTTTTATACGGTTCAGAATACAGCTTCTACTCCCATAAAAGTACTGCATGATCACTTTGACCGAGCGGGGATAGGTAGTACACCTCGTCTATACTGTCAGGATCCTTGGTGAAGACGAGGTCCAGACAACTAGCGTGTTGCCCTCCACGTGCTCTAGTTGGAGATAGGACACGTTGCGTGAGAAGAGCCTCTAGGGTTGTCTTTAGTAGACGGTAATCGAAGGCATTCTTCGAGCACTTCGCATGCATATCGCTCCATTGAATGCAGGGTGCATTAAAATTCCCCATGAGAACAACGTCTCGTCGACTGGGCATCACTGGGCATCACTGGTCCACTGTAGGGGCATCACTACGTTATCTCGAACGTCATTTTCACTGGGCTTTTCTGTTGCTTGATGGGTTCCATCAATGTCCGTTGCTTCGGCCAAAAGACTGGACTTTAATGGCATACTTGTGCTGTTGCCTCGAGCGACCGGTTGCGCAGAGGTGTCTGTGGTAGCTGAGTAGCTTCCATAGTTCTTGGCATTACTGACTGGCACAAAAGAAACGGCATATTTTTCCGAACTACTTTTCCCTTGGAGATAACCAGTTTGAGTTCGCCACCCTTCAATCTCGGCTTTAGTTCAGAGACTAGTTCCCGGCGTTTCAGCAGTTCCGCCGATGAGTAGTCTGTATAAAAAAGACCTTGTAACATCCCTGTTGTCAATTTCTATTCTTGTCTTTCCCTTTGCCATTAACCGTTTGTTAGTAACCAGACTTTATTCATACCACCCTGTCCTTGTCTCTGTATCCCTATTCGTCGATTCTCGTCATTCTTTGTTAATTGCTCTTTGTCCATTGTCTGTTGCTCTTTGTTGCCGCTCGCTTATATACCGACCACCACACTTTGACGTCAGTAGCTGACTGCTCGTCTTATCACCTCGAATGTACGTCCACTTTTTAATTTATTTCCCGCCTTATTTACTCTATTATGCTCCACTAATCTTACTGTTCATTGTTATAGAACCACAAAGAATAATCGAGTTATCCTGACTGTCTTCTGACATAGCTTTGACCTTGGGTGCGTCAATTCCGGTGAATAGACCAGCAGCAAATCCAGAAAAATCTAAAGAAAACTAACAGACCTGTCTATGTGCGTTTCTGAGGTTGACTTTTTTTGGAAAGGATCAATTCGATTTGCCCTTTAATGCAGCATAATTTTGAGAGAACTAGGTTGTAGTGCTGCTATTTTGTCTTCACTCCTTTTTCCTGCCCAAAATGCCTACAAAGCCTTCACTTTCAGGTCTGCCTGGAGTAATTAGTTTAGTAGACCATGAAAAGAGGCAAGATCTTCCGAGAAATGGTCTTCTGGTCTGTCTGAATCTAATTCAGAAGGTTTTGAACAACCAGACACTGTTTGCAGTCCCGGCGAACTTTATTTTATCCTTCCGGTGAACTCTTTCTATGAGGACGAAGACGATTTACAGAGCCGTCGCTTAGACGCACACTGCCACTGTCGACTGCTTTCCAGAGCAAACAATCAACTTTGTTGGTGACTAGACTCCTGTTATGGCGTTTTCCCGCTCCCCCATCCTACACACGAGTTCCTGTATTCGCATTCAAATATGTGCTTTGCAGGGCACTGGGAGTGATTGCGAGAACAAGAGGGATATGATAGAGAGTGACGTAGCTATATCACCCCTTGGCAAAATGTAATCCCGTCATTTTTAGCAAGAGGGGTAGGCAAGAGAACTCCCGCGGCAGGTAGCATTTTTATGACATCGCCGAGGTCGCCTTGCGTGGTTGTACTCGGCGGCTTCGTTATTTTTGCCCTGCTGCTAACAGTACCTGCTTTTGTACTTGCTGAGTTACTATGCGTGTTCGGAGATGCTCCCGAGAGGATGTTTTTTCGCGATTTTTGTTTTTTGTATTTGAAGGTTTAGCGGCGGAGCTCTTAGTGACCATATTTATATACGACGTTCTTGCATATACGTACGCAAAACAAAGCTGCAAACATTTAAAATGCCTTCTATTCACAACACAACGGAAAGATTGAGCATGACGAATAGCTTTACAAAACTGGCTGCAAGCAGTCATGTTGTAAAAGTCGCTTTTCGTCAAAAACACGCGAGCAAGTTTTCTTTTCAACACTTAAATTGTGTAAACTGTCACCATGCACAGGGTAGCGAGTTCTGTGGTCGCACAACCCCTTTGTTGAAGACGAACTTTCTACGACCTAACCGTTTGCGTTCGCTCTTGACTTTGTAAGGATAACCGCGAAATTGGTTTGCACTGACAAACTCGAAACGGTCCGCCCTTCTCAGTAAAAGTTCTAGGCCACGGACAATCCGGAATATCCATTGCGGGCTGCAGTTAGTTGCCTATAAGTTAGAGAGAATAAGCCAGTCACGTTCAGCCTCTCCTATTAAGTCGAATGCCTTAGACCGTCGACCATTTTCGTTGTTTTGCGTCGTACCTGTTCGAGTGAGTCAATATCCTACCTCATCTATGGTAAAGCTGCCGACACTCATTATTCCAGGTGGGGTCTTACAAAGACGCCGAAAAATCTTTCGAAGAGTTCGGGAGGGAATATTTTAAATGCACGTCTAATCCAGTTTAAAATACATGTTGCCTTCTGGATCATCTTCTTTCAGTGTTCTGATGGCGTTAGATTTGAGGCCGTCCATACATCCAGATCTCCGCATCTTTTTGCAATTTCTCATGCTGCCTTGTTAATAAAGCAGTGATTATTAGGTGCAGTGATGTTTATGTGTAGGACCACGCATTTGGACACATTAAACTTTAAAAGCCATCTGTTTGACTAAACACTGAATTTGCGATGTTCAATTGCAACTTCTTTGCGCCGTCATCGCGCTTGAATTCACTCCATATTTTTATTTCATCCGCGAACATGAGAGCCTCAAAAGCAATCGCTTACATAAATCAGGGAGAGTACTCGGCCTAAAACAGAACCCTGTGGGACACCATCTTCCACCTTTGCCCATTCCGAGGTACAGTTACCAACAACGACTATTTACTCACTGGATGACGAAAACCTGCAGGGGCATTTAAACATCTCTCACTGAATTTTTACATTCCAGATCTTATGTAAAAGAAGACAGCGGTGGACACTGCCAAAGACCTTTTTAAAGCCAAAATGTATGACATCTACTGGATCACCCCTTTCTGTGGCTCTTGTCCGTTTCTCGTGCGAGTTTGGAAAAATCGTTAGACGCTTCGTTTATTGGACTTTAACACTGACAGCTTCCTGGTCATCAAGGTTCTGCTGCAAGAGCATCTTTAAGTCAGCAAGCACGTCTTCAAGCTGTCTTACTTGGATTTGGATAGGTGTGCATCCTCTCACTTCACTTTTCGCGGTAATTACGCTTTTGGCACGCTTTGCTGGTCCTCGGCTGAAAGCGTAGACAGTACGACAGCAGATTCTGCACGCGGAAGACACCTCACCAAACTTATCTTCTAATGAGATGCCCGGCGCTGGTCGTACTATTACTGTTAAATTGCTGAGACTCAATTAACTTTGGGATGGGAAAATAGGTGTGTTTATGCTCTCGAAATTATGACGACTTTAGCCCATTTTCCGTACTTTATTTCCTCTAGAAGTCCTGTTACAGCTAGATAGCTATTGGGGTGCGTTTATAACGCGGCCCCCTTGCGTTATTTTAATAAGCACGGGCAGTCAAACCGAATTCCTTACCTAGGTTTCTGTTCAGCAATCAAGAAGCTATGTTATGTCTGGTGACGCAAGCGTCAATGCTAAATAGTTGACTAGGCACACAGAAGCAATTGAAAGAACCGGAATTTAATTTGTCCAGAACAGCCACGAATTTAGTGAATATTGAACTTTCGGTATCTGGCGCGGCCGCAAATGTTTCGTTCGTGTTCCGGCTGTCCGATGGTCTGTTTTCGCCCGTTGTCTCGTATTTCTTGTACAGACTGTGTTCGTTTAGGATATCGCAGTCGAACCCACGGCAAAATTTTTAAAAAATGCAGATCAGTTCTCGGCGTTAACCTGGTAACTGTGCCATGGAAGTTCGCCGAAACAGAGGCATAATTTCATGCCCTTGCAGGCATTAATGCTTATATGCCTGCACTACATACTTATGGCATGTAGAGGTTGGGATCAAGCTTAGCCCCCGTTTTGCTCTTGGTTTAATGCTCAAAGAAAGAGGCTTGGATGAGGTCGAAGCGTCGTTCGTGGGCGTAGATAGTTTCTTCTTCCTCACCACCCGAGGGCCACTTTGAGACCCTAGACCTACAGTACTAATCGCCCAAAACACAATCTCAAACGATCAAATTCAAAGACTTCGCGGAACCGTGGTAGCGTTGTGTTGCGGAACTTTATTACAACAGAGTATGCGACGTATATAAAAGATAGTAGAAAATGTAAGTAGTTATACCGGCTAAACTAACAAGAAAGGGAAGATCGACGCAAGGTAGTATGTACACATATAGGACAGCATAGCTGGCCATGAAACTTTATAGAATCCTGTCTAGCGATACAGATGCCAAAAGTAATCATTTCATCGTCGAAGAAGTATGTTTCAGGTATCATCACTTGGGTCGATAAGGTTGAAGGAATGTCTAGACTTGTTTCACCAGTCGAGCGTGCGTTATGTGCATTGGATGGCTAAGATTATGCCTTTTGGTAACCAGAGTGACTATTTTGCCCACCCCGATAGCATTGTGGTCTTTTGATAGGACTGATCGCCGACATTTGAAATGGCATTATCTGACGAGTTTCTTCAGTCGAGTATTCCTCGGCTCCCGGCCGAGTGGACACCTCCTCCCCGAATTTCCCACGGCGTGCAATCACCAACTACTTCATCGCTGGTGTGCCCGGAAAATCCTTAGTGACCCAGCATTCACTACATGTGCATACGTATTCACCCATATACTATTTGTTATTATGATAATTGGCCAACTGCACAAAGTCTCCGTCTTTCACACCTTTAGATTCTGTATTCCCCATACAAGTAAGATGATCAAGCCGTAGTCTGCTCACGATGCACAAAGTTCCATACCACAACTCAACAAACTCTAGAAGATGTGCTTCTTTAACATGAGCAGTAAAGACCAGTGCCGTCGCTCGGCTAAGATTCAATCAGATAGACCATCTTCCCACTGACAATCGCAAAATCAAATTCCCGCCAAGTGCGCACTACTGCTCCCCTAGCTGTCAGAAATTTCCAACAAATGTGAGGAATGTAGGTCGAATTGCAAACTTCCTTGCCAGACTGGTACGTGGTTTGCTAAAATAGTCGTCTGCCCACTATCCCTCAGAAGTATCTCTATTCTATCTTCTGAAAGTTGACATAGAACAACACTGCATATTGTGAAGAGGGGAACGCGGTTGCTGGAACAAGAGCTTTATTCGCCTGAGGTTTCGGATTCTTGCCTGAACTCATCATCAGAGACAATAGCAGATATGGGTAGTTCATGCAGAAAGGGCTGCTGTATTCATAGGATGAAGTCTCCATGCTGCCGTATACCTCTAAAAACTCACGGCTTCTCTCTCATCAGGGCTTGTTGCAATTGATGTGGTGACCGCTCGATAGCCGACATTCGAGTCGTTAATCGTTGCCCTTTATTCACGGATGTTGGACGTTGGTTTGATGAGTGCTCTACCATCTGGCCCACCGATCCTGACTTTGGGAACAGTGTTCACGCAGGCGCTCCCCACATGGCTAATTACCCCTCCCAGGCGAAGTCTTAACACTGGATGGACTGCAGATTGGTGAACCGTACCTGAAGCAGCTCGCGGTTCATGCGATTGTCACTTCCAGCGAGAATTTCAGTCTCACCGAATTTGGATGTGTGGCCGGATCTTTTCGAGGGGAATATAAAAACAGCAGGGATCAGTCCTTCCTTACAGCTTTGCTTAAGGGTCGTGAACAGTAGGCTACTTACCTGAACATCTATCAGCCGACACTAGTGCTGTTTTGGTCGACTCCCAGTCCGTGCTTCCTCGAACCACCGCAACCCATGCCCTGTGACTACCGACTAGACCTCCAGACACCGTTCCATTCCAACACACGGATGGCCGATGAACCCGCCTCGGTTAAATTCTTCATTCGTCCATCAAGATGGCATCCCCTATAGGAAGCATACTAAAACGTCGCGAATGAGCTTTCATTTAGTTCGGCGGATAGCGTAACCGAACCATCTGATACGGCAGCCTTTCAAAGCATCAACAATAGAAAGTGCCACAAATGAGGCGTGGTCTCCCACGTTCGAGGCTTTCGTGAATGGGAATCACCACTCCTCAGAAGCATCAGTTCCCGAGCTACACGTTTCGCAGATAATTTTTGCAACCACGGAGTTGGCGGTTTTGATTGCTTTCGAATACATTCGGGTCTTTGTTTTGGTCAATAGTATGCTAGTAGTAGGACATGCTTCGCCAATTACCACTTGGCGCCGGCTGAGCGGTAGTAAAAATGGACAGATGAGCGTTCTACATCGTTTTGACTCCTACCATCCAGTAGGAACGTAAGAGGGCACCCTCGGACAATCTAGAACCCCCCTAGTAGATTCCAGACGTTCCTTGCTTGGCCTGGTTTGCGGGAGACGACGAACATTCGAAGGCGTTTTCAGTCTGGGCGTTATCGTCAACACTCGCCTTACCTATACGCCATCCTACTCATTGAATTCTGTCAGTAGTGCCGCACTCGCCGTAAAACCAAAAGAACTGGTGAGGGAGCAAAACTTGCTGGGCGCCACTGAATAGGCGAAGTACTCATTCTGTTCATCTTATGCACGAAGTTTGCTTGCGTGATATGATAATCCTCCTTAATCGTTATTGGATTGCGAGAATATGCCATCGTTCCCATGGGCCGCTCGTCTGCAGAACTACCGTTTCGAGGATCCAACCTTGCGTTTCAGCAACAAGTGGCGGCATGGTCACAATCTGTGTGTTGCAACAGCTGCTATCGGGGTGTCGCCAGGCGCATTTGGAGTTGATGCGTTTAGTGACTTTTAAAAGTTCTGTTGCCATCTCGGAAGTCGCCTTTTCCGCTACGTGAATGGGAGACATACCCCCATTTCCACGTTATAGTCGACCGCTGAATCTCCCGTTGTGCCGCCCACAGTGAAGGCCGATTCCGGGGCTCTATTTTATCAGCATCGGTTTCGGTCAGTCCTCACTGAGTGTGCTTTCAGACGGCGTAGTGCTTTGGAGTTTGCATTCACGGAATCTCGTGCTGGCCACGCGTCGCCCGTCATGGAAGTTTTTTGCCCACTGTGCCCCATACGCTCGAGGAGTCAGCGAAGGCATTGCTGAGTTGGGCGATTTCTCCCTTTACGTAGGAAAACTAAGCCTTATAATTTCCCAGGAAGGTAAAACAGCTAGTACCATCTTGGTGAAGGCGAGTAACTAGTTTAATGCACCAGAGTTAGTTAAGCAAGCTTTTGAAGTCGGAGTGGATTTCGTGAATTCGGCGACGCACGAGTTTAGTGTCGTCCGCACGAACCTGTGCTGTGATCCGTGCTTGGTGCCCACTGTCTGCCCTTAGTTAAAGTATCAGGTCAGCAGCTATCTTTTCTAGAGAACTGAACCCTGGTGTTAGCAAGGATTCATCCATAATCTTCAACGAGACCCAGGAGGTGGTAGCCACCCTAGCGTTGGTTGCCGACGGTGAAATTTCCGAGGATACGGCAAGTCCTTGTGTTCCAATCCTTCAACACTGCCATATGAGTCGGATTCAGTAAGCCTCTTAGTATTTCTGGCAAGTCTTGAGGGTATGCTACAACGGAAAGGCCCGCACTCTCGTCCAACTTACGAATGGGACCGCAATCCGTATAAGGACGGTGTCGAGTGAAGTCCTATTGGATAATGGACGACATAACATAGCTTTAGAGAAATATTTACTAGATCAGTTCCCAGCCAGGCCGCCGAAGGCAATTTTAAAAGTCTTCTGAATGGCGAAGAGTTGCTTAGGGGTAAAAAAGAAAAAAAAAGGACGACCCGCAGCTCTCGTGTCCAAACGCTTGCCCCGCGATGGAGTCACTGGCCTGTTGTAGAAAATTAAACTCTCAGGGGTTGTCGCTAGATGACTTCAGATCTGTAGTCCCCTAACTTCTGCATTCTTATCAGTCGAAACCATATACACTGTATCGCGCCGACCAGGTCAGTATAAAGCCGTGCTTTGCTAGGGAAGTGTAATGCCTGTTTCCTTCTACCGCGAGTGAGGGATTAATCTGGGTTAATTGTCCGTTCTTAATCCATTTTAGCCAGCCTGTTATGTCTAAGGATGCAATAGCCACGGAAACATCGCGCGTCCTCATTGGTGACGGTGGTCCGGTTCCCCTGATTATTAACGCCGTGGCAATCTGCATTTTCTTGCTCTCCGCCACTTATCGTAAGTTGCCTCTGCGAATGTCATCTTATTTCCTCACCAAAAGTTTTCATGGTGTTTTTCTTCTGGAAGTCCAAGAATGAAACTTCCTCCAGATTGCCCCGCGACGGATCTCTCACTCCATTAGAAAACAATGTCGTGATCACAAAAGTTGCGGAGAAGATAGTTGACTGCGGTATGTCTGTGCTGGCCTCATTGCTGACTTTCACTTTGGCCTTTGTGCCTTCTCAAGTAGTCTTGTGTAATCCAGCACCCCCTTCCCTCCTC
>CACRXP010000029.1:1072066-1082387 GCA_902702965.1 Spirometra erinaceieuropaei | reverse complement strand
TTACCTCAATGACAATTCTGTCCAAACTCAAAATCTCGCGTAAGCTAGTCGGTTGGTTCTCCTGCCTTAGCCCCTCGTTACTTTTCCATTCCCTCCTCATGCTGAGTTTTATTCAACACCCACCTCAAGACCCGAAACTAGCCAACTCTCCTGTCAACTGGCCATCCCCGTCGCCGAGCTTGATGGTCCACGACAACACTACGATGCAGTTCTTGCCTTCCATCGGAGTCAGGAGGATTCCAGTCAGGAATTCGTGGTGAGCGATTTTCAGATTTTGCAGTGTTGCGCGGACTGAAACAAACTCGGGAGGGAGGGGAGAGGGTTGATCTGTTAGAGCTGCGAGGAGTGACTAAGTTGGTCGCGGATTGAAACGGAGGAGTGTGGTGAATGCTGCGCAAGTCGGCTGTCATGATAAAGGAATTCACGCCTCGCACCCTTCACGCTATGGGGCCCATGGGGACATCATCACTCGTGATGGCCTAGCAGACAGGTGGTTTTGGGATTTGCGATTATCAAGCAGTCAGGGTTGGTCAGGGCAGTCGGAGTTTGTGCCCAATACTGTCCTCCACCAGCCTAGTCGACGAGGATGCCGGATCCGCAGTCTGGGTTCTCAATACTGTGAACACTAGAGTCGGTAAGCTGGATGAGGACAGCTGATAGCAAGTTGCCAATAGAAGCGAAGAGACGAGTCCCAGGAAGTAGTCTTGAAGAAGGAGACACGATCGCTGGGACAAGAGTTTTATTAGCCTGACGTTTCGGATTCCTGCTCGAACCCATCATCAGAGACAACAGCAGATACGGGTGATTCATGCACCAGGGGCTGAAGTATTTATAGGATGCAGTAGCTATGCTATCGCATACCTATGAATATTAACGGTTCCCTCCTTCATCAGGGATCGTTTCACGTGGTGTGATGGCCGACATTCGCGTCGTTAATTGCTGCAATCTTATCGCGTGCGTTGGATGTTGGTGTGATGATTGCTCGACCATCTGGCGCATCGATCCTGGTGTTGGGAGAAGTGTTCACCTGTGCGCTCCCTGCGTGGCCAATTACTCCGCCTCGACGAAGTCTCAGCACAGAGTATGGAGGGGGAAGTTCATTGCACTTGTAAACCAGTAAACCAGGAAAGCGACAAATACGATGCAAGTACTGAACTTCAACAGCAACCATCCAATCAGCCACAAACGCAGTTGTGTAGGGACGCTCTATCGGCGTGTCGAAACGCACTGCAGTGAGCCGGAAGACAAGATTGCCGAACTAAAATACCTCCGACGGGTATTCAAAGCCAATGGCTACCCGCGAAACTTCGTCAACCGGTGCATACGCAAAAGGGACGAAGGGCCTAACCGCACGGACACCAACGTTTGGCGGGCGCTTCCATATGTCAAGAACGTTTCGGAAGCTGTCGGCCGCCTTCTCGCACCACTTGGGGTTGGAGTTACACACAGACCGGATGCAACCATCAAGCGTCTGGTAATGAAATCGGAAGACCCACTGCCACGGCTAGAAACGTCTGGAGTCGTTTATCGGATCTGGTGCAGTTGCGGACAAAGCAACTACATCGGAGAAACCGGAAGACATCTCCGAGCCAGAATGGCTGAACGCGCTGCAGCGGTGCGGAGAAATGACGCCAGCTCCCAAGTTGCGGCTCATTCGACGAGATTTGGCCACACATTCAAATTCGACGAGGTCGAAATTCTTGCAAGAGGTGACAACCGCGTTAGCCGGGAGCTATTTGAATCATGGTTTACTGGCCCCCAGTCCATTAACAAGTGCAATGAACTTCCCCCTCCATACTCTGTGCTGAGACTTCGTCGAGGCGGAGTAATTGGCCACGCGGGGAGCGCACAGGTGAACACTTCTCCCAACACCAGGATCGATGCGCCAGATGGTCGAGCAATCATCACACCAACATCCAACGCACGCGATAAGATTGCAGCAATTAACGACGCGAATGTCGGCCATCACACCACGTGAAACGATCCCTGATGAAGGAGGGAACCGTTAATATTCATAGGTATGCGATAGCATAGCTACTGCATCCTATAAATACTTCAGCCCCTGGTGCATGAATCACCCGTATCTGCTGTTGTCTCTGATGATGGGTTCGAGCAGGAATCCGAAACGTCAAACTAATAAAGCCCTTTTCCCAGCGATCGTGTCTCCTTCTTCAAAACACCAAGAAGACTGACTTACGTGGTCCCCTGAGCAGGGTATGTGTCTCGGGTGTTCCACATTTCGAGGTTGGATATGACTGGCTGACGACGGCTACTGAGCCAGAAATGTCCATTCCAGTCTCCCTTGTCTTTGTCGGTAATAAAATTCCGAATATTTCCTATTTATGACTAAACATTGATTTTCGATGGTCTTATAAATTTAAACATATTTTTTCGGAAAGCATGCATAAAAATATGATTTCTTTCACTCGGTTGATGGATAATTATGCCATTTTTATATTTTACACTCGAAAAAGGAGTTTAATTAAGTTTCAAAAAGTTTTTACTTATGAGATTTTTAAGTTCGTTCATGTCTATTCATGCAGCATCGTACCTAGCCGTTTGCAGCTGCTCCTCATGAATTGTACTATATGGTCCACATCCATTGCAAAATTTTGCAAAATCTATATGGTACCCTTGTAAATGCATAGGAAAATATGTGATTTTCCTTACACGGAACGCATGCAGCTCGTAGACTGAGATCGCTAAACGCCAATGCAAAACCTGATCAGGTTCAAAATTATTCGGGAATTGGGAAAATTTTTCAAAACCTAAATGCACACTTCTTTCGGGTATAAAATGTGACGACAATGTGCTTTTTTATCAAACAATTAAAAGAAGTCATATTTTTGTGCATGTTTTCCACAAAATATGTTTGCATTTCTAAGACCATCGAAAACTAATGTGAAAAATGTGGGCCACATAAGTGGTCATTTTTTACCCAGTATGGATTCTGTGGGAAGTCAAAAAGAAACGCATTCAAAAGCCGACATCCTGGCGAGTCCGATGCATTATGGGATTATGATTCATGATGATTAGCATTACAACGCCACCTTGTTAATCCTTCCTGGTCAAAAACGCATCTCAGAATTTCGGCCAACATTTCCTGCGATCGGTGACGCACTCTAACTCCATACAATGGTACTGAGGGAGGGCTAGCGTTACGGACACCACCTTGGGCATCAGCCCAAGCACCTGGCGCCGACTGCAGGATAGTGGAGACTCGAAGGGCTTACAGTTTCCCCCCTCTCTCTCTCGTTTTCAGGAGCTGTCTATCTACGTGATCCACGTGAAGCACAGGGACGAAGAGCGACGGCCAACTCAGGTCTTGTACGCCTACTGCAAAACCAACTGGAGCCGCCTCATCAACGTCAAGGTTGGTTTTTTTTCGGCCGCTTCTGCTGAAGTGTGTATGACCTCTGTGTAGGTGTCCGAAGTCTTAGAAAGTACCGCAGTTTTCAGCATTTACATCATGCCAGGACAGATGCGACCGTGATGGATGAGAGGCGTCGATGCAGGCGACTATTCCACGATGACGTCGCTGCAGTCGCTCGCAGACAAGGTCAAGGCGCTATTAGGACGGCCTGAAGACCTCATCCAAACATCCGCGAATCAGCGCTGAGACCTGGGAGAGCCTAGCTTGGGATCCACAGGCGTGGCACACTGCCGCAGAAACTAGAACCACAATCTGCGAAGTCCATCGCTTAAAAAAGGCGGGAGCGAAGAGGGAAGCATGCAGCTATTAGATTCCGCAGATGAATGTTGCAAATAGCCAGCACGGAACACGAGGACCACTAGAACAACTGCCAGTAAGGACGCTCTTACCATTCCGTCCAGCATCAGCAGCAGCACCAGTTTACAACTCCCGTTTTCTTGGCAGATTACTAGTAGTAGTAGTAGTAGTAGTAGTAGTAGTAGTAGTAGTAGTAGTAGTAGTAGTAGTAGTAGTAGTAGTAGCAGTAGTAGTAATAGTAGTAGCAGTAGCAACAGTAGTAGTAGTAGTAATAGTAGTAGTAGTAGTAGTAATAGTAGTAGTAGTAGTAGTAGTAGTAGTAGTGGTAGTAGCAGCAGCAGTAGTAGTAGTAATAGTAGTAGTAGTAGCAGTAGCAACAGTAGTAGTAGTAGTAATAGTAGTAGTAGTAGTAGTGGTAGTAGTAGTAGTAGTAGTAGTAGTAGTAGTAATAGTAGCAGTAGTAGTAGTAGTAGCAGCAGCAGTAGTAGTAGTAATGATAATAATAATCTGGTTTACGCTTCGCAATCGATGAATACTTCAAGGAGCTGAAGTCAGTTCCCCCCTTTCCCCATTGAGACTGCACCTTCGAGTCACGCATCAGCCTGTTTGGTCATCTGCTGATCGTTCGCACTTCTGCCGGCGATCCTGTACCTGGAACCCCGACCAAGGCCCGATACACATGTCTTAGGAAATGCAGACACCACATAGGTCTTTTCAGTCACATGCAGATCCGTGTTAATTGAAACAGCAGAGTCCAAACCCCGTCACAACGCGTTGTCCTACCTGAATACGAAAACACCTCAAAACCGCATACGGCACGTACGCGAGGCATCTAAAAAAGAGACCATATATAAGTCGGCATGAGACCGACCGCCGCGGCATTCGAATTCAAATTTCTGATCGATTTAGTGAATTTTATGCTTTGATAGTGGTAAGCCGACCAAGCTGCCCCAAACGTCAGCATTCCAATAAACCCGTTCCGGTGAGTCCATCTTTTTTCTCAAATCATCAACCCAAATCTTTGCCAATCTGAATATGAAATTCCTGTGGGATGCGTGTCAGTAGGTTTGCCTGCGCGCCGATACTGTGCAAGCAATAGCGTGTGTGTTTTCCCATGAAATATTGATCAGAATTTTGAAATGTGTTTTCTACTAGAAGGGATTACGTGGGTGGGGTCGTGCTATTGATCATTGTCCAGCGTAGTCCCAAAGTCTTTCAGTCATTCCAGAATGTCGGTTTCTGACCGTTTGGGGGAGGGGGGAGGAAGGAATAGCGTCAGATGTGCATGGTGGTCCCGTCTGGCTAGCAAGTGCCCCACGATAACTTCACAAAAAATCGAATCGACCTTGCGTCATCGAAGCTGATAGGGCCTCCTCAGACACAGTCGGTCCACGGATTAGGGCCCATCTAGAAGGCCAATCGTATTCGGGAGTCCCGTCTGTACGGTCTCGATTTTCCATGATAGTTCGAGACTTAGAGCACGACTCATTCTTCAATGTCAGCGAGAGTCGATTAGCCGGAAACTCCACTAGCCGGCTGGATGTCAAACTCTACTACGAGCAAGCTCACCGGGCTACCTTGATACCGATTTGCTGTCTTACACTAGTCAAGAACGGTTTGGCACAATAGCAGGCCCCGAAATCACACAAAGAGAGAGAGAGAGAGATCTCATGTCACTTAGCCTTGCCTACTCGCGAAAATGTCAGAAAGATTATAATCTTGCAAACGGTGTGCGTCGATTTTCCTCACTGCTTAGGGTACATTCCGCCACTTTTTGACGTTAAATTGAACTCTGTTATCTGTTCTAAGTATGCCTTACTAAGCATCCACTTGATCTCGTGGCTTTTTGACTAATACACCCTGAATTTTAATACCATCGATTCTGTTTTTTTGCTGCTGAGTACTTGTTGTAGTGATTATTAGGGGCAAACTTCGGTAAGATGTGGTTATAGGCAGTATGTTATTACCGACAAAGACAGGGGAGACGGCAATGGCCATTTCTGGCTTATTAGCCGTCGTCATACCAAACCCCGAAGTGTGGAACACCCGAGGCTCGCACTCGTGACCCTTTTAGTTGGAAGTCCACGCCTCTAACCACTGGGCCACGAGCCCGTTGACCTGTCGGTTTTCGATCGGGAATATACAATGGTAGGGGGCGCTCACCGATCGTTCTTACGGAATTCACTCGTTCCGTTGTGCCTTACGGGCACTCTCTCGACCCCAACCGACAGAGATCCCGTAAGGCACAACGGAAAGAATGAGTTCCGTAAGAACGATCGATGAGCGTCCCCCTACCATCAGATGTGGTTATGTAGCCCCACCTGATGGACACATTACTGTTGGGGTCGGGGTTAGGGGTTAAGGTTAGGGGTTATGGTTAGGGTTTAGAGTTAGAGAGAGAGGACTGCTTTATTTTGAAAATAACTTTCAAAACTTTCAGCAAAAACGGTTCTCCAGTACACAGTGATTACCATAGAGATTAACAGGTATTGGACAGGTGGACATAATTATATATGAAGAATAAAGGACTTTAAGGTGCAAGATCGAGTTTTAGTTTTTCTTTTTCAACATCTTTGCAGGTGAGCTACCGGGCTAGAAATGGCAGTATGGAATTCCTATAGGCCGAAGTGCGGCAAGGGATGTGGCGGAAGCATCGACGCATGGGGCGTAAAGATTTCGCAGCCATTAACTCATTGTGAAGGGGATGGACGGTTTCATTCAGAATTCGGTCAGCGAATTGCTCAACCGAGTTGAAGTGTCGCTGCACGATGATATCAACTAAAATATGATAGGAAACACCAGCAGCAGAGGCGAGCATTCGAATGACACGTTTAAAAAATAATTCGATATTTTTTAAGTAAAGCTGGAAAAATAACTGGAGAACAATAAAGAATGAGTGGAAGAATACAGCCATCTATGAATCTCCAGATTAAGGACTGGGATGTGTGATCTGAACGTAGACGACGAATGTAATAAACAAGTTTTTGAATTTTTTTTGGCAATTTTGTTAAAAGGGTTATGATTAGGGGTGTGTCAGGCTGACGGCTGCTGGTAAGCCGCAAATAGCTATCCCAGTCTCGTATTTATCGGTATTCCCTCCTGATTCAATGCCGGTAGCTATGCAACTGCCGTGAGGGAATATTAATCACGATGAAGTGGCGCTCACCGATCGCGTTACAGGATATGCTCGTCCCTTTTTGTCTTCGAGCCCAATCTAGAGGCTTCGCAGGCAGTTGCATGGTGACGGGTAGAAAAACTACCGAAGAAGACAAAGGAGACCGGAGTGGTCATTTCTGGCTTATTGATCGTCAACAGCCAGTCACACGCAATCCCAAGTGTGAGGCATCTGGGATTCAAACGGGGGACCTCTGGTCGTTGAGTCGAACGCCCTATCAGTGATCCACGGGCTCGTTGTCCTGTCGGTTGTAGTCAAGAATATTAATTATGCTGAAGTGGAGCCCACCGTTCTCAAAGCCCCCGGCTTCGAATCCCAAACGGTCCACACTTCGGATTAGGCATGGCTGACTGATGACGGCTAATAAGCCAGAAGCAGCCATTCCGGTCCCCATTTTTCTTTGGAATCCCACCAAAAGGCTGGACAAGCCCCAGGTGAAAACCGCCCACGCGCCACGTTAATGGCTTTCCCATTCCTTATTTTATCCGTCATTTAGAAGTTGTTTGGAATTTGTTCCCACTTTATGACCCGATGGGGTTTTTTACACCATTCAGATGCTCATTTTATGGCTTTTTAAAGTCTATCATCCTAGGTTTAGTTCAGCAAATAGTGTTCACGCAACTAGTCCACATTCCAGCGAAACTAGGTACACGACGCTGCGCATACGGTCTCTGATCGCCGAAGTGAAACGGCTATCCAGCGGTGAAAGCTGGACGCTGTCGGTAGGTACAACCGACGTTTGTTAACACCGGGACCTCTGCTTGTTCTCTAGAAGTGCTTGACATCGTCCAAAGAGACTGCAGACCCGTATTTTCTTTCGACCGGACCTGACATAACGCCGCTGTCACTGGCCACCATTCACATTTTACTAGCTCCTACAATGATGTTTGCTTCATCGATCCATGACATCAGAAGGGGTTGGCTTCCGGCTGGCTTTGCGCTTACGATTGCGACATGCTCCTATCCTGAAAATCTTCCCCACCGTTGTCGTTTTGGGATTGTTTCAGGGGGAACGAAAGTCTCCCCCAATGCCCCCCCCCTCCACCGGTTAATAATGTTCGTCTCCGCCCACCTAGCTGATGTACGCCGCCTCCGTAGCCGTGGAAGGCGAGGAGGAGGACGCGCGGGAGGAGGAGGAGGAGGCACAACCCTCGGCGTCCGCAGACGCCACCACAAGCACAAGCCAACTTCCAAATTGTGTGGTCTGTCTGTCCGAACGGTCGGCCAATTACATGCTTCTGCCCTGCCGTCACGTGGCCCTTTGCCGAACCTGCACTCTGGAGCTCACTTCTGAGGCGCGGAACTCCATCATGGGTCTGCAGTGCCCCATCTGCCGTCGGCCTGTCTATGAACTGCGTAGCCTGTGATCAACCCATCCACCCACTGTTTTATCTGTCCTCTCCATGTTCGGAGTCATTTCTTCCTACCGTATATTATCTTATTGACCATCTTGCCTACATCAGGCTAAATGCCATACGCTTACACATAAACAACAGATGATTCCGCCGGGGTTGTCGTGCCAATGAAGGACGATGGGTGTGCGGGCAGGGGGGAGAGAGTGTGGTTGGTGCTGCGCAAGCCTGTCTCACTCGGGAAACATTGGTGTGCAAGTCACGACTACATCCCCTCTGTGGGTCGGTGGCGAACGTTGTCGTTCGCGATGAGCGGACTCTCAGTCAATTTTTTGAGTCATTGCTGATTGCGATTGCATGGGTGCGGCTACCGATCAAGCGACAGGGTCTTTCGCATCCAGGAAGACGAGGAGCCCGAGCGGACGGAAGCTGCTGACTACCAGACGCGTCCACAGCGACGCGTAGTAGAACCTGGCGTCTATAAAGTAGTGGGTGAACTCACAGTACCACAGTAATCGCCGCACTGTCACCAGTAGAGATCGTGTACTCAGCACCCACGCGCGGTCGGCTTCGGACCTGTACGCGCCCGTCATTTCGTTAAGACGGTGCGTGGGAATGAGCGGATAAGTGTCACGTGAGTCAGTGTCAGCTTGGTCAGTCGATTGGGTAATACAGTTGAGTTTGTGGGCTCCTGTGATTGGTCACCCTCGGGTCTGAATGTGCTCACGCGCCGGAGCTAGGGGGTCGTGATTACGTAATTCCCAGCGCGGCCAGAGGCGGAAGGCTTTTCCCCATTTAAGGCGCCTTTGAGGACTTATTACGAAGTAAGTAGTTTCCTGAGTCCGACGAACAGTAAGTTAGACCACGCAAACATGATATGTCCCGAGATAACTGGCCATCACAGGCGACGGATTGATGAACGTCTTCTTGATCACGGAACTTCGACTGTAATCGAAGGTTCCTGCTAGAAAGGCATTTAAATGTCCTCCTGCCAGATGATTCAATCTGGCATCACAGCAGTCTGGGGGGCAGCTCAATCACTACTTGAAGCAGTCGACTTGATGTCCAACTACAGGTTGATGCTTAGTCTGGTAAGATTGCAGTTGGTGGCCAGGCACTGTATGTTGATACTGGCGACGTACTTACATGTTATCAGTAGGTGTGCTTACCTTGCCTAGGGAATTGGTTATCAGTAGGTGTGCTGCAACTTCGTGAGGTAGGTCGGCTGTTTCGGTCAAGCTGTTGGGCTTAGTGAGGGTTACGGTTAGGCGTAGGTTACGTTTTAGGATTAGGATTTGCGTTATAGGGTTCGGCTTCAGTGTTAGCGTTAGCGTTTAGGTTTACGATTATGGTTTGGCTTTAGGGTTGGGGTTCGGCTTCAGGGCAAGCGATTAATGGTTTGTGGTTAAGGCTACCGTTAGGGTTAAGGTTAAAGCTAGGGTTATCCTATCGCTATTTACCTCTCATTTTCCGTATGCCCCACAGACTTCATTGTGGAGCAGGGATGGTGACTTACGCAGGGGTTTATAGTGCCAGTAGACCTGCGTAGCATCTACCTACACTCTCTCCTCCTCCACCGCCTGAGCCCGGTGTCAAGATCAAGTCAAGAAGACCGGAGACGTGGGAGGCCGCAGGTGGATGGCTCGGACGGATTCTCGCCTTGGAGCTCCACTCCGCACCCCCCGGTCTGCACACAAATGACCAGGATTTTGACCACAAACCAATGGGGTGATGGCAGTAGTCCAGTTGTGCGACGAATGCCGACAACAGGGTCCGCCAGCGCACCCCGGGAATGTTGGCATTTGTTATTGCGCACAGATAACGCCTGCCAGAGTCCGATGTGGCCCCCGTGTTGGTCCAGCGCATCTAACACGTGGCCCGTTTTGAGGGCACAGCCACCATCACGTGCGTTGGATGTTGGTGTGATGATTGCTCGATCATCTGAGACACTGACCCTGGTGTTGGGAAAAGTGTTCACCTGTGCGCTCCTGCGTCAGTCGCACGTTGAAGTTGGCGGGTATTTTCTGACGCACGACATCAAAATCACCACTTTTTAATCGGTGA
>CACRXP010000029.1:1020480-1071866 GCA_902702965.1 Spirometra erinaceieuropaei | reverse complement strand
GTTAGATCTCTTAAAGTCCTCTACACCTCACTGTCAAGTCCAGTCGACGCCATCGGGTGGTTTTTTTTCCAGCAGACTGCGTTTCGTGGCTGGCATGACCTTGTGACAGCTGACGTTTACCCACCGCGCCTGGCTGTAGGTCGGAAGGAAAGTTCCATGAAATATGCTAATTTTGCAAGAAAACTGACCCCTATAATGCGCTCTGGGTGCCTTAGGGCCTTAAACTGTGCTAACAGCCGTGTACACAACTGATACAGTTCCCCAACACCTACGCCACAACAGCCCTGCCTTTTCACTTTTCTCATGCAACGTAAGTGAAAGTTTTAGACCTCGGAATGCACTAGCAGAAGGGGTCTATCAGAGTCCCAACTATTCCCTGCAATTTTGAAAAAATGGAAAGGAGACCGACGGAACATTCAAATTCTCTTCCGTTTTGCATTTACTTCAGCACCCGTGGAGCGGCTTTTCGTCAGTGACATAGACAACAGTCGTAAAAACGGCTTTTCTGGAGCGGTGTAGCTGATTAGGGGTCGGTCCTCTATGTCTGGACTCAAATACATAGGACTGAGAACTGGAGACTACTTTGACTGAATTCACAGAGACATTTTAGAACGTATCGGCCTTAGGGGTTGTCTTATTTGCCAATCAGAATTCCCTTCCCGAATTGTGAAAGTAACTTAGTCTGAATGACCCCTTGTATTGGTTTAAATACTAGGGTTCTAGGACGATTCTGGAAAGACAAATAAAGACAGCTCAACGAAGAAAACACACTGCAGTTGCAGAACTTCGCTCGATTATATTCATCAAATATATCTTCTGTGGTTTGAGAGGACGGCCATTCAGAGGATAAATCGTACTCGGAATCACAAATCGCAAGAAAAATTTTTCATGAAATTGGCTTTGACATCGGGAAATGTTAGCTTTTCTGAAATAATTTGCGCAGGCTTACCCGGTATTCACATCAGTCCCTGCGGCCTAAACGGTTTCCTGAAGTCCTGACACGAATTTCTTGCGAACTGGAAGATTTCGACAGGAGGCGAGGAGAGCCCACAACCACTATGAGGAAGGACAGTCCATCTCTTTCAGTTCTGTAGTGCGGTTTTTCTTTCGTGCTTAACTGCAAAGACCGAGTTCAAAAAATTGAAAGCACCCCATAAAGACACGACCGCTAACTAGCCTACCAACCTTAGTAGGATAGTAGGCTTTTAGGAAAAGACAGAAGTCCCCAGAATGAGGGTTTGTTGTATACAGAAACCCGAGTTGTCTTCTCAGACAGCAGTGGCCGTTGGCGAAGACAGAGCTGGTGTTTACTGCGTCCAGTAATGCCTGAGAGTCTGTGAGGCAAAGACAAGGGAGACTGGAATAGCCATTTCTGGCTTATTATCCGTAGCCAGCCAGTTATGCCCAATCCCGAAGTGCGCAACACCCGAGGCTCGAACTCGCGACCTATTAGTTAGAAGTCCAGGCCTCTAACCACTGAGCCACGAGCCCGTTGCCCAGTTGCCCCTGTGGTGTCTAGTTTGTATTCGTCAATTTTTTGAGGGATGTTGATGTGCTCAAATGGCGCATGGGCAGCCGCTACTCCGTGGACCCATGTGCAGATTTAGCCGGACTAGAAGTTTTATTTCATGCCCGATGTTGACCATGGTTATCAACCTGCTAACAAAAGGGTTATTTTAAGAAAACCAGAGGGTTTTATCAATTCCTTTATGTCAAATTAGCAGATCTATGCGAGTTGGTGCCCTAAAGTACAATAATAACGCAGATAGAGGTTCCTTCGTTTAAGTGGGCTGAAATGTTTTTGCCCTTTGGAAAATTCTACCTGATGTGACATAGATGACCACCACGAAATGGTCATTTCCAGCTTTAAGCATATGCACACTACTTTTCTAGTATTTTAGCTTCTGCGCATATTTTTTTGCAGAAATAGAACGAGCGAAACATTTTTAGTTTCATCAAAATATCAGTATTTATACGGGCGCTCTGCCGTGCATTCATAATCGAAGAACGGAGTCTAAAAGAGAGCAAAAACACTGAAAATGGCCACAATGTATAGAGGAAGGCCAAAAGTGTCAAATTTTTACTTGACCTCACCGTGCAAAAATGCAAAGTACACAGAGATCCGTCAACGGAGTGCGGTAATAAAGCACTTCCTAAAGAGGTAACTTATAAAGGAACGTTTTTTTATTGATCCAAGAAACATTCGTTGCTGACTATCGTTGTAGACAGACATTTTTCTTGAAAATGAAGTTTGATGTTTGATCGAGTCTTCAAATGTGACCCAAACGACCATCCTCATGAAAAGGAGCGCCTTAGCACTCACCAATTCTGAAATTGCCTTCAAGAACAATCTTATTTTTAAGTTTTGAAGAAGGAGACAGGATCACCGAGACAAGAACTTTATTAGCATGACGTTTCGGATTCCTACTCGAATCCATCAACAGAGACAAAAAAGCAGAAACGGCTGGTTGTTGCACAAGGGGCTGCGGTATTTATAGGATGCAGTAGCCATGCTACCGCATACCTATGAACATTCGCAGCTCCCCCCTTCATCCGGGATCGTCGCACTTGGTGTGATCATTGCTTGATGGCCGATATTGGAGTCGATAATTGCTGCAATTTCATCACGTGCGTTGGATGTTGGCGTGATGATTGCTCAACCATCTGACGCACCGACCCCGGTGTTGGGAAAAGTGTTCACCTGTACGCTCCCCGCTTGGATAGTTACTCCACCTAAGCGAAGTCTCGGCATCGAGTGTGGAATGTAAAGTTCATTGCACTTGTTAATGGACTGGGGGCCAGTAAACCATGATTCCAGCAGCTCCCAGCTCACACGGCTGTCGCCTCTTGCGAGAATTTCGGCCTCGTCGAATTTGAATGTGTGGCCCGATCTCGTCGAATGGGCCGCAACTTGAAAGCCGGTGTCATTTCTCCGCATCGCTGCAGCGTGTTCGGCCATTCTCATTCGGAGCTGTCTTCCGGTTTCTCCGACGTAGTTGCCTTGTCCGCAATTGTACCAGATCCGATAAACGACTCCAGACGTTTCTAGCCGTGGCAGTGGGTCTTTCGGTTTCATGATCAGACGCCTGATGGTTGCCTCCGGTTTGTGTGCAACTACAACCCCAAGTGGTGCGAGAAGACGGCCGACAGCTTCCGAAACGTTCTTGACATACGGAAGTGCCCGCCAAGACTTGGTGTCCGTGCGGTTAGGCCCTTTGTCCCTTTTGCGTATGCATCGGTCGACGAAGTTGCGCGGGTAGCCATTGGCTTTGAAGACCCGTCGGCGTTAATTTTGTCTGCCGGCTCACTGCAGTGCGTTTCGACACGCCGATAGAGCGTCCTTACACAACTGCGTTTGTGACTGATTGGGTGGTTACTGTTGAAGTTCAGTACTTGCATCGCATTTGTCGCTTTCCTGAACACTTTGGTCTTTAGTCCACCACAATCCTTGCGGCATACGAGGACATCCAGGAAGGGCAGCTGGTTGTTCTCTTCCTCCTCCATCGTAAATGGTATGCCCGGGAAGACCACATTCAGACGTTCCTTGAATGTCGATAACGACGAAGGTATCATCCACATACAGGGCCCAGAACTTCGGTTTGTGGTGTTAAAAGACCAGCGATTCTTACCGTTGCAGGACCACTTTGGCGACGAATCCCGAAATCGGCGAACCCATTGGTGTGTCCTTCACCTGTTCATAGATTGTCCCGTCGAACGTGAAGTACGTCCTGAGACAGAGCTGGAGGAGCTGAAGGATTTGGGCGTGTCCAAGACGGTTCTTCGTTTCATCGTATTTGCTTTGTAGTAGCAGCTCGATTGTCTCGATCGCCAGGTGCTGAAGAATAGAAGTAAAAATGGATGTAACATCAAAAGATATCATGACCTCAGTTGGATGGATGCTTACCCCTTTGAGTTTCTCCAGGAATTGTGCTGACGAAGAGACCGTGGTGCCTGACTCAGCGGTCAGGAACTTGAGACGCCGGAACAGCCACTTAGCCAGTCCGTACGTTGGAGTCCCTTTGAGCGACACGATGGGTCGGAGAGGAGCGCCGTCTTTGTGCACCTTAGGGAGGCCATAGAATCGGGCCAAAGCCGTATCTTGGGGTCTCGCCATGCGTCTGTCGGTCGGTGTTATTGCACCTGAGTTCTCCAAGGCCAACAACGTAGCATTAATTTCGCGTGTCAGCGTCTTCATCGGGTTCGTTGCACATGGTACATAGAACTGTCGGTCCTCCAGTAAACCTTTGGCTTTTTGAAGGTATCCTGTCCTGTCCAGTACAACTGTGGCGCGTCCTTTGTCCGCTGGCACGATGACCAGGTCTTTGTCGGCCTTGAGTTCTCTAAGCGCATCACGTTCGACCTTGGAAAGCACTTCCCGCGGCCTGTGGGCCATTAGGAGAGACGACACTTGGTGTCGGATGAGGTTCTTAGTCTCCTCCGTTGCCTCCGTCTGACAAAGGATTGATTCCACTGCTGCAATAATGTTAACAGGTTTGGCGTCAGCCGTGTTAAATGAAGCTTCGTGCCGTAGAACCTGCATCTGGTCCTTCGTCAGGTTGTGTACCCGTTTGTCGTTTCTGGGCGACGTTGGATTGGGCAGCTTTCGAAATTTTTTCGAGTAGGAATCCGAAACGTCGGGCTTATAAAACTCTTGTCCCGGCGATTGTGTCTCCTTCTTCAAGACTCGTCTCTTCGCTTTTATTTTTAAGTTCTCAACAGACAGTCAGTTCAGAACCTGTCTTTAGGGGCGGTCGGGGGAAAACCCTGAAAATCATGAAGTATTCAGCAATATTTCGAGGCCGATCCAAAACGAAGGAAAAGTATAAATTAATTTAACGGAAGAAAAGTTCTCTCTATAAACACAAAATGGTATGTTTGTGATCACGCCTGTCAATTCTATTTAAGTTTATTATGCACTAACCGGCCTCATGGCATGAAACCTTATGAAAACTTTTGTTTCTACGACGTCCTCATCGGCCAAATCAAGCAAAATCCAACTTCTTTTGTTGAACACCATCTAATTTAACTCCACATAGTCAACTAAATTATCAAACACTAGAAAACTGTTTTGGAATCCACAACCAGAATGTAGGCAGTTGACAAACCGTCATATATGGAGTCACACTACCCATTAAACGATATTAAGATGTACACTTAACTAAAACACTGTTATTAGACATCATTTTATGTCTACTTTCATATTTACTACGTGTTTGATATGAGAATACATTCTATACACCTAAAAACGAACTTTACCTAATGAGAGCCATTTCTGACGTTTTCGGGATATTGTGCTTTTCAAAATAAATCGACATTTCTAAACAACGCAACACTGCCTATAATATTCTTTTTATGCTTTTGATTCTTTTAAACTTGAATTAGCTCAAATCGATTTAAGCAGTGACAATTTTACAGTAAGTACGGTCATATCAGACAGAGCTTAAAAAACCTGCCATGCAGCTAAACTTAATTTTCAGACCATCCACCCGCAGAATATGTCACTTCTGCTCTGCACCACACGTGGGGTTGATGCTTTGAAGAACAGTTTCACTGACGTAAAGCACGCGTTCTCCCCTCGATACTCCTAGCAGATGTAGACTCGGCAGGGATTACTGTCAGGATCCAGACTTTTAAATCCAAACTTTTCCAAACAAGAATTTTCCCAAATCCACATAGAGACACAGTTAAAGTAGGCGGGCTAACTCATGAAATGTCAAATGAAATTACAAAATGCGTTTTCGTTTCAAAAAGATTAATTAAGTAGATTTGTAAAACTGATCAGTCTGCGGTATGATTCTATAATAATTCAGTTACCTTAAGATGCCGGCTTTCGAAATAACTTCCTTCCGGCTGCATGCAAAAATTATACTCTGTAAAAAATGATTGCTTATGCGGCATGCACTGTTCTCATTAATTTTCGATGCTCTTAAAAATTTAATTATATTTCATGGAAAACACGCATAAAAACGTCCGTTCATTTACTAATTCGGTGCCAAATTACGTCTTCTTTCAATTTTATACTCGAAGGAAGGATATAATTCGGTTTTAAAAAGTTTCTAATCGTGTGATTTTTATTACCGTGAAATGGCCCTTCATAAATCGTCGTCTCTACATTTACCAATGTGGCTTGGAAAGGTAACAATGTGGTTCAAATCCACTGCTTAATTTTATGAACCTCATATGGTCTCCTCTTAACACCGTGGAGATATGCATGGTTTTCCGTACACGGAAAATACATCGCTTGTTGTTTGCAAACACTGAATGTAATTGTAACGGCAGGTCGGGTTCAAAATGATTCGGGAATTGGAAAAGTTTTTAAAAACCTTATTATACCCTTCATTCGAGTATAAAATTGAAAGTAGACGTAAATTTCTACCGAATGAGCGAGAGAATGGTTATTTTTATGCATGTTTTCCATGAACTATAATTGGACTTTGAAGGGCATCAAAAATCACAGAGAAAAATGCATACTGCTTAAGTAGTCATTTTTTACAGAGTATAGAATTGCATGCAGCCGGAAGGAAGGTCTTTCAAAGCCCGGCATCCTAAGGTAACTGAAGTATTGTGGAAGTTCGCTGCAGACTGATTAGTTTGACAAATTTACTTAATTAATCTTTTCGAAACGAAAACGCATTTCGGAATTTCGGTTGACATTTTATGAGTTCGCCCACTTACTGTATGACCATATTGCAGATAAAGCCGTCACGACCGCACGAAAGGCCGGCTCTTCGAATGTGAGGCAGAATACGCTGGGCAATAGCTTCAGTCTCATTTAGCGAAGGCCGCAAGACGATATGATTAATTCTGCTTTTATTAAAAAAACCCAACATGGGAAAGAATTGCACCTTGGGGTTAGGAGGATTCGAGGAAACAACAGTTAGGTAATCTCTAAAGCCTTCTTTTTAAGCTGCATTTACTAACAAAAAATCAGGGAGACTAAGTTCTGCGTTTAGACTGAGTTAATTCAGACCACCCAACTCAGAAACCAGGCCACGATAGGACTTCAAAAGGCGCCGACAAACTGGCAACCTGGATATGCTTACTCAGTCGTCGGTGAGGTAGACTGACGATGGCGTTGACTATGACCTCTTGAGGAGTGTCGCTAATGTGAGAAGTTCCCAGGAGACCACGCATATTACTCCCGCGGCAACATTGAGTGGCGCAAAGTGCGCTTGAGTATCCCTCTCCCCCTGATGCCATCTCTTCAGTAGCCCGTTCTCACGAGTAGCGGGCAGCCTGTGGATTAGTCAAGTCGTGGATGGTCACGAAGCGCACAGACCCCGAAGTCATGACTCTCGGTCCCCATTTAGAGCAGACCTTTACCAAAAGCATCTATCCTGTCCTTTTGGGGAAGGGACCATGGAGCTTGAAAACGAGTTGGGTTGGGGGAGTTAACGCAGGACCAGTGCAGAGAGTTGTGAATCGAAAACATTAATGCTGACATGTAGTGAAGTGGGTTACAGTAAGTGGGCTAACTCATGAAATGTCAACTGAAATTCTGAAATGCCTTTTCGTTTCCAAAAGACTAAGTACGGTTGTAAAACCAATCATCGTGCGGCATAATTCTATAATCATTCAGTTACCCCAAACGCTGGCTTTCGAAGAAACCTCTTTCCGGTTGCATTCAAAAACCATTCTCGGTAAAAAATTACTGCAAAAGTAGCATGCATTTTTTCATCGATTTTCGATGCCCTTAAAGATTTAATTATATTTTATAGAAAACATGCATAACAATATTCAATATATTGCTGACGCAGTTGAAAGCTACGTCTTCTTTCAATTTTATACTCGAAGGAAGGGTACAATTTGGTTTTATAAAACTTCCAATTCCCGAATAATTTTTAACCCAACCTGCCGTTACATTTGCGTTCAGGGCTTCCAAACTACAAGCCTTATATTTTTTGCGTACTGAAAAGCATACGTTTCTCTACGGCATTAAGATGGACTATATGGGGTTCATAAAATTTAGCAGTGGATTTGATTCATATTGTCAACTTTACAAGCCACAATGGTAAATGAAGAGACATGAAGATTTAGGAAGGGCCATTTCACGGTATTAAAAAATCTCACAATTAAAAATGTTTTAAAACCGAATTATACCCTTCCTTCGAGTATAAAATTGAAAGAAGACGTAATTTTCTATTAAATTAGCAAAATAATGAATATTTTTATGCATGTTTTCCCATGAAATATAATTGAATCTTTAAGGGCATTGAAATCAATGAGAAAATGCATGCTACTTATGCAGTCATTTTTTACCGAGTATGGTTTTTAAATGCAGTCGAAAAGACGCTTGTTCGTAAGCCGGCGTCCTAGGTTAATTGAATTATTATAGAATTATGCCGGCTAATGATTATTTTTACAACCCTACTTAATTAGTCTTTTTGAAACGAAAAGACATTTCAGAATTTCGGATGGCCTTTCATTAGCTAGCCCACCCACTGTAAATGGAAGATAAACCACCGGATATACTGAGACCGAATTCCAAAGGCGATCACGATAAAACCAAAGTCACAGACTTTCCTAGTATTTATGAAAATGTGTTTTGAACTTATTTGTGCCTTCCATGCCACAGAGCTCATTTTAAACAAAAAAACTATCGGCACAATAATGAGTTTCTGTAGCACGGTCATAATAGAGTCAGTTCCTTTTTTCTTTGCAAAGGAAGGAAATTTGGGGGGCGGAGAGAGGGAAACCAACCTTTTCCTTAAAAACGCTAAAGCAGTTTCTCCCCAGAGTACAGAAAGTATCAGAAGGAAATTCCCGTTTACATTCTGGAACAGTTCGTTATTTCTGGCTGTTAACTACATATGTTCAGTGTTACAGGACAACCACCCAGGTATAAACTGGAATGAAAAGGGGGACCCAGTTTTGTGTTTTTGTCAACGTTTGTCAATTATGAACGTATGAAAATGGAAATATGAAACGTTAAATTTGCCGGAGGAATGAATTGTGGACTGGCGTTCTGTGGTCGGAGCCCCATCTACAAACACGGAACAAGTTACAACAAAAACAAATGTCTGTTATCAACCATCAGTTCAAACAATGCACAACCAGGTTCAGAAAAACCGTCCTAGCGAAGACAAAAGCTCTTACTATCCGCGCAGTGTATTCGAACGAGATGTAAATGTACTTATTTAGCAGGCGAGTGATGGACCTTAGTTAACTGCCAGTAGACCGTGGATTGTGTCATATAGGGTTTTATCTTGGCATTTGCAGGCCGTCGCAGGCATTACACGGTCAACAATAATCACTTCGTATGACCTCAAACCATTATTCAAAATCCGTTATTTTTTGAAAATTTGCTCTTTCGCTACTTTTTAATTAACGCGCTCATTTCCGTTGCCATAAGAAAGCGTACGATAAGAGTTTCATCAGAAATCCAAATAATTCCGGTGCCGTTTCCATTTCGTTAGCATACTGTCTGCTATGCTGTCCCACGCGTGAAACTCCCATTACCATCAATCACGTACGGCACGATCCACTACCTACCCTTACCAGCCAGCGTTTACTTTGATTTTAAAGGTCGAGGAACTATGCGAAGTTGGTTTTTGCTAGTCTAATCATAGAGGGCTCAGCATAAGTTGTGGAGTTATTTGAACAATGATAATGGATAAGTGAGCGGTCTTCTAAATATATCGTGAACTTCATAACAACACTTCCCCTCACTGATGGCTTCGCCTAGATTCGAGTCCTTTTGTTTAATGATGCCGACTGTGATCAATAAACGGGCGCGATGACAGTCGACTGCTGTAGAGGATCCGTGCCTCGTTAAGCCTCACGATTCTACGAAGAAACTGAGTGTTTTTGCTGCGAAAAGAGCATGTTACCTGTTGATGTCACACCTCGTTCACATTTCATTTTCTGGGTTTTTTTTCCAGTCCAGTTTGACCACCTTTCCTGCAGCACCTTGAGGAAAGTTAAAATGAGGAAAATTAGAATCGGTTAATACTATTGGTAAGACATGGATTTGGAAGTCCTCCCCGGTAATGCATGTGGCCTGGCTATAAATTCTACCGGGGGGGGGGGGGATAAATATTTCCTTATCCAAACACAAGCCCTTCCTTAGCCGTAGCACTTATCTTATCCTTGGTCCTACCCCTAAGCGTAACACTACCCCTAATTGCCCCGGGAATTGGGGCAAGGCCCCGGGAGAGAGGGACCACAAGTCTGACGGTTGCCGATGTCCTGCGCCGAAAAAATATGCATTTATCAGTCTGTTGGGAGTGCCTACACTCCCAAAAACAAGAGCCAGCCAATCACGGGAGGCCACGTGCGTTTTCTCCACTGCGATGTCATATTACTCGTGGCGCCTCTCCATTGGCTTTTCTTCTCGGGCCTTATCGATCAGCATATTCGGATTATCGACCGGCTCGTCTCGAATGTTCTTCCCGAAGGGCATTGGGCCGAACGCCGGCGAAGCACCATAAGGCGTTATAAATAAGCGTTACTTCCGGTTCATTTTGACTTGCATTTTCCTACTACACAGTTTCGTGGCCGGTCGCGTTCTCCTTCTCTGCCGCGTTGGTATTGGGGATAAGGGTCGAGTGCGCATACGCTCCACAGGATTTCACGTACCAGGCGGGTCATAACAAATTGGCGACGTAGGTTTTTCAACTACAATGGCTGACGAGTACGCAGACTTGAAGCAGATGTTGCAGCAGCAGCTGAAGCTGATGGAGGCTCTGACCGTCAAGCTATCCAGTTCATCCATGGGCCAATCAAGCGCGGCTTGGGGTTCACAATCTGTTGATCACATTGCCGGCAGCATCACTGAATTCCTGTATGACCCACAGGCCCATATCACCTTTGATTCCTGGTACAAGCGATACGAGGACTTGTTCTCTGTCGATCTGGCTGCCCAGGACGATGCATGGAAGGCTCGACTCCTTCTTCGCAAACTGGGTGCGGTTGAACACGAGCGTTATGCAAACTTCATCCTCCCCAAGAATCCCCGAGAGGTCGCTTTCAAGGACACGGTTGAGACGTTGTCGCAGATTTTTGGTGAGCAATCATCCCTCTTCAACACTCGATTTCAGTGTCTGCAACTGTGCAAACGAGATTCCGATGATTTCATCCCATATGCGGGCATTGTTAATCGTGAGTGTGGGCGTTTCCAACTCTGTTCTCTCACTGAAGACCAGTTTAAATGCCTTATATTTATCTGCGGCCTCCAGTCCCCCAAGGATGCTGATATCCGGACACGTCTCCTGTCCAAAGTGCAGCAGAACAACTCCACCACACTCCAAGAGCTGGCAGCAGAGTGCCAAACGCTGATCAATCTCAAGCACGACTCTGCAATGATTCAGAACCCGGCCTCATCTTTCTCAGTCCATACGGTCACATCGACCAAACCGCATCCTGTTACACGGTCCAAGCAAGTGTCCAAGTCGAGATCTCCGCCATCTCCTTGTCGGCACTGTGGCGCGTGGCATTTCCACCGGGATTGCACTTTCCGCCAGCATCGCTGCCAAAGCTGTAATCAGGTGGGACACCGTGATGGGTTCTGCAAATCAGTACCAGCTTCTGGAGGCAAGCCAGCCCCAGCCACTCCTAATTCCAGGCACCGTTTCCGGCCAAAACGCAAGCCCAGACCCCAGTCCGTTGGTAATTCTCTGAGTCTCTTGGCCGCTTTCCAGCTCAATGCGTGTGGTCGTAGAAAATTTGTTGATGTCTTGCTCATGCAGTTCGTCTACAGTTGGACACTGCCGCAGATATCACCATCATCTCCGAGAGACTCTGGCAGTCCCTTGGCAGTCCCACGATGCAGCCGACTTCCCAGTCCGCCACAAGCGCGTGCGGTGGTTTCGTACAGCTAATTGGGCAGCTGCAATACTGTGTGTCGTTCCGCGGTACCAGCATCACTGCGATCTGCTACATCACCAAGTCTGATCTAAACCTACTTGGTCTCGACTGGATTGAACAACTTGGGTTGGCCGATATGCCGCTCCGCGTTGTTTGCAGTCAGGTGCAGATTCCCGCTGTGCTTGCAGACCAAGCCAAGGACATTCTCCAACGCTTTGCTCCAGTGTTCCAAGACGGCCTGGGTCGTTGCACATACACTCAAGCCGTGCTACATCTGTCTCCTGGAAGTCAACCAGTCTTCCGTCTAAAGCGACCAGTCCCATGTGCAGCCCTACCACTTGTCGAGGCTGAACTGAAACGTCTAGAGGAACTGGGAGTTCTGGTTCCTGTATCCTACTCCGCCTGGGCCGCTCCAATCGTTGTGGTTAAGAAGCCCAATGGCTCGGTCCGCATTTGTGCTGACTTCTCCACCGGTCTCAATGCCGCGCTGACGCCGAACTGCTATCCATTACCGGTTCCGGCTGATCTTTTCACCCTGCTGAATGGTAGCACTTGCTTTGCCAAGTTGGATCTTGCTGATGCGTATCTGCAGATCGAGGTCGCCCCAGAGTCGCGCGAATTGTTGACCATCAATACCCACCGCGGTCTGTTCCAATACACCAGGTTGCCCTTTGGTGTCAAGACCGCTCCGGCCCTATTCCAACAAACGATGAACGCAATGCTCTCCGGCATCCCTGGCACAGCTGGGTACCTGGACGACATCATCATCGTGGGTCGCTCCCCCGCCGAGCTGCAAGACCGAGTGTGCGCAGTACTCGAACGCGTGCAGGAATATGGCTTTCGCCTACGGGCCGACAAGTGCCAATTCTTCCTCGACTCCATCAAGTACCTTGGATTCGTTTTTGACGCCAATGGTCGCCATCCAGATCCTGAAAACATTCGGGCCATCCAACGGATGCCTGCCCCCAAGAATGTATCGCAACTTCGTTCGTTCCTTGGCCTGATCAGCTACTATAGCGCCTTCCTACCATCGCTGCATGACTTACGGGCCCCACTCAACCGTCTGTTGCAGAAGGATGCTCCTTGGTGCTGGTCCCCCGACTGTGAAAAGGCCTTCGCCAAGCTAAAGTCGATGCTGAGTTCAGACCTGTTGCTCACGCACTACGACCCGACGCTGCCGATCGTTGTTGCTGCAGATGCTTCCAACCACGGAGTTGGTGCCGTCATCTCACATACTTTTCCGGATGGGTCTGAAAAGGCGATCATGCATGCATCTCGCACGCTAACCCCTGCGGAGAAGAACTATGGGCAAATAGAGAAAGAGGCTCTAGCCCTCGTGTTTGCTGTCAAGAAATTTCACAAACTGTTGTACGGTCGCCACTTCACGTTGTTGACGGATCACAAACCATTGCTGTCAATCTTCGGTTCGAAGAAGGGCATTCCCGTCTACTCAGCCAGCCGACTTCAGCGATGGGCAACCATCCTTCTTGGCTACGATTTCGACATTCGCTACTGTCGTACCATAGACTTTGGTCAGGCTGACGCCCTTTCTCGCCTCATCAGCAATCAGCAGGAACCGGAGGAAGATACCGTGATTGCAGCTATTTCGATTGAGGACGGTGTGCGCCGTCAGCTATCAGGCGCCATAGAGGTATCCCTGTCACTGCCGCGGACATCCGACGTGATACTGAACAGGATCCTGTCCTCCGCCAGGCCATCACCTACGTGCAGACCTACTGGCCAACCACTGCTCTCGCTGGCGATCTTCGCCAGCTCTTCCTCCGCCGATCATCGCTATCTGTGGTTGACTCCTGCCTCATGTTTGCAGACCGTGTGGTGATCCCATCTTCCCTCCGACCCACTGTACTACGCCAGTTCCATGCGGCTCATCCTGGTGCCAGCCGAATGAAGTCTATTGCTCACAGTTTTGCCTACTGGCCGGGTATCGACGGCGACATCGACGACCTGGTTCGACGCTGTTTTCGATGTCAGCAAGCTGCCAAGTTGCCGCCTCGTCAACCTCCAATACCCTGGCAACCACCGGAGAGGCCTTGGTCACGCGTGCATATCGACTTCGCTGGCCCACTTAACGGAGTCTCCTACCTAATCTTGGTTGACGCCTACTCGAAATGGCCCGAGATTGCTCCGCTGAATCCAGCAACCGCATCTGCCACTATAGCCTTCCTACGACGCATCTTTAGCCAGCATGGCTTACCAGAAGTCCTGGTTTCAAATAATGGTTCTCAGTTTATCTCGTCGACGTTTAAAGATTTCTTCCGCCAGCACAACATCCAGCATCTTCGCTCCTCCCCCCCCCTACCATCTTCAGTCTAACGGTCAGGCGGAGCGTTTTGTCGACACGTTTAAGAGAGCCCTCCTGAAAGCTTGTGGGGAGGGGACCACGGACGAGATAGTCCAGGCGTTCCTGTTTTCCTACAGGACGACACCGAACCCGGCGTCCCTTGGTGGCGTTTCTCCTGCCGAAGCGTTGATGGGCCGAAAACTGCATACAACGTTTCATGCCCTCATCCCTCCCGGTGCGCAGCCCGCGCAGACTCCTCCAGTTTCTCGCAGCAAGCTCTCCATCAGAACACCTGTCTTCGTTCATGATTATCGAGCGGGGTTCCCAGACTGGATTGAAGCAACCGTAGTATCGCACAGAGGCAGTATGTTGTTTGACGTCGACGTTGGTGATGACATCTGGGTTCGCCACCACAACCAGATCCGACGGCGACATTGCAGTAACACAACTGGGCTCGATTCGGCGCCGTCACTCTCTCTCGACATCCTACTGGATACCTTCGCCATTCCGGCAGATCAGTCGGTTCCCGAACCCACTTCTGCGCCCCCTTCGGATATACCATCTTCGGTATCAGTTACCGCTCCCGTATCTCCAGGCATTAAACCACGACTAAGACGCCGGACCAACCGCGTGCGCCGATCAACACGTCTGATACAGGTCAATCCACGCCAGAAGCGGTACTGACCTACTTGGAGGGGAGGTGTTGGGAGTGCCTACACTCCCAAAAACAAGAGCCAGCCAATCACAGGAGGCCACGTGCGTTTTCTCCACTGCGATGTCATATTACTCGTGGCGCCTCTCCATTGGCTTTTCCTCTCGGGCCTGATCGATCAGCATCGAATTATCGACCGGCTCATCTCGAATGTTCTTCCCGAAGGGCATTGGGCCGACCGCCGGCGGAGCACCATAAGGCGTTATAAATACGCGTTACTTCCGGTTCATTTTGACTTGCATTTTCCTACTACACAGTTTCGTGGCCGGTCGCGTTCTCCTTCTCTGCCGCGTTGGTATTGGGGATAAGGGTCGAGTGCGCATACGCTCCACAGGATTTCACGTACCAGGCGGGTCATAACACAGTCCCGGCAAGGTTATTTAACTTAATACGTATTCGTTTTTGACCAACATCGACTACGTTGAGGGAACGATCACTGTGTTGAGGGTATATAGGGCATCACCATAATGGCTGGGTTTGAGAATAATGAGACTGGGTAAGACTAGCCCACAACAGCTAATGTGCCAAAAATTCCTATTCCAGACTCCCCTGTTTTTGCCGGCTCTCCTCCCTATTGAGTCAATGTCTTTGGATCAAAAATCTTAATCAAGGATACTGCCGTAGAAAAAGATATATATATATATATATATATATATCTATGCTGGAATACAGGCATCCCAAGAAATTTAATTGAAAATAAGTAAGATTATTTGGGAAGATAATAACCTTTGAAGAAGGAGCCACGATCGCTGGGATAAGAGCTTGATTAGCCTGACGTTTCGGATTCCTGCTCGAACCCATCATCAGAGACAAAAGCAGATACGGGTGCTTCATGCACAAGGGGCTGCAGTATTTAACGGATGCAGTAGTCATGCTACCGCATACATATGAACATTCACGGCTCCCCCCCTTCATCAGGGATCGTCGCATGTGGTGTGCTAATTGCCGGATGGCCGACATTCGAGTCGTTAATTGCTGCAATTTCATCACGTGAATGTCGGCAGCAACAGCATTTGTTGTTGTAAAGAACGAAAACTACAACGCATAAGCACATTTTTATATCTCGGACTGAAGGACAATACCCCACGGTACTCCTTCGATCCTCTGACTTCCCCTATCACCTGCTCAGTTTAGATGAAGAAGGCCAACGGAAGCCCCAACACCACGCTTGATTACTTATCTAAGGTTGCACATGATGAAAGGCTGTTAGAAGAGACGAAAAATCGATAACTTTTATCACGTTACAACTTCCTGAACATTCTTTTTCATTCGCAAGCTCTGGTTCGTCAGTTGACACACGAGAACTATTTAAATGATGAGCCGACACAGACTGCCTTATAATCTCTGTTAGCTCAGATGCCAGGTACGTGCTATGACAAATGTACCACACTGACAACTGTGTGTAACAATCTGGCTTGTGTGCAGATCAGGGTTACTGTGTGTGTGTGCGTTTGTGTGACTGATAAAAAAGTAAGAAATGCACATTTTACCCTCTGCTAGCTTTCAGTGCATATGAGGACCCGTTCTGTGGACCGTAGTTCGAGGAGCTTGAGCGACAAATGTGGCTTCCAACCTCTTGAAGATCTGCCCCGGTGAATCGAGTACCAAAGTCTACACTTAGACTCAATGATGGTCTCCAGAATGTCATTTCGATTGGGAAGTGGGCAATTCCGTGAGCTCGCATAAACACAACGATTTCACTCAGTCACCGGCTGGCCGAACTGTGGACCAGCAAAGATAGGTCTGCCTGAAATTGACAAGGGCACTTTCCGTATGTTCTTATTTTCCCAAAATGGATGACTGGTCTCTTCACGAGACACCCACCTCTTGACAACGCCAATTCTGTCGCGTTTCCCACTTTCAAGGTAAATTCAGTGGAGACGAACAATTATTTTTCAATCACTCAAAGTACAACCGCACGTTCCTAATAGCTTTTTCTGCATACAACTACTTTACCTGTGCGTTTCCCGGCTCCCACTACGACCGGTTTCGCATCGCAGGTGGTTGGAGTTTATTTACTTCAGGTAGGACTACATAACCACGTCTGACCGCTAGGGCATTGAACTTCCCAATGGACACAACACTGTTAGCGTTGGGGTTAGGGGTTTTGGTTGGGGATGAGGGTTAGGGGTTAAGGCAACTATTTCTAAACTACTCAATGTAAAACTGCGCATTCTTAAGAGCTTTCCTCTTGCATACAACTACTTGACCTCGTCGCCTGTGCATTCCCCAACCCCACCTGTAAAATCCCCTATTCCCACGGGTTTCGTATCACAGGTGGTTGGGGTTTATTTACTTCAGATGGGACTACATAACCACATCTGACTGAAAACAGACCAAACACGGCAGGTGCCAGAACCCAGGAAATGCCGAGAAATTAATGACACATTCTTCGTCTTATGTCAGATGTACGCAAGGACTGCGATGGTTGATCAACCGCTCCGCCATTACTATGCGGGTACGCCGTCTGCTGGTTACGATCAGGACTAGTCAGTGTCAAATTATAGCGGGGTTCATCAGTCGATCGAGGTCACGGTATGGAATACAGTCACTCCCCTCGACCCTGAGGCTCAGATGTGGAACCCACATGGACGACGGCAAAACTCCATCCAACCCGGATATCCCATCCAAACTTTCGACAAGATTTCGTTGTGTGGTGCTGCTTGTTAATGTGAGTAGTAAACAGCTAACAGCTTCAAAGTTTAGGCGGCCAATGAAATCAACAACCGATAAGTCTCACTGACGTAAATGGGACTACTTTGGCGTGCCCAGCAAACTCCGACAGGAGTCTTGTTACGCACTCTCCAGCTGCGACCTAACCTGGAGCTCCCTAGCAGAGCCAAGTGCTCATATTTTGTCGTATGCTTGAGTTGATCGACCGGTGCCATCCGTAAGAGGACTAGCAATATTTACTGGCATTTTTCGACTCAAAGTGAAAGGGGATCTGTTCGAAACGTAACAACTAGGCTTTGTAGTCAAAATCCTTGAATTATCCCCATGATAACAATCATATGTATTCAGGCGGTTTTTCTGGGTAAAATGCGAAACAGTTCATCATGCGTAGTAGTTTTGAAGAAACGCATGTTCTCCGACTCAATTTAACCTGCATCATGTGAGCATCGTAGTCATCTGGTGGATTCCAGACGCAGTCACCTTACTGCATCAGATTTGGTGAATTCCATACATTGCAGCGGGTAGGCTGGTAACTTAGCCCAAATATGATTAAACTCACGTCTTCAGGTGGGGTCTTGAAGATCAGGTGACTAGAGCGTTGGCTGAACCAAAGCCTCTCCTTGCTAACGTAGGTTCCGATTCCACCGTGGCGCCGAGTTTTTTACGGTTGGATCAGTATGAAGTATTCAAATTCGGCCAAAATAACTATTAGCAGTACGCACGGAGCACCGAAGATTTAAAAATTGTACAATAGCAAAAAGTGATCTTCGAACATCGAACGTTCTGGGTTTTACGATTCCCGGAGGCCCATCTTTTCGGCTCTTTATTAATTTGTGGTCTAGTCTGATTTTCTTTTATTAGTTCAGAGGATAGAGATGAACCATGCTGAAATTGTGTTCACCGATGGTGTTGCGGGATATACCCGTCATTTTGTGTCCTGCGACCCAAGAAGTGTTTGAATCCCAGATTCTGCAAGAATGGGTTTAGCTGTGACTGGCAACTTACGTCAAGCAAAGCAAAAATCCCAATCATAATTCCCCTCCTCTCCGTCAGCATTCAGTTCAACATCTATTCCTGGCCGTTATGAGACTGCCTATGTGGGCTCTAGACTGTGGGATTTAAAGCAATCTCCAAGCAACAACAAGGCAGTTTAAGCCCACCTTTTGGATGGATGGGTCATTTATGCAATCATAATCTTTCCTCGCGTATATTTTATGCTAGTTTGTAAGGCCTTCTTTTAAACTTCCGTGCCCCCGTTTCTCAGACGGTCGTTTGATTTTGTATTCACCATAGATCTGCAGACGGCTGTTGGCCTCTGTTTCATGACACTCGTATCGCTCACATAGCATTTGTTGTTTTAAAGGACGAAAACTGGAAAGCCTAAGGACGTTTTTATATCTCGGACTGAAGGACAATGCCCGACGGTACTCCTGCGATGCTCTGACTTCAGCTGTTAACTGCTCACTTTGGATGAAGAAGGACAGCACAAGCGCCCCCCCCTCCCAACAATACTTGATTTCTTATCTAAGGTCGCACATGGTAAAAGGCTGTTGGAAGTGACGGAAAATCGATATCTTTTATCATTATATACTTTCGTGAACATTCTTCGTCATTAGCAGGCTCTATCTCGTCAGCTGACGCAAGAGGATGATTTAAATGGTGAGCCGACAAAGACTGCCTTATAATCTCTGTTAGCTCAGAAGTCAGTTGTCAGGTGATTTGCTCGGTCCACCTAGACACACTACGTCATATGACAAATGTACCACGCTGACAACTGTATGTAACTATATGGCTTGTGTGCAAATCAGGGTTAGTGTCTGTGTGTGTGTGCATTTGTGCCACTGATAAAAAAAGTAAGAAAGTGCAGATTTTACCTTCTGTTAGCTTTCAGTGCAAATGAGAACCCCATGAGGATCCGTTCTGTGGACCGTAGTTCGAGGATCTTGAGCGAAAAATGTGGCTTAATACCTCCGGACGATCTGCCCCGGTGACTCGAGTACCAGAATCTACACCAAGACTCCGTTAAGGTCTCCAGAGAGTTAATTCGATTGGGAGAAGAGTAGCGGCACAGCTGTGAGAGTCTGTGTAGTCTGTGAGCTACAGTTATCAAGTCAAACCCCCAGATTGGAAGGAGAAGACAGAAGGTACTCGGAGTTGTCCTCTCAGGCAGCAGTGGCCACTGGCGAAGCCAGGGCTGGTGTTGACTGCGTCCTTGCTGATAGTCCTTGTGGCAGTGGTGGCAGCCGCTTTCGTAGGCTCGTGGGCCAAGCTCAAGTGGTGCCCTCCAATCAGTGTGTGTTGCATTTGCCGAGGGCTGGTGTCCCGGTGGTTTAGGTTATGGTTGCGGGGGAAGGTGCGTCCAAATGGTCGCATGGACAGCTGCGGTTGTGCAGACGCAGGTGTGCCGGGGCTGTTGGTGGTGAGATTTCAGGTGTGCCCGTCTGAAACGGCTAACTGCAAAGGGGTGAGTGACTTTGAAGCAGCGGGGTCTTGACTAATGACGCCAGACCGGTTTTGCTGGCTGCCTGCTACAAAGGTAAGCGCTAATTCCGTGAGCTCGAACAAGCAAAACGATTTCATCCGGCCATCGGCTGGTCGAGCTGTGGATCAACAAATATAAGCCTGCCTGAAATTGACAAGGGCATTTGCCGTATGTTCTTATTCCCCGAAAATGGATGACTGGCTTCTTCACGAGACGTTCACCTGTTGACAACGCCAATTCTGGCGCGTTTCCCACTTTCAAGGTAATTTCAGTGGAAGCGTTTTCTGATCGTAACACGTGAGTGACCGATCTCATGAAATTTTGGCTTAAACGCGCTTTCGATTAGAAAGGACTGCTTGGGCGCGGTTGCAATACTGATTAACTTGCGGCCTAATCCAATAATATTTCGGACTCGGCAGGGTGTCAGCTTTTGATTGTACTGCTTCTCCTGTACGAAACATACTCGGCAAAAAATGACTACTTAAGTAACGTGCATTCTTCACATCGGTTTTTGGTGGTCTCGCAAATTCAGATATAGTTTATAGAAACTACCAACAAAAATATGCTTTCTTTTAATCATTTAATAGAAAATCATGTCATCTTTATATTATATACTCGAAGAAGGAGTGCACTTAGTTTTCGAAAGAGTTCCTAATTATGAGATTTTTAAAGATCATACAGTGACCAATTATACGACATCGTACGCGTCCGTTTATCACTGCTCCTCATGAAATGTTCAACATCGTCCGCATCCATTGCAAAATTTTGTAGACTCTACATGGTACCTTTTTAAAGGCTTGGAAGAATATGTGATTTTCTCTGTGTGGAACGCCTGAACCTTGTATACTGAAATCAATAAGCGCTAATGCAAAGACATATAAGGCACCAAATTATTGGGAAATTAGAAAACTTTTCAAAACCTAATTACACTCCTTCTTTGAGCATAAAATATGCAAATGATGTGATTCGCTATTACACGACTAAAAGAAAGCCTAGTTTTGTTAGTGGTTTCTACGAAATATATTTGAATTTGTGAGACCACCGAAAAGTGATGTGAAAAATAAATGCTGCTTAAACAGCCATTTTTTACCAAGTCCGTTTTCTACTGATTAAAATGCAGTACTTTCAAAGGCGGACATCCTATCAAGTCCAAAATATTACAGGGTTAGGCCTAAAAACAATCAGTACAATGACCGCGCCTAAGCACTCCTTCCTGATTGAAAACACATTTTAGAATTTAAGCCAACATTTCACGAGATCGTCACTCAATGTAAACGCAGATGAGTGATGCGTGTGAGAGCGAGCAAATAAGGAAGGCCGTCACTAAATGCCTAGATAGATTAGAACAGGGTGAAAGTTGAGGAGACCTAGGTTTTAAAAGTCGCATGCTGACAGATCCCGAGGAGTATCTAATGAAAACAGTTAAGATGTGGTTATGGAGCCCCACCTGGTGGACACAATACTATTGGGGTTGGGGTTAGAGTTAAGGCGTAGGGTTAGGAGTGGAGATTAGGGTAAGGAGTTATGGTTAGGGGTTAGGGCAAGTGTTTCTCAATCATTCAAAGTACAACCGTGCCTTCCCAATAGCACGGTTGAAATAATTCAACATAACAATAATGCTATGCCGCAGTCCACGTAAAGGCATATCCTTTTACGCGTTATTCCTAAACGAATTCCCCTGTTGAAAATGCCCACAAAAATATCAAACGACGGAATACGCAATTGTCACCAGTAGATATAAGTGCCAGCGGTCATGGAAATCAAATGCTCAAACTTACTAGTCAAAGAATACTTCAGTTTACCAGGATACTTGATTTCTGTCAGTTATGACCTAGAGTCAGTGACCGATCTTATTGACTCTTAGTAAAATGTGGCTATGCGGAGTCACTTGGTGGACGCAATACTGTTGGGATTGAGGTTAGGGGCTAGAGTTGGGGGTTAGGACAAATATGTATCAACCAATCAAAGTACAACCGCGCATTCCCAATAGATTTTCTTTTACATACAACTACTTGACCTCGTCACCTGCGCGTTCCCCGGTCCCACCTGTAAAAACTCCTCTCACCACCGGTCCCGTATTACAGGTGGCTGGGGTTTATTTACTTCAGGTGGGGCTGAAAACAGACATATTCGTCGTCGTATGTCAGTTGTACGCAAGGACTGTGATGGTTGACCAAACGCTCTGCCACTGATATGCGGGCACGCCGTCTGCTGGTTGCGATCAGGGCTACTCAGTGCCAAATTATAGTGGAGTTCATCAGTCGGTCGAGGTCAAGGTATGGAAAACAATCACTCTGCTCCACCTTGAAGCTCAGATGTGGAACTCACATGGACGACGGAAAAACGCCATCCAAAATTCCGACAAGACTTCATTGTGCGGTGCTGCTTGAAAATTTGAATAGCGGACAGCAACAGATTAAAACTTTAGGCGGACAATGGGATCAACAACAGATAGGTCTCACTGGAGTAAATGGTACTACTTTGGTGAGAGGCAGCAGCTACTTTGGCGTGCCCAGCAAACTCCGACAGGAGTCTTGTTACGTAACCTCCAGCTGCGACCTAACCTGCAGCTTCCTAGCAGAGCCAAATGCAAATATTTTGTCCTATGCTTGAGTTGATCGACCGGTGCCATCCGTAAGAGGACCAACAATATTTACTGGCATTTTTCGACTCAAAGTGAAGAGCTCTTCAAAACATGACAACTTGGTTTGGTAGTCCAAACCCCTTAAAGTATCCCCAATCATATGCATTCAGGCGGGTTTTTTTAGAAAAAATGCGAAACAGTTCGTCATGCGTAGTAGTTTTGAAGAAAGGCCTGTTCTCCGACTCAAGTTAACCAGCATCGTAGACGGATTTAAAGGCTGTGCAAATTTTACTGCCTGGTTTTGCAGTGTTTCTGCTCAAAAATCATGGAATTATTTTCCATCTCAATTGATGCATTATGAGGAACTGGTTGTCCTCCAGCAGCAATGTGACAAAAATTAAACAGTTTCCTTAGGCATGTATTCACAAAAACATGTTGAAAGTACTAATTCGGTTAAAGGAATCTTAGAAAGCACGGACTATTTATTTTTTATCCAACTCTGAAAAACTCGGCCACTTTGGTGGTTTTCGAACCCATGGAAACAAGGAGAAGGCTTGGACCCCGCCAAGGCTCTAACCGCCTGGGCTATGAGGTCACCGAAGTATTCACATGTGGGTCAAAAAATTATCCAAAATCTACCAAAACACTTATTGACTTTATTAAGTCCACAGTACCAGTGGGATACAGTTATGCACACGAAATTTTGATTTTTTTCGTCCTAAATTGCCATTGGCGGCTGGAAGGGCCGTTGGTTGATGGCCAGAGTGTGCAACCTATCTCGAGTTTGGTTTCTGCCTTCATAACTGTTGTCGAAACATTCGGATAATATTGTGGCCTGAGAGTAAGTATGCGGACTTCGATAGATGTCCCACAATCACTAGCGAGAACTACAGACATTTTACTCTGAGTAGCATCGTTTAGTTTTGTGATTCAAAAGGCAGTACGTTCGCTTTGGAAGTCTGTTTCGTTAAAAAGACAGATAGGCGAGCGTCTTTGAACTCCCTAATTTACATCAGCCGTTAGCACGGTTGCAATAGTTCAGAGTTAGAATATTCGGCGTGAATTAGGCGGGACAGTGGTTGAAGCCCACAAAAGACACATTTTTATGAATTCACGAGTTTTTTTCCTGTCCCACTGCCTCAAGAACGGGCCCGAAAACCAGACTATTTCAGACATTTGAAGCTTTTTGCAAGCCTATTAGGTGTACTCAAATTGACAGCCATTTAACTCAGTTATAGTTCAGAGAATATTACGGATTTTTCTGCTGGTTTGCCTTCGATGGACAGAATTGTTGTGCTTTCGCTGAAAAACCACCATTCCACTGTAGAAGGCTAACAAATACATGTGAATCATACGTACTGGTGAGTTAGAAGTGCAAGTTTTGATGTAACAAAAGTCTGACGTCACCAGAAATGTTAGGTAACACAGAGAATTCCTGTAGAACGTAAATCAATGTACTTATTGCCCCCTGAGAGAAACCTACCAGATAATAGTAGTAACAAAGTCCAAAAATCCAATCCTGCTGACAGTCTAGTATGCAGCCAATCGGTTTCCAGCCAGCAGCGATAAAAAGGTTGGCATCAAAGGCACGTGTATGACGTTTTGGAGTCGCAGAATGTGCTTCATCCAGACAATCCTCCAGCAAATTCGGCTAAACAGTGAGGGCGTTGCAGAGCACAACAAGTAAGGCTGTAGAATAAAATACTTGACTTTATTTTTTTACAAATTAGAGACCATTATGTCTGAACTACACAATGTATGCCGTACACTGTCTAATAGAATAGGGTCAAAAAGGTCGATGATTAATAAACCTGGCACGTTTTATTTTGTAAGATGGGCATATCAGAAAGATAAGCCGTGGCAATTTTGACCGAGCAGTAGCTACTATGAGAACGTACATGTGTTTGCATTAGTGTCCAAATTAAGCGTGTATCGAATAAGCTTCACCTGAAGTCTGTTGATAACGGTGAAGGTTTACAGGAGAAATTATCTCTTATAATAATTGTGCTACGAAAGCCTTTCTATCTAGAAGACACGCCTTCGAAAAAAGCACATATAAATGTCTTCTAATTTGCCGAGTTTTATTAAATTCGCGCGATCCATTTTGCTTAAACTTATACATATAAGGTGACGGCTGGGTCTTACCAGTTCCATCACATCAGTCGATGTCAAATCCAAAAGATTGGTAATTAAAAGCTAAAATGAAAGGGAAATACATTTTTATGCAAAGTGTTCGTCAAGATACAGTAGGTGCGCTAACTCATGAAGTCTCAACGGAACCTTCTAAATTCGTTTCCGTTTCGAAAAAATTGATTAAGTCGCGTTGTAAAACGAATCATCATGCAACATAATTCTATAATAACCCAGCTATTCCAGATCCCCGGCTTTCGAACAAACGTCTGTCTGGCTGCATACAAAAACTATACTCTGTAAAAAATGTCTACATTGGTAGCCTAAATTTTTCTCAATGATTTTCGAGGACTCTTAAAGTCCAATTATATTTCATGGAAAAATGCATAAGAATATTCAGATTTTTGCTGACTCAGTAGAAACTTACGTCTTCTTTTAATTTTGTACTCGAAGGAAGGGCATAATTTAGTTTTAAAAAGTTCCTAATTGTGAGATTATTATTACCGTGAAATGGCTGTTCATAAACGATCGTGTCTACATTAACCAATGTGGCTTGTAAAGGTAAAGATGTGGTTCGAATCCACCGTTTAATTTTATGAACCTCATATGGTCTCCTCTTTATGCGGTAGAGATGTATTGTTTTCCGTACGCGGAAATTATACGGCTTGTAGTTTTGGAACCCTGAATGCAAGTGTAACGGCAGGTCGGGTTCAATATTAATCGGGAATTGGGAAAGTTTTAAAAGACCAAATCATACCCTTCCTTCGATTATAAAATTGAAAGAATACGTAATCTCCTACCGAATGAGCAGAAGAATAAATATTAGTATGAATGCTTTCCATGAAATATAAGTGAACTTTTAGGGACATCGAAAATCATTGAGAAAGATTCATGCTACCTATGTAGACATTTTTTATAGAGTATAGTTTTCGCATGCAGTGATAAGGAAGTTCATCTGAAAGCCGGCACCCTGAGGTAACTGAAATATTGTAGAATTATGTTGCAGGCTGACTACTTTTACAATCCTACCTAATTAGTCATTTCGAAACGCATTTTGGAATTTCTGTTGAGATTTATGAGTTAGCCCTCTTACTGTAGCACGAGGCATGTTGCCATAGGCTGCTAGAGTAGTATCTTAGTTACAGGTAAGTAATATCAGCTGAAACATACAGGATCCAGTACTAGACGGCCACATGAGCGAGATTGACGAAGGTACCAATGTAGGGCAAGAGCCATACGGGCTATTACTTTAAACAGCATTACAGCTGAGGTTACTGCATTTCGACAATGCATCACAACGTACATGGAGGTCCTTTGCGATGACAATGCACCGGGACTTTATGCTCAAATTGCGTTTACCGATCGAGTTAAGGGACACTCTCGCCCCGGTGGGCTTTGAAACTCGATCAGAAGCCCGCCTGGTAACCACATAGCGGCCAGTTTTGTAGGTCGAACTGAACTGCTGACAAAGACAAAGGAGACTGGGATGGCCACTTCTGGCTTATTAGCCGTATTCAGTCGGTCTGACCCAAACCCCTGTTTGGAGATACTTGAGAATCGAACCCACGAATCGAATGGGCGTTAGTGAGTCAAACGCTCCAACCAATGAGCCACGGGGTCTTTGTACAGTGAATTGCGATTGGGAAATTTAACAATATTTGGAGTGCCATCTCTGATCTCGATGTGGGACTCGTTCGTCGAGTTGTGCGTTAGGCCTGGTCTAGAATGCCATAGACAACCACATTGCCGCTAGTAGTATAGGCAGAATGACATTACGGACGAAGGCAATGGAGCCTGCTATGGTCAAGAATTTTATTCGCTCGGCGTTTCGGATATTCACTTGAACCCATCGTCAGAGAAAGGGACAGGAATTTACAGTATTTATATGATACAGTCGCTATGCTACCACATAATACACATTGTGGCGAGCGCTCAAATACGACAAGAAAGTTTCAGAAGCTGTCGGCCGCCTCCTCGCACCCCTTGGGGTCGGAGTTGCACGCAGACGGAAGGCAACCATCAGGCCCCAGGTAATGAATCCGAAATAACCACTGCCACGACTAGAAATGAGTGGAGTCGTTTATCAAATCTGGTGCAGATGCGGACAACGCAACTACGTCGGAGAAACCGGAAGACAACTCCGAACAAGATTGGTCGAACACGCTGCAGCGGTGCGCAGAAATAATGCCATCTCTCAAACTGCGACTCATTCGACGAGATCCGGCCACACATTCAAATTCGACGAGGCCGAAATTCTCGTGAGAGGTGACAACCGCTTGAGCCGAGAGCTAATTTAATCGTGGTTTACTGGTCCCCCAATTAATTAACAAGTGCAATGAACTTCCCCTCCATACTCGCTGGTGAGACTTCGCCTCGATGTAGTAATTAGCCACGCGGAGAGCGCAAAATTGAGCACTATGCTGAACTCCAGTGTCCGTAGATCGGTGGTCGAGCATTCATCACACCAACACCCAACGCATGTGACGAAATTGCAGCAATTAACGACGCGAATGTCGGCCATCACACCACGTGCAACGATCCCTGATGAAGGAGGAGAGCCGTGAATATTCCTAAGTATGCGGTGGCATGGCGACTGCATCCTATAAATACTGCAGCCCCTTGTGCATAAACCACCCGTATCTGCTTTTATCTCTGATGATGGGTTTGAGCAGGCTAGTAAAGCCCCTTTCCCAGCGATCGCGTCTCCTTCTTCAAAAAATCCAGAAGCCTGACTTACGTGATCCCCTGAGCAGGGTATTTGTCTCGGGTGTCCCACATTTCGAGGTTGGGTATGACTGGCCTACGACGGCTACTGAGCCAGAAATGGCCACTCCAGTATCCCTTTTCTTTGTCGGTAATACCATCCCGAATATTTCCTATTTATGACTAAACTTGATACGTTTTTATCGGCATTCAAACTATGCAGGGAATGGAACTCAAAGATAATAAAAACTTAAAACAACTGACTATGAAAAGATCGTTCCACCTATATATTCTTTTGTTAACAGCGATTCTTAACTGACAGATGCTTTTCATAGATGCGTGACATTGCGCATAAAGGCAAATATGATTCGACGACTCTCAAGTGATACATAGAGTAAGTGAACGGTTTCATGAATTGTCAACCGATGCTCTGAAATGCATGTTCAGTAATGAATGTGTACTTAAGCAGTGTTGTGGTATTGATTGTCTTGCGGCAGAGTCTTATGACATTTCAGACATCTCAGGCAGATGGCTTCCGAATGTACCTCCTCTCTATCGTCCGCAAAAATTGCGATCGGGAAAAATGGTTACTTAGGTAGCGTGCACATTATCTGCTTTTATAAATTCAAACTCATTTTGCAGAAAATATGCATAGAAATACTGTTTCCCATGTTCACCTGGTAGCGACTCACACCTTCAAATTCTATCCTCAAAGGAGGGGCGTAATTCGATTGTAAAAAGTTCCAACTGTATGATGCTTTGCGACTGTGCAATGTTTATTCAAATAGCCTCGTATTTGTTCGTTCATCAATGTTCCCTGAGAAGAATACTTCAGAGTCCCTATCGACTGAAAAAGTGTTTGATCTCGAAGTCGGGCCTTCTTAATTGCATATAATAATACATGATTTTTCATAAGCTCACATTATGCAGCTTGCCCAGCGAAAAGCCTAAACGCAAATTCAACGCAGACCGGGCTAAAAACTATTAAAAAAATTTAGACATTTTTAAATTAAAGTATAATTTCCCTTCTGAGCAGACAACGTGAGGTTGTGAGTTGCTAATGAACGCATTCAAGAAAGAATATTTGCTTGCTTTTTTCTGTAAATTATGTTCAAATGTATAAGGGAACAGAAGTTCAACAGAAAAAACACATACCAATTAAGTAGTCTTTTGTTTTGTGTGCTAATTTCGGAGGTTATCGAAAGGACGTACACTCAGAAGCCAATGTCCTGCCATGTGTAATATGCCCTAAGATGGCGCCGCATAATAATCAATATACCAACACTACTTAAGTACTCCTTCCTAACCAAATACCTATTTCTGAATTTCGGCTGAAAACAATGACAGTATCCATGTTATTGTGCTGGGTTCAAATTGCTGATCTTTGCATTTCCTAGACTACGGGTACTTCACGGATGTCCGCCTCTAAAGTACAGCCGTGCGCTGGCCAAAGGCGCACAGAAGCATGCGGAGTACATGGTTGAAAGCGGGAATTTCGGGCACAGTGATTGCAAGAACTACGGAGAAAATTTGATGGTCGCACAGGCTATGACCACTGCTCAGCTTACCCGTGAGTCCGCGCTTTGTTTGACATAAAATTCGCAGTGTTGCTCACTTGTTTATACTCCTCAGATGGTCTGTTACCATTCCTGCCTTGACCCTTGCTCTGCATGTCGGAAAAGCCTACATTCGTGGAAATGCGATCGAAAAGCTCAGTGAGGAGCTAATGGCGAAAAAGTGCTTGTCGATCGTAGCCACACCGGGGAGGCAACAGGGATTACTGTGAACTTGATCATATCCTCTTATGTCAGTAGAGAATGCACACTTTTATTCTAATGTTAGATAAGTGTTTTAAGTACATATGCTGCTCAAGTATTGAGCAGTTTTTCCATCTGGATCCACCAAAAAATTCCCTGTAGGAAACGTAGAAACAAAAATAGCTTAATGGGGCTTTTCGGCAAAATGTCTTCCCAGTTGAATGAGATGGTATATTTTAATGTACAGGGAGCACTGCGACTCGAATCTCACATGCGTGGGAGTACGATAAAGAAAGAGCTATTACAGCATGACTCCCACTATCGAGAGGTACTGAGTTACCACATCAGGTGGAGACCTACATATCCTTGTGCTAGAACTAGTCACGTGCTGATTCGCCGTGGGGGTGGATCCCAGTGTCAGAAGAAGGAGATACGATCAATGGAACATGAAGATTATCAACCTGACGTTTCGGATTCTCGCTTGAACCCATCATCAGAGACAGTCGCAGATAAAGGTAGTGGAGGCAAAACAACAGCTGCATTTATAGTACGTAGCTGCCGTGGGGCCATATGCATAATCTAATTGACAGTCCTCGCAATCCCTGCAAGGGTTTTAACTGAGGCAAGGATGGCTCATCGATGCGCGTCCGAGTGGTAAATCGTTGGATGCTGACGTCATGATTACTCGGTGATTTGGCCCGCGGCCACTACGATAGTTGAGCGTCCGCGCCCTCCTCACATGACCCATTCGCCTGCTCAGGTAATGTCTCAGGACAGAATATGATACCGGGAGGTCATTGCGCTTTTTAATGGACAGCGGGCCTGAGAACCCTGACTCGAGCGGCTAGCAGCTCACGCAGCTGTCATCCCTGGCAAGGAGTTCGGCCTCTTGAATCTTGAAAATATGGCCGGGACATGTCGAATGAACCGCAACCTGAGGGCTGGCCTCTTTCCTCCTCGCAGCTGCTGCATGCTCAGCCATCTGCGTCCGGAGTAATCTCCTAGTTTCTCTGACGTAGTTGTTCCATCCGCAACCCCAGACGTTTCCTGCCGTGGAAGCGGGTCTCCTGGCCTCATGACCTGGCACCTAATATACCTGCTTTCGGTCTGTGTGCAACTCCAACCCCAAGTGAAGTGAGAAGGCGACTGATGGCTTCCAAGACGTTTCTTACGTACGACAGAGCTCACCAGTGTGTGACCTTCACTCCCCTTCCCTCTCGTCTGCGCCAGTCTACCGCCCGAACCAGCCGGTGCTGGTATTCGGCGTGGATATGCCATCATGGGCTCGCGCAGAATCTGGGCAGCCTATAAAACGCGTGCCTTAAACAAACTTTACTCACATTTTGGTCGGGCATATCTACGAAGAAGCCCGTTGCGAGAACCAATTTATATATGGGCAGAATAGCATTACCAACAAAGACAAGGGAGTCTCGAATGGGCATTTCTGGCTTATTAGCCGTCGTCAGCCAGCCATACCCAAGCCCAACAGTTCGCGAGTTCGAGGCTCGGGTGTTCCACACTTTGGGCTTGGGTATGGCAGGCTGACGACGGCTAATAAGCCAGAAATGGCCATTCCAGTCTCCCTTGTCTTTGTCGGTAATGCCATTCTGCCTATATTGCCCGCCGCTGTGCGGCTGCTGGTTGGGCTCGAGAGAAAGAGCCCTTAAGGCACAACGGAACGAATGAGTTCCGTATGAACGATCGGTGAGCGCCGCCTACCAATGTATATTCCCGATCGAAAACCGACAGGGCAGTGGGCTAGAAAGACAGCCCAAGGCACAACGAAACATGTGCGTTCCGTAGCACGATCGGTGATCACCCATCTACCATTATATATGCGCATAAATACGGGAAAACGAACCCTTTGCACAGTGGTTGGGGGTGTAGTCCTTCCTTCGAGTCCCAGGGGTTGTATATTTCGGGGTCGGGTGTGGCGGGCTGACGATGGCCAAGAAACCGGGTATGGTCATTCATATTTCCCATTGTCGACAATGCTATCCTACACACCTAAATATCCCCGTTAAGTAAGCATGTAGTCCTGATTCTAGGTGAATTACTCAGGAAATCCTGCTTGGGCAGTCAACTTACTGTATCAGATTTGGTGGATTCCAGACGTTGCAGTAGGTTGGGCGGGTAACTTGACCCAAGTGTGATAAAACTCACGTTGTCCGGCGGGGCCTCGTAGCTCAGGTGGTTAGAGCGTTGGCTGTACTAAAGCCTTCCCCCTTACTGCATGGGTTCGAATCCCACCGAGGCGCCGAGTTTTTCACAGTTGGGTCAATATGAATTATTCAAAATCTGCCAAAATATCAATGAAAGACAAGGGAGTCTCAAATGGACATTTCTGGCTTATTAGCCGTCGTTAGCCAGCCCCCCGCTCGAACCCCAGGTGTTCTACACTTTCGGATTAGATATGGCAGGCTGACGACGGCTAATAAGCCAAAATAGCCATTCCAGTCTCCTTTGTTTTTGACGGTAATGCCATTCTGCCTATATTTCCCGCCGCTGTGCGGCTGTTAGTTAAGCTAGGAAGACAGCTCAAGGCACAAAGAAACAGGTGAGTTCCGTAGCCCGATCGGTGACCACCTTTCTACCATTATATATGCGCATAAATACAGGAAAACGAACCCTTTGCACAGTGGTTAGGGGGTGTAGTCCTTCCTTTGAACCCCAGGGGTTGTATACTTTGGAGTCGGGTGTGGCCGGCTGATGACGGCCAATAAACCGGATATGGCCATTCATATTTCCCATTGTCGGCAATGCTATCCTACACACCTAAATATCCCCGTCCAATAAGCATGTAGTCCTGACTACCGCGGTTAGGACCTCAATTGAACCCGTTCTGTCCGCCCGCCAGCTTGTTACTGGCAACAAAGAACGCTGTGTCATAGGACACATGCCATATGCAATACATGAGCAGCTCATTAAGAGTGTAGTAGGCCGGACGCAAGCCGCTGTCTCAGATGTTACAAATATCCATATGCCGTCATTGACAAGCATGGCTTCCATGGACACAAACGATCCCCATTGCATACACATCAACCTACATATTTTAAAACAGGCCAAAAACATTTGACGTTTTATAATGCTAGTAGTAGTAGTTCATTCTCTCTAAAAACACAAATAACAGTTACTCTAAAGAAATCTCCCATCATCTGCATCGAGAGTTTGCATGTCAGGTGCAAGGTAGAGGATCGTCAACCGCCAGTTCGATTTTTAATAGAGTATTGCCCCTAAAGCATGCTATTTCAAACTTTTTGAACCTTGCAGCGCACGACGCCTCAGTGGCATGGTACAGTGAAATCGATGGCTTTAAATTCGACGTACCGGCTATCCAGGGGTGTGGTGAGTCTACCCGAGTCTCTTGTTCATGAAACTACCAAGTTTTTCACATATTCTGCCTTTGCTTGCCGCTCGCCAGACTTGCGTCCATGCCCAAGGCATTGTGTAATTGGCAAAGCAGAAAGAATAATCCAACATATGGATAACAGACCGCAGTAGGCCAGGGAGGAGAAGATAGAATTCAGTCTGCTCTCTCGCATTGAAGTTAGGTGCTGGCGAACTTCTATGTGTTTACGCATTGGCAGTAATGCCAGCAATTCCAGAAGTGGCGAATTTCAGAGAGAGAGCGTTGTCAGACAGCGAACGAAGGCCGACTCCTTTGAACTAGGCTCTCTTTTGCAAAATCAGTTTTTGGCCTTCTCTAACAGAGCTGCGCATGGCAGGCATCATGGAGCAATGCACAGAGTTAACAGCAGTTAAGGTGGTGTCTGACTTGTGTGGAGTTTCGAAACAACAGCCATTAAACTTTCGAACATAAACTGATGATATTTAGTTTTCGCAATTTGCGAGAAGCGCAGAGGTCAAACGATGCTTACTAGAAATCTTATCTTTGACGTCCTAGTAATGGAACTTTTAAAGGCCGCTAAATAGCCGTTCATAAATCGCCATGTCTCTGCATTTACCAATGTGTCTTGTAAAGTTAACAATATGGATCAAATCCAGTGATAAATGTTATGAACACTATATGGTGTCTCTTTATTACCGTGGAGAAATGTGTGGTTTTCCGCACGCGGAAAATATACGGCTTGTAGTTTGGAAACCCTGACTTCAAGTGCAACCGTAGGGTGGGCTTAAAATTATTGGGGAATCGGTAAAGTTTTTGAAAACCGAATTATTGCCTTCCTTCGAGTATCAGATTGAAAGAAGACCTAATTAGTTACCGAATGAACGAAAGAATGAATATTTTTATGTATAATTTCCAGGATATATAATTGGACTTTTAGGGGCCTCGGAGATCAACGAGAAAAGGTCACGCTATTTAAATAGTCATTTTTTACAGAGTGTAGTTTTTGTATGCAGCCGAAAGAAAATTCATTCGAAAGCCGGCATTCTGAGGTAACTGAAATATTATATAAGTATGTTGTAGGCTAACCTTTTCACATTTCTACTTAATTAATCTTTTCAAAGCGAAAACGCATTTCGGAATTTCGGTTGACATTTGGTCAGTTGGACCACCTACTGTATTTCAGCTTGCAGTGGAAAATAATGCTTCGGAGATGGAGTATCTGAAAAACCTCCGAGCCACAATCTTCCAAAATCACTACTAAAAGATCGAATCAGTTCCCTAGTTCTGCTCGGATGCATAACGTAGTAATTCTTTTCAGGGGACGCGACGAGACTTACCGACGTAAAAACGATTACGACTAAAAGATGCAAACCGTCTGAAATGATCGTATCCATAAGCAATGGCCTCCGGTTAGCTGACGTTTAACCTAGATAATAGTTGTTCCACCGACTTATTTTACGCACAGATCACCTTTTCCACGGCTCTTTGCCTGACTATTTGTCAAATCATGTAGTAAAGAGAAATCCAAAGTGGTACGGCCAGTTTGAGGCGCAAGACGATATCTAACAACCCCAACCCAGGGTTATAAAACTGACGAGGTGGATTGAGCTAGGAGAAGGCTGTGTTTACAGGACCGAAAAATATCTCACCTTCTGTGATGCGTTTAGAAGCCGAACATCCGCATTTCAATTAGCTGCTCCACACGGCACCTTTAAAGTCTCGGATTTGACAACCATCTAACAAATGCTGGCGCCAGCATTGTCTCACAGCCAATAGAAGCGAAGAGATGAGTCCCAGGAAGCAGTCTCGAAGAAGGAGACAGCGATCGCCTCTCCTTCTCCATGGTCCCATAGCATCATACCCCATCTGTGGCCAAGACTGCTGATGCTTCTCAAAAAGCAAACGAAGCCAATTTTGACCTGTGCTAGCAGGAGGCAATCAAGTCTGATGGCATATCCTCTGAGGACACAGTCAGTAACTAAACTCAGAGGCGTTTAATAATGCCTGTCCTGATTTATTTTTTCCCAATTTTTGTAGGACATTTTACCCAGCTGGTGTGGAAGGAAACCAAACTGGTGGGATTCGGAGTGGCCTACAGCAAGGATAAACACACCGTTTGCATGGTTGCCCAATATTATCCAAAGGGCAATCTGGAGACGGCGGTCGTGGAAAATGTTCCAGCGCCACTATGCGAAAAATCTACTACTCAGGCTGCAGACCAAGGGAAAGCATTGCAAGACGGAGATAAAACGCAGGCCGGCTCTTTTCGACTCAGATTCAAGACGTCTGAATTGGTATCCTCTCCAAAAGACTTATAAACGCTGACTTCTTCTGTAAATTGTGCAATACATATTCAACAGCCTTCTGTTTCTTACGTTTTTTCCTAACATACAGGGAATGAGTGCGTCAACCGGAAGCCGTTTCCACACCCCGGGCTTCAGCTAGATGCGCATTCGGAAAAGCTCTTTGTTCAATTAAACAAACTCTTTCGAGGCAAAATGACCATAAATTGCAATGAAAAGCGGCTAGCCTGAAATCTAAAAAGATACCCTGTTAATGTCATCAAAAGAACGTGCTCAGTGGAAGGATCAACGTATCAGATGACAGCTATCATGGACCAGCAAGTGTTTAATTCTCGTTTACTCACTAAAAGACTAGGAGAAACTTGAGAAACTGAAGGTGGCTTTAATTGACAGAAAGTATTACAGAAAAATGCTTAGTTAACAGGAGACATACAGTAGGTGGGCTAACTCAGGAAATATCAACGGCGATTCCGAAATGCGTTTTCGTTTCGAAAATATTAATTAAGTGGGGTCGTAAAATTAACTATCCGGTAGAATTATTCTATAATAATTCAGTTACCTGAAGATACTGGCTTTCGAAAGAACTTCTTTCCGGCTGCCGGCATAAACTATACTCTGCAAAAATAACGACTTATGCATTTTTAATTGATTTTCGATGCCTTAATAAATTCATCCATATTTCATGAAAAGAAGCAAAAGGTATTCATTCTTTCGCTCATTTCGTAGAAAATTATGTTTTATTTCAGTTTGTGCTCGCAGAAATGGCATACTTTAGTTTTCAAAAACTTTTCTGATCCCCGAATAATTTCGAACCACAAACTACCGTTACACTTGCATTCAGGGTTTAAAAACTAAAAAACATGAATTTTTCGCGTACGGAAAACGATACATTTCTCTACGGCTTAAACAGAAGACCATCTAGGGTTGATAAAATTTAGGAGCGGAGCGAAGCCATATTGTTAACTTTACCAGTCACTTTGGCAAGTGCAGAGACATGACATTTTATAAACGATCATTCACGGTATTAAAAAATCTTACAATTAGAAACATTTTAAAATCGGATAATACCTTTCTCTTGAGTACACAATCAGAAAAACACGTAATGTTCTACTAAACGATCAAAAGATTGAATATCTGTATGCTTGTTTTCCATGATATATCATTGAATTTTAGAGGACATCGAAAATCAACGAGAAACGTGAATGCTTCTTAAGTAGTCATTTTTACAAAGTACAGTTTTTTCCTGCAGCCGGATTAAGGTTCGTTCGAAAGTCGGCACCCTGTGTTAACTGAATTATTACAGAAATATGCCGCATGATGATAAGTTTTATAACCCTACTTAAGTAATTTTTCGTAACGAAAACACATTGCGGAACTTCGGTCGACATTTCAAGAGTTAGCTGACATACTGTACGCATGATTTTAATCTAAAGAATTAGGTGCGTGAGCTTGATTACAACCGCCTCTAGGCACTTTTACTTCGCGCAATTCGTTGTAGCTTAGTCTAGCTTTTCGAAGCGAAATGGCGGGAATTGAGTGAGATAGGTATTTAGCAAACGACCGCTATGGAAAAAGCGCATTTCACATTTGTTTTTTTTCATATACTACCCTATGTACTGCTTCTAACTAGTGAAGTAGAATGACTTTGTGGACGCGTGATAAATGCGGCTAAATTAACTGAAAATCAGTGTTCCCTGGAATACTACTATACTGATGAATTTCATTAAGCTTGGAGCAATATTCACCGTTCAAGAAGAGTTAAACACCAGAATGCCCGAAGCAGACGTTTGCACGTGCTTACTGATCTCCAGACACGCAAACAAAATTCCTTTAGCAGGGGGTGTGGTTGAGGAGACACCGACTCGGCGGTAAGATCAAACAGCGCGGTGACGGAACGCTGAGTGCTCACACTCGAAGCCATCTTCAGCGAAAATGGCAGCACGGTATTTGGCGGACGTTATGTCTGCGCAGTCACCTTCCAGCAAAGTGTCGCACTAAACAGCCTAACTGTGTAGCTGTTCCCCTCCTAGCGCATGAGCTTTAAACGTTCGTTGCTGTAGTCGGCAAGTAGTAAGATGATTGTCCGGCCGTCTCGTTCACTCGAATGCTGGGGCAAGTTGATTGACCACACGGAAAGCATGTGCGTGCAGGATAAATAAAGCGCAGTCTTCCCCAGCGAAACCATTATTTATCCGTCATCCGAGGCCCAGTAGCGCAATATGAATGTAGCCCCTAACTGCTGATCCTAGAACTTCAGCCGAAATTCAGAAATGGGCATTTGGTTAGAAAGGAGTACTTAAGTAGAGTTGATATATTGATTATTATGCTGCGCCATCTTGCGGCATTTTACACATGGCAGGACATTGGCGTCTGAGTGTATGTCCTTTCGATATCCTGCGAAAACAGCGCGCAAAAAAAGACTACTTAACATTTATGTACTTTTTCTGTTGAACTTCCATTCCCTTATTCATTTGAACATACTTTATAGAAAAAAGCAAGCAAGTATTCTTACTTGAGCGCATTCAGTAGCAATTCACAACCTCAAGTCTTCTGCTCACAAAGGGGGATTATACATTAATTTAAAAAAGGTCTATAACTTCTTAATAGTTTTTAGCCCGATCTGCGTTGGATTTGCGTTTAGGCTTTTCGCTTACCAAGCTGCATAATGTGAGCTTAAGAAAAATCATGTATTCTTTTATGCCATTAAGAATGTCCGACTTGGAGATCAAACACTTTTTCAGTCGATAGGGACTCTGAAGTATTCTTCTCAGGGAACATTGATAAACGAATAAATACGAGGCTATTTGAATAAACATTGCACAGTCGCAAAGAATCATATAGTTGCAACTTTTTACAAACGAAGTACGACTCTCCTTCGAGGATAAAATTTGAAGGTGTGCGTCGCTACCAAGTGAGCATGGGAAACAGTTTTTGTGTGCATATTTTCTGCAAAATGTGCTTGAACGTATAAAAGCAGAAAACAGGCACGCTACTTAAGTAGCCATTTTTCTCGGAGCGCGATTTTTGCGGACGAAAGAAAGGAGGTACATTCGGAAGCCATCTGCCTGAGATGTCTAAAATGTCATAAGACTCTGCCGCAAGACAATCAATACCACAACACTGCTTAAGTACACATTCATTACTGAACATGCATTTCAGAGCATCGGTTGACAATTCATGAAACCGTTCACTAACTCTATGTGTCACTTGAGAGTCGTAGAATCATATTTGCCTTTCTGCACAATGTCACGCATCTACGAAAAGCATCTATCACAAAAGAATCGTTGATAACAAGAGAATATATAGGTGGTACAAGGTTTTTAGAGTCAGTTGTTTTTAGTATTCATTATCTTGGAGTTCCATTCCCTGCATAGTTTGAATGGCGATAAAAACGTATCAAGTTTAGTCATAAATAAGAAATATTGGAATGTTATTACAGACAAAGACAAGGGAGACTGGAATGGCCATTTCTGGCTCAGTAGCCGTCGTCAGCCAGTCATACCCAACCTCGAAATGTGGAACACCCGAGACACATACCCGGCTCATGGGACCAAGTATGTCAGTCTTCTTGGTGTTTGGAAGAAGGAGACACGATCGCTCGGACAAGAGCTTTATTAGCCTGACGTTTCGATTCCTGCTCGAATCCATCATCATAGACAACAGCAGATAATGGTGGTTAATGCAGAAGGGGCTGCAGTATTTATGGGATACAGTCGCCATGCTACTGCATACGTAGGAATATTCACGGCTCTCCCCCTTCATCAGGGATCGTTGCACGTGGTGTGATGGCTGACATTCGCGTCGTTAATTGCTGCAATTTCGTCACATGCGTTGGGTGATGCTGTGATGATTGCTCGACCACCGATCTACCGACCCTGGAGTTTGGAATAGTGCTCACTTTTGCGCTCCCCGTGTGGCTAATTACTACATCTAGGCGAAGTCTCACCGCCGAGTATGAAGGGGAAGTTCATTGCACTTCTTAATGAACTGGGGGTTAGTGAACCATGATTCAACTAGCACTCGGCTCACGCGATTGTCAACTGGCTCGAGAATTGCGGCCTCGTCGAATTCGAATGTGTGGCCGGATCTCGTTGAATAAGCCGAAACTTGAGAGATGGCGTTATTTCTGCTCACCGCTGCAGCGTGTTCGACCATTCTCGTTCGGAGTTGTCTTCCGGTTTCTCCGACGTAGTTGCGTTGTCCGCATCTGCACCAGATCCGATAAACGATTCCACTCATTTCTAGTCGTGGCAGTGGTTATTTCGGATTCATTACCTAAGGCCTGATGGTTTCCTTCAGTGTGTGTGTGTGTGTGTGCAACTTCAACCTCAAAGAGTTCGAGAAGGCGACTAACGGCCTCGGAGACGTTCCTGTCGTATGGATGCGTACGCCGAAATTTGGTGTCGTCGGTTTTTGTTCGGAAAATCCAGACGGTGGACTTTATTTTTAGTTTCTTATTAATGGCTACGACTACGTTGATGCGTCTTGACTGTTACCGTGAAATAACTCTCCCAAATACCTAATGGGCGCTCACCCAAGCGGATGCGAAAGCGTCACCCTGCCCAGCTGAACCAAGGCATGGAAAAGTCAATCTCTGGTGCATTTGTGGCCGCCTCGTTGGAACCGGCCAGAGAGAAGACGTCAGCCAACACTTTGAATCATCTTTAAAGTGCTAAAAAGATTCTCTCTGTTTTTTCAGCCTGCGGGCGCATGCAAAGTCAGATGCGGTGGCTATACAATTAGTTAAACCAGCCCTTAAATAACCCTGGACCAAGTTGGGTCCAGCATCCTTTCAGACTCCTTCCTCTTCTCCCTTTCCACGCTTCCAGGCTCGCCGGCAGAACCGGCAATTCTGAACGCCCTCCATCTTCTTTCCCATTTGCCGTCTTAACCTTGGTGCTTTATCCCAACCAGCACAGACCTAAAAATTGACATTTGAAAACCCGCGTTCGAAAAACTTGACCTCATCGATGTTTATATCAGTAGCATTACAGACTTCGTGCTGATGATCTACCACAGGTGTTGACGGATGATAACTTAGCACACACCGCTGCTACATTAAAATGAGGACAAGTGTTGATAAGTCTCAGTAAACGTAAATACGCTTCGCTGCGTCTAATTGCACGTCCATTTGGATCTCGTATGTTGTTAATTTGCATAAAATGATCTACGATAAATTCCCGGAGAGCGAATCTTCGCTCGATCAAAAGCGCACAGAGTGACATCCATGATTACAGTTTTTCGTTATCGGAAAAGGCGATAACCTCCGACTGCTAAGCTTTTGGCTTTAGTTTTAAAGCGATCGCCGAAAGAAACAAACCGTGGACAGACCGGAGTTTAAGTGTTTAAGAGTTTACGAAAATTATTTTCCTGTTAACATAAGCATTCCTAAAAAAGATAAACATGGAAAGAATCTGAATAGCTGAAACAACTTTAAGTAGCGTGAACCTTCGAGTCGTATATGGGACTTCTCATCAGAGTGTTTACGAGTGAAAAGACGATTGAGAGGTTCTCTTGTTAAACAGCGATGGAGAGAAAACCCGCGTCAGTGGCTGGACTTCATTTACGCACTCAAAGTCTAAGTGGTCTAACGATCTGGTGACCGTGTTTATCTTACACTGCGAAGTGTAGCCGTGTGGGTGCAACATGTGGTAGTATTGGGGGCCTTTCCAATTATTTGTATATCATTTGTAGTCACACTCATCCCGTCGGATTACTGCAATGTTATCCGCATGCTTGCCAGTCCGAATTCCTGGTGCTTCTCCACAGCAAGTAGCGATTCGCATCTCCGAGCCATCCGGTCGCGCTACAGAATTCGTGATGTGCATCGTCGTGCTGTTCGGCATGTAGAGTGGCCAGGACAGGCTTTTCGTGGAGTACAATAGCCCACACCTCACCCTCCTTCTGCGTCTGGCCGTCGGCCTAATTCTGTCGCACGATAGGCGATGCGATCCAATGCATGTGCTGCAGTCCTTATTTGTGGTAGAGGGTGAAACATTTATTCCCATCAGCTTCGTTATGGTTGAATGTTCCTACGGACCGTCTTCTGTATCTGGGTTGGATATTGTGAAGCCCGTCGGCGTTGTTTTGGTATGATCCTATTTTCGGCCTTTTAGCGTGGATTACGGACAGATTCACCAAAGGCTCGCCTTTCGAGGCCTTTTAATTGCTTCGTTTTTTCCTAAAGTATTTTGCGTAGAAGGCCTTGCATCAGATGTTTCGCGCCCAACCTGTCAAATGATATCATAATTTGATCGGACCGGATACTTTTACTGCGAACGGTGACGGATTTTTTGAGGTATTGTTGAAAAGAAAATAAAAACCACTTGCAGAAAGGTCATTTTTTTGAACGGCAGAGTGGTTGCACCTGCTGATTTTAGCCTTCGTAGTCGTCGTTTCTCTGCTATGGTAGTAGTAGTACCTGACTTCGCATCTACAACTTCTTCGTTGGCGACCAGCTAGCTAAATTTTATTCTTGTCGGGGCGCTCTTAAGTCCAGAAAAATAGGAAAACCTGTTGAATTTGCAACTGTAAGTTGGAGAACTGATCAGTTGTCCCTAAGCATATGGATTATTTGCAGAATGTAATTACCGACAAAGACAAAGCAGACTGAAACGGCCGTTTCTGGCTTATTAGCCGTGGTGAACCTGTCATTGCCAATTCCAAAGTGGGGACAGCTAGATTCAAACCCACTGGAACAGCCACTGCCTTATAAATCGTGTCGCCAGATCGATGTTCAGCACCGCTGATGCAACACAGGACACCGGTACCCTCATCTCTTTGGTCATCGGCCGCTTTACGCCCATTTCTTGTCAATCTTGTCTCAACTTCTTCCAGACCTGTATGGCACTCCTTAGTTGAGAGGTGCCAGTTTTATGGTTCTCTCACGAGAGGCCTTTCCACAAAAAATACGTGCAGACTACGTCTGTTTAGCCCGACCGTCGATCCTAGCCGGCTCGAAGACGGAACTGCGGTTAAGCATTTATTGTGCGTGGGTGTAGCTCAAAGTAGTTTTGGCAGAACCCACTGCTGTCTCTGTAGACAAACTGCAGCGACGAAGCCGGAAGTAAAATTCGCTTCCTCGTTTAGTTTAGGGGACAAAAGTGTTTTTTTCAAAACTCCTGTATGAATAAAGGTTTGTTCATGAATTTAATTTTCTACTCTAACGGTGAATGTTGTCGTAATTTTTTTCTGAAGGTGAGACTGGTTGGTTTTATTGAGATTTTTTTATCTGTAATCCCAGAAAACGCAGTAAAAAATAAATACTGTCAGATCAGACAGCAGGGTCAATAATAACAGAATTGAGGGGCGTCATAAAGAGGCAGGAGCTTGCTGACCGCAGCAAACGCAGTGTGTTCTCAGAGCCCCTCTGTAACCATAACATCATTCCGACTTTGATCATCAAGGTCAGGCCATTCCGAAAAATCCGCGAGAAGCAGGTTTTGTGAACTCTAGGGACCGGACTGAAATTTAGACCCAAAGAAGTTGGTAAGCAAACGACGGACACGATCAAAGGAGTAGTAGGGGAACACCTACTAAGGATTTTGAATTAACAGACTGTTAGCGTGTTTTTTGTGCTACTAATAAGTGCTGAGCATCGTTATTTACAGAAGCGATATTCTACCCTCGTGGTTTTGCTGTGGCATTCACCATGGTAGTACTGAGAAAGACGGCCCAAAGGTTTGTGATCGCCTCCGGTGCCCTAATCAACAAACCGTGATACTCGTAGCCTGGTGTGAGCTGACAGTTCTCCGATGCCTGGTTTTCTGGCGGTAGATGCGCTCGCACCCCCGCCAAGTATACTGCTGGTTGGAACGGTCATCCCATTTCTTGTGATTTCTGTTTATTTCCTCGTTGGTCAAAGCCACGGCCAAGGGCTTGTTGTGAACCAGGAATGTGAAATGGAACGTCGTGGTGCAGGTTCGGCCGCGCCGTCAACCTGCGCCCTTCCTCACATCCGGTGTTCTTGACCCTGTCTTGACACCGGGCCGAAGTGGAAGGTGGGATGGAGGAGGGAGAGCACTTTAAACTAACCTACTTGAAAGTCACCATGCCCGCTCTTATCTTTCTTTGCAGCACACGGTAGACACAGTCGTCAGTGATGGTCAAACTGCCGTGTCTCGGTTTATTTATCATAGTCCTGCTCAGTAGGCTTGCTATTCAGAGTCGATCATCAACGAGCGAACTTAAAGCAATTCAGTCACTTACAGTACAGTGCGTGACCTATCTCATGAAATGTTGGCTGAAATTCTGAAATGCGTTTTCGATTAGGAAGGACTACTTGGTCGCGGTTGTAATATTGATCATCTTAAGGCATACTCTTATAACATTTCGGACTCGGCAGGATGTCGGCTTTTAAATGAACTTCTCTTCAATCTCCTGTAGAAAGCTTGCTCGGTAAAAAATGGCTACTTAAGTAGCATGCCTTTTTCCAATAATTTTCGATGGCCTTGGAAATCCAAATATATTTTATAGAAACCATAAACAAAAATAAGCTTTCTATTAGTCAATCAATTGAAACTCATGTCTTCTTTGTATTTTATACTTAAAGAAGGAGTATAATAAGGTTTTAAAATAGTTTTCTAATTGCCGAATAATTTGGAGCCTGATCATTCGTTGCATTAACGCTTAGTGGTTTCACTCTGCAAGGTGCATGGCTTCCGCGTAAAGAAAATCACATATTTTTCTATGCCATTAAAAAGATATCATACAGAGTTCATTAAATTTTGTAATGAATGCGGACCATGTTGTACATTTCATAAGGAGCAGTGGTAAACGGCCAGGTCCGATGATATGTAAATGGACATTTGCGGTCTTAAAAAGTCTCACAATTAGAAACTTTTTAAATACCTAATAATACTCCTTTCTTAAGTATAAAATATGAAGAATACGTGATTCTCTATTGATTGACTAAAAGAAAGCTTATTTTTGTTTATGGTTTCTATAAAATATATTTGGATTTCCAAGGCCATCGAAAATCATTGGAAAAAGGCATGCTACTTAAGTAGCCATTTTTTACCGAGCAAGCTTTCTACAGGAGATTGAAGAGAAGTTCATTTAAAAGCCGACATCCTGCCGAGTCCGAAATATTATAGAATTATGTCGCAAGACAATCTGCATAACAACTGCGACCTAGTAATCCTTCCTAATCGAAAACGCATTTCAACATTTCAGCCAACATTTCATGAGATAGGTCACGCAATGTAGGTGGGCTAACTTATGAAATGTCAGCCGAAATTCCTAAATGCGTTTTCGTTTCGGAAAGACTAATTAAGTAGGGATGTAAAACTAGTCAGACTTTAAGGGAATTCTATAATAATTCAGCTACATCAGAGTTCCGACTTTCGAGAGACCTTCCTTCCGGCTGCATGCAAAAGCTACACTTTGCAAAAATGACTACTTAAGTAGCATGAATTTTTCTCATCGATTTTCAATGCCCCTAAAAGTACAATTATATTTCATGGAAAACGTGCATAAAAATAGTGATTCTTTCGCTCATTCCGTAGACAATTAGGTCTTCTTTGAATCGCTTGCTCGAAGGAAAGGTGTAATTCTGTTTTAAAAAAACTTTCCCGATTCCCGAATAGTTTCGAACCCGCTCTACCGTTACACTTAGATTCAGCGTTTTCAAACTACAAACTGTATATGTTCCGCTTGCCGAAAAACCGTACATTTCTCTACGATAATAAGGGAAGACCATATGGGGTTCATGAAATCTAGCAGTGGATTTGATCCATGTCGTTACCTTACAAGCCGCATTGATAAGTGCAGATATATGAGGATTTATGAACAGCCATTTATCGGTATTTAAAAGTCTCACAATTAGGGACGTATTAAAACCGAATGATGTCAGGCTTTCGAGTATAAAATTAAAAGGCGACGTAATGGGTTAACGAATAAGTGGACGAATGAATATTTTTCTGCATGCTTTCCATGAAATCTAATTGGACTTTCAGGGGCATCGAAACTCAATGATAAAAATGCATGCTACGTAAGCATTCCTTTTCTGCAGAGTGTAGTTTTTGCATGTAGACGGAAGGAAATTCATTCGAAAGCCGGCATCCTGAGGTAACTGAAATCTAGTAGAATTGTGTTGTAGGCTGACAAGTTTTACAACTCTATTTAATTAACCTTTTCGAAACGAAAATCAATTTCGGAATCTTAGTTGACATTTCGTGAGTTAGCCCACCCACTGTGTGGTGTACACAATAACTGCAATTTATCTACAAATGGCAGTTTAATTACAGAAACCGGCAACACATGAATGGAGGTAATACGAGATTGTTTTAACAGACATTGAACCCACCAAATGACCATAATGGGAATTTCTTAGTGTTTTCTTATACGCACTGACCGCAGACATAGACTTCCAAAGAGACAGGCGTTCTCCAACTATCCGTCGCTTCCCGGTGGCGAATGCGGAGCAATAAAATGCTGTGAAGGACTGAGACCGAGTTTTAAGTGGACTCAGTTTAACACGGCTACACCTTGAGTCGCAAAGAACTCGGTCACGTACAGTTCAGGGATTCTTCCAAGAAAACTACCTGCTCTGTTCAAAGGTGGATTGGCAGAGTCCGTTAGAGCTTCTATACCATCAGCGATGATTTTACTAACTTTCGTTGGTCCCATTTGATTTGCTGCTGTTTCCCATTTTCCGTAGTCTGTTTAACAGGTTCAAATGTTTTTGCCAGACGATGGGGGGGGGGTTCTTGCGCTGTGAGGAGGCGCGAACTGTTGCAGTTCCCCCGGCTAGACCGAAGGCGGCGCGTAGCGGTGCCGAAGGAATTGTTGATGTCTAAAAAACATGAGTAACCAAACAGTCGGCGAAATGAACATGGCGTCCACTACGGGTGATATCTGTACAGGGGGCACAGGGGTAGAGTGAGTATGGCTCGCGGTTACAGTGTTGCTGGTTGATGAAGGGGTAGTTGCAGTTGGGAATTTGCGGACGTCGGGGCAGAGGAAGTAAACGGAACGGAGGGATAGAGGGTCAGGGGGGGGGCGGAGCAGGGGGTAGGGGATCACAGGGTTCATCCGGTGGAGCGTCCGGGACGGCAGCTTTAAGACGTTCCACGCTCACGACCTCCTCGCGAGGTCCGCGTTGCATGCGGAGGTTCTTCGTCCCACGAGAGATAACTCGGAAGGGCCCGTCGTAGGGTGGTTTCAGGGGCCGGCGGACTCGACCACATTGGAGATAGACGTGAGGGCACGTTGCCAAATCTTTCTCGATGTAAATCTCGGAGACGTGCGGCCCGGGCGGAACCGGAGAAAGTGTCCGCACAAACTGCCGGAGGCGATGCAGGAGGTTTGTAGGATCCTCAACTGCAACTCGCGGAGTTGGCGAGATCATCTGACCGGGAAGTCGGACGGTGGCACCGAACACGAGTGCAGCAGCAGGACAGTCAAGGTCCTGTCCAGCAAGACCAGGGGGAGACGGTCTGTCCAGTTCTCCGGATCGTCTGCGGCGCGTAGGAAGGCCTTCAACTGACTGTGAAACAGCTCGAACATCCCATTGGCGGACAGATGAAAGGCTGTAGTGCTGATGCGAGTGCAGACCTAAAAGAGAGAAGAGACTTGAAGAGGTTAGATTCAAGTTGGGCACTGCGGTCAGTCATGATAGTGGAGGGTGCACCATAGATGGCAACCCAGCAACTGAGGAAAGCTTTGACGACCGTTGGAGCAGAGACATCGGGCAGGAACGTAGCTTCCGGCTACCGGGTGAATCGATCCACGTAGATGAGGAGATAGGAATAGCCATTGGATAGAGGCAGGGGTCTACAGTGTCCAGGTGGACAGAACGGAATCGCTCGTCCGGAATAAGGAAGGTGCCAATGGGAGCTTTGTTGTGCCGTTGGAACTCATTCCGTTGACAGGCAATACAAGCCCGTGCCCATGCTTTGAGATTCTTGTGCATCCCAGGCTAGACGGAGCGGTCGGAAACCAGCTTGTCGGTAGCTCTACTCCCAGGGTGAGATAGATTGTGAAGGGAGGAGAAAATCTTGCCGCGGAGGGAGGGTGACACAAATGGACGATAGGAAGGGGTGAATACGTCGCAAAAAATGGTGCCGTTGCCAGTAGTCAGCGGCAGGTCCAGGAGTTAGAATCCAGAAACGTCCACGTCACGCACCAACTTCGGCTGCCGAACAGAGCGATAAAGAGGCGTTTTACTCTCATTTGCAAGCGCTAGTTGAAAGACTGCCTCGCCGCGATCTGCTGATTGTTGCTGGCGATTGGAATGGTCGAACTGGACCTGGCGATCCCACAACCAGTCATCTTCTTGGCCGCTTTGGGCTTGGTTCCCGATGTGAAAATGGTGAGAGATTGCTGAACTTCGCTGATCGAAACCGACTGCTTGTCACCAACACATGCCTCCAGCATCGCAAAAAAATCTGCTGACCTGGTATTCAAAGGACGGTCGTACGGCCAGTCAGACTGACTACATACTAGTCAGCTCAAGGTTCCGCAGCTGGGTTCACGATAGCAGATCGATGCGTGATGCCGAGACTGGTAACGCCCATGGGTCGGATCATGTCCTCATCCGTACACGCCTGAAAGTTCATCTCTCATCCGCACCAAAAATGCCACGTGCTAGACGCCTCAATGTCGCAAAAATCCGGCAAGCCAGCACTGCCGAGGCCCTAAGCAGAGAAATCCGGACCTGTTTTACGGCCCGAGCCGACGGAGAAGTCAGTAACCAGTGGTCGTCACTGAAGACATGAGTCTATGGGGCAGCTGAGAAAATCCTTGGATACACCCAGCGACGCCGCAGTGACTGGATCAGCGGAAGAACCCTGCAGTTGTCTGCTCAGACGGCTAGAGCCAGGTACAGCAACGATGACTACTCCCGCCAACTTCGGAAGATGACGGCAAAATCGGCCAGGGATGACCGGAAACAATATTGAACTGAAATAGCGACATCCATGGAACAGGCCTCGAACGTTGGTCACACTCGAAAGCTCTATCGTCTGATCCGCCAAGTTAGCGGTAAGCCCTCTACAATGAGTGACTCTGTTCGCGATGTGAACGGCGGCTTTATTGCTGACAACTCGGCCAAAGTCGAGCGCTGGCGTGAGCACTTTGAGCACCATCTCAACTTCGATACCCAACCAACATCGCCCTTGTTCTCCTTCTCAGCGGAGTTTCTTCCCTCTCCTACCTATGCAGTGCCATGCGATCCCCCCTCCGAGGAGGAAGTCGCCGATGCCATAAGAAAGTTGCGCAACAATAAGGCACCCGGAGAGGACGGTATATCCGTTGAAATCTTTAAGTCTTATGTCGACACTCTGGCGCCCTGGCTCCATGAGGTGATTGAACGAGCGTGGAGAGACGAGGTTGTTCCTGATGACTGGGGCTTGGGCATCCTTGTACCTATCCTCAAGAAGGGAGATAAGACGAGATGCGAGAATTACTGCGGCATAAGTCTCATCGACGTTGCTGCGAAAATCTTCGCTATTGTCCTACTCAGACGATTCCAGGCTGTGCGTGACTCAAGGACGATGCCCAACTAAGCCGGATTTCGTGCTGGACGTGGATGCGCAGATCGGATATTCACTCTGAGGCGCATTCTCGAATTTCGCCATAGCTACCAACAACCGACGGCCGTCTGCTCCGTTGACTTTGCCGCCGCGTTCGATTCCGTTAACCGTGAGTCCCTGTGGCGGATAATGGCGCTAGATGGTGTACCGGCAAAAATCATCGCCATGATCAAGGCCTATTATCGCTCCACTACTGCGAGAGTCCTGGTCCGCAACAATATTTCCCAACCGTTCGGTATTCAGTCTGGCGTCCGACAGGGTTGTATCCTGTCACCCATACTGTTCAACTACGCTATTGACTGGATCCTCGGGAGGGCCCTACGCGACAGTGACGGTGTAAAATTTGCACCCGGACATCGACTGACTGATCTCGACTATGTCAATGATATCGCCTTACTTGCTTCAAGTTTTGGTGATCTGCAGTCTATGGTGTCACGAGTGAACGAGGTCACTAAATCAGTCGGTTTGTCCATAAACGCTGGGAAGACCAAAGTATTCTCAAGCTGCATCCCTGACCAGGAGAAGGCACCCCTGGGGATTGATGGCTGTCAACTTGAAGAAGTGGACAGTTTTAAATACCTCGGGGCGCGGCTGCTGCCTAATGGACAGAGTAAGGACGACATTGTCTCCCGAATCGATGCTGCCCGCTGGGTTTTTTAAAGCCTTCGGAAATGCCTGTGGAACCGACGTGACCTCTCCATCGCCACTAAGATTCGCGTGTACCGTGCATCTGTTCGGTCTGTCCTTCTCTACGGTTGCGAATGCTGGGCTTTGCACGTGGCGGATGAGCAAAAACTGGAGGTATTTGACCACCACTGCTTGAGGATCATCCTTCGAGTGAAGTTAACCGACTTCGTCTCAAATGAGATAGTCCGCGCTCGCTGCGACAACATCGCGAGGATAACTCAGGCCATCCAAGAAAGACGACTGAGGTGGTTCGGGCATATTCTTCGTCGTCCACCTCAGGAGCTCAGTGTTACTGCCCTCGATCCGGCACCGTTGCCCCATTGGAGGCGTCGAAGAGGGGGTCAGTTCAAAACCTGGCTCGAAACTGTCCGTCAAGACATGGAGGTGGTTCTTGGACCTTCGGTATTCGGTCTCCGTCGTTGGCGAAGGGAATGGGTTGAGCTGTCTAGATCTGCTGCCGCGGATCGTCACGCGTGGAGAGATACAGTTCGGGACATCATCGAGGCCGGCTAGATCAGGCATGATCGCAGCCGTATCAAGTACAAGTAAGTACGTCACAGGGAGAACCAACACGACGTTGTTCGTCAGTCGTCTCAGCTAGGTCGACCGCGGGAGAAAGTTGAATATTTGCGATGGAGGGCCTGGACAGTGAGTCAGTCACCTCATTGCGTGATCCGTCGATGTGGCGGAGGTCTGAGGTGGACTGTGAGATGTAGTCCAGTTGGTGAATTTGCCGGGGGGTTGAGCTTATCAGACGTGGACTTGAGAGCGAACGATAGGGACTTGTGATCCGTGAACACAGTAAAGTGCCGCAAGTGTTTCACGGCGAGCAAGACAGGAAGGAGCTCCCGTCCAAATGGGCTATAGCGCGCCTCGGCAGGGGAAAACTTCCTGGAGAAGAAAGCTAATGGTTGGGTGCGATCTGCAAGGTGCTGTTGGAGAACCGCGCCTACTGCAACGTTAGAAGCGTCAACCATGAAGGAGGTGGGAGCATCGGGAGAAAATGGGTCAGGAGGGTGGCGTCGACCTTGTCGAAAGCAGTGAGGGCGGCTGCAGGCAGCTCAAACGAACCTTTGGGACTCGAGAAGAGGCTCGCGAGCGGCAGGAGGGTGAAGGCATAATGCGGCAGAAACCGTCGGTAGAAAATTACAATGCCCAGAGATAGCTGCGGCTGACGTTTGGAAGAGGGGGAGGGAAATCACGGATGGTCGCAACCTTTGAGGGAAGAGGATGTATGCCATGGAAGTCGGCCAGATGACCGAGAAATTCTAGGAAGGAAACACCGAAGACGCCCTTTGACGGGTTGAGAAAAACGTCAAATTGTTGAGGGCGATCAAACGCCGTTGCCGCATGCTCCATTTGTTCTTCGGCGGTGGAGCTACCTGCCAGAAGGTCGTCGATATAGGCGTAGACAAATGGTAGGCCGCGAAGCACTCTGTCTACGAACCTTTGAAAGGTCTGGTAGTCGTTGCGGAGTCCCAACGGCATGCATAGGAACTCAAAGAGGCCAAGGGGGGGGTGGTGACGGACGTCTTTTAAACATCCTCTGGGGAGATGGGAATTCGATGGAAAGCACGGACCAGACTGATGTTCGAAAATACGGACTTTCAGAATAGGGCATCGACAAAATCCTGAAGATGTGGGACAGGGTAGCGGTCCAGGATAGTAATGTTTTCCAGGGCCCTGTAATCACCACAGGGGCGCCAATCAACAGTAGCGGCCTCTGGAAGCATGTGGAGGGGCGAGACCCATGGGCTTTAATACTGACGGATGAAGCCCATCTGAAGCATGTGATCGAACTCGGCCTTGGCGTCAGCAAGACGTGCAGGCGCGAGACGGCGGGGTCGACAAAACACGGGAGGGCCAATGGTTCGGATGTGGTGAACAACGTCATGTGGTGGAATAGAAGCTCTGAAGTTGGGACGAGTGAGGCCAGGATATTTGGCGCGGAGTTGCCGAAATTGATTTTTGGGTTCAGGGTCCAAAACGGCGAGTTTACGAGAAGCGTAGGGGGAAGAGTTACCCCGGACAGGAGGGCAGAGGGAGAAGACGGAGAACAGGGAGACGCGAACTGCCACAAGACTAGTCCTCGGTACCGTTTTGAGAAGATTTTCCGAATCCACACCAATAACAAGTCCCCTCAGTAACTGAGGAGTTATTATAAGTTAACATATGTTCGACTTATAGTGAAAAAAGAGAGTAGACGTCAAAACGGGCCAGGTGTTGCTGGTACAGCAATTTTTGGAGGTCAGAAACAGCCTTTATAGTACTTCATTGTATATCTTAAAGAAAATCTATGTCTTTCTGAAGCCATGGCCGCCAAAGCTTATGTTTATTTAAGGTTAGTCCGCAAAAATGCTTCAT
>CACRXP010000029.1:1006154-1019600 GCA_902702965.1 Spirometra erinaceieuropaei | reverse complement strand
GGCGGTCCAGGCTAACTTGGGTTGTTCCCCACTAAACGAAGTCGTGACCCATAGAGGAGATCGGCAGCCGTCTGGGATGCCCAAGTAGCCCTGTTTATGGTTACCATCGCTCACGCGTTTGCAGGGAAGAGACTAGACAAGGTGTCCTAAATAAATACTAGGCAATCAAGCCATCTGCCAGCAAGCAGATGCCTGTAAATGCAAAACTAGCGGTCGAAATATTAAAACGAGCAAAAATCCCTTCTTTCTCCCTCCCCTCCGTCAACTCCAACAAAAAACAAATTCTACACTTCAACAGCAATCATCTTCTGTCTCATAAACGTAGCTGTGTCAGAATTCTATTCCAAAGAGTCGAAACATATTGCAGCACGCCGGAAGACAAAAGGGCTGAACGACTGTACATACAGAACCTCTTTACAATCAATGGTTATCGAGAGAAGCAGACGTAGGGCGCACAGACGACGGCCAAATGAGCAGCAACCTTAAGTCTGCAGGGCCATTCCCTACATTAAAGAGGTCTCCGAGGCGGCGTCTTGACTGCTACAACCCGCGAGGGTAGGCATAGCCCATTGACCCCAGGCAAAACTACGACGCAGTCTATTGAAACCTAGGGACACACTTCCACTCGATGAAATCTCAGGGGTTGACTACAAAACGAGTTGCAATTAGGGCGACTGCAGTTATGTTGGGAAAACTAGGCAGAAATTGCGGACCAGCATACAAGAGCACAAATCGGTGCTCAGAGGCTTGATCCAAGCCACGCACGTTGGAGAAGCTGGGCATACTTTAGATCTCCAGAGAGCTACCATCTTAGGCCGGTGCAACACAAAAACGGAACGGCTGACACTCAAGACTTGGTACTCCGATTCCAACTCTATCAAAAGGCACCTGGACCTTCCTGCGGACTGCAGAGTTCTACGTCATCACGTCAGTAGGGCTCACGACCAAGTAACCTTACTGGACTTAGGAAGGCCATACACACACGGCCCGATGGCGAGTCTCCTCGGCGAGGAAGAAGAAGAGCCACCAGACCGACCACCCAATAAAGGTTCACTCACCTCCCCCCGACGAAGGGCTGGCTCACAAAACCCACTGATAAAACTCCCGCCAACCATCCCCAAAGAGGCGGAGGCAGAGGGAGAAGAGAAATAACAATCAGCATGAGGCCGACCAACACGGCACGCCACATGAAATTTGCGGCCGATTAAGTGCACTTTACGATTTGACAATGGGAGGCCGATCAAGATTTTCGAAACGTCAGCACCCGTTTCGGTGAGTCCATCTTTTTCTTCGATACGGACATCGCTGATCTCAGCGAGACATGCTTTTCCCACCAACGCTAGCTGAGAGAGGTGGACGCCGGCCATGCCATATTCAGGAGCGGCCGCCCAAAGACAGAGCTACGTAACGCTTTGCCAACCAGGACAAAATCGTGGAACGACTGCCCTGTCTTCGGCATTGACGACCGACTGATGTCCCTGTAAAAGCCTCATCGGGGGTCCAAACTCACTACCATCATCACTGTCTACCTCCCAAAATGAATAGTTGCAGCGATGATAAGATCAAGTCCTAGGAAAACCTGCACCCACTCTTTGCGCCTGTGACGAAGGCGAAAAAGGTAGTTGTTTTTGGTGACATCACTGCCCGCGTCGGCACAGATCATGCTGCCTGGACGGGAGGGCTGGGTCAGTACAGAATCGCTGGCTGCAACAAAAAGACCTCCCTATTCTGCGAACCTGTTGACAAACCCCTTTCGTTTCCCAACGCCGGAGCCGCAGACATCGATGAACATTAATCGCGGTTTCGGCAGCTGGTGGACTATGTTTTCATCCGGAGGCGAGATCGACAGGACGTACTGGTGACCATGGCGATCTGCGACTGCGGGGACTAGATGTATCACCGCCTCGTCGTCTCCAAGGTTGGGGATGCACGGTAAGCGGCCACAAGTAAGCTTGCCGTTTTGTTGAATTTGCCTACTCTCAGTCCCCATTTCAACATTCAGCTGCCCCATCGAGTGGAAGACCTGCCAGCTCCAGATGGAAGCATCCCCGTGGAGACTCAATGGTGTCAACTGCGGAACGTCGTCCATTCGACTGCTCACAGTGTCCTCAGACACACCTGTCGCCAGCACCAGGACTTGTTTGACAAAAACTACGCTGGCACCAACTTCCTGTTCGCTGAAGAGAACAGGTTACATAGTGTCTACACTGACTGTTCCATCGATAGAAACAAAGTGCCTTTTAGCCGATGTCACCGCCATGCGCAGGAACGGCTGCGAGAAATGCAGAACCGAGGAGAGCCAAGGGTATGCAGGCGGCACTGAATCAAAGAATTTTCGTATCGGCTGAGACTACCTACTGTTAAAAAATAGGAGGCCTTCACCGGAAGAAATTTATTGGAGGTCTGACGTTTTGAATAATTGTTTCGTCTACCTCCATTAAGTTGATGATACCTTCGTAATAATCGATCGGGATAAACGTAACTATATTGAAGAGTTGCTGGACGCAATCCATTCTTGGATGTTCTCGTCTGCCGCCGACCAGACTTCAGTCTACGAAAGACCAACAAACACGCTGCAAATGCTCAGTTACAAAAGCAACCACCCACTGTTATAAAGACGAAACTGTGTACGCACGCTATAACGACGGGTGGAAACTCTTTGCAACACTCCAGCCGCCACACTGGACGAGATGAAGCTCCTTCAAGAACTCTTCAGAGCCAACCGCTATCCGTGAGCAAACGTCGAACGGAGCCGAAGGCAACCAAGGAAGCGAAATTAAGAACATAGTCAGCCAACATCGTGGTGGAGCATTCCGTACATAAAAAAGGGTCTCAGAAGCCGTGGCTAGATCCCTGGCGCCGCTCGGAATAGGCGTTTTCAACAGGCCCGACTCAACCCACCGGCAATTCATGCGGCCAAAAGGCCTAATATATAGGCCGGAGATGTCGGTTGCTATCTACCGACTTCATTGCAACCGCGGGAAGTGCAACTATGTTGGCGAAACCGGCTGACGGTCATGAACGCAAGTGCACAAGCGCATGTTAGCTCTGCGAGGTTGGATCCAAAGTCGGAGATAACAACCCATGCCGCGCAAATGGGACACGCCTTCAACTTTGGGGCCGTTGAGATTGTGGGCAGGGGCGATGATCATACGGCGAGAGCCCCGCATGTCCACCTACTGCTCTGTCAGTCGCCACATCAGTTTTCCTCCCCTCCAATCTGACTTTACGAATCGTCTCCTTAACGGGGTATGGTCACGACGCTGGACAATCAGGGCCCGCGGTCGATAAGGGAGGGGGGCGATTCAGGTCACTGTGAAATGCGTGTTGAGTGCAGCCACACAGGTGCCATTGGTGGGCCACACATCAAACAAAGTGCGCCATTAAGGAGAACTATGCGCATAAGCGGCTCCTCCAAGTGGAAATCAATACTGATCTGCGTTAGCTGTCTTCTATCCCAGAAATACTCAATGTCGTGCACCAGAATCCGACTCGATTCCGGCCGAAGTCTATAAACACCGCGGCCCCGGCTGGTGGACAACCACACCGCGCTATTCCAGAAGATGGTGCGCCAAGAGCAGTTCTTTCAGGATGACATGGATGCGACAAGTGTTCACCTCTAAAAACGGAAAACAAATTGGCAACTCTGTGATACCCACAGAGGCTGTCATCACTGCTAGGAGGGTCTTCATTCGCATTCTCCTCAGCGTCCCAACGACAATCTCGAAAGGAAACTTTTACCATCGCAAAACCTCGGCCGCCAGCTGCAACAGAAGGGCAAGGAAGTGCAGACTTACCTCTACACCACTTTCGACACGGTGAGTCGCGATGGACTGTGAAAACCATGCAGTAATTCGGCTGTGCCGAAGTGTTCACGCGTATATCACGAGCTGATATTGGTCCGGATCGCCAAAGTAATTGCATTTCACAATCTCTTCATGATAATTTAGAAGAGGGAAAATTCCAATGGGGGTCACTGGGTGGTGAGACGCACCCACTCCGTATGCTAGGGTGTGACCATCGTCGTAGATGGGAGCCAAGAAATTTTCGGAAGCTGTCGGTCTCCTCCTCGCATCCCTTGGGGTTGGAGTTGCAAAGAGACCAGAGACAACCATCAGGCGCCAGGGAATGAAACCGATAGACCTACTGACACGGCAAGAAACGGGTAGAGTCGTTTATAGGATCTGGTGCAGCTGCGGACAGAGCAACTACGTCGAAGAAACTGGAAGACAGCTCCGAACGAGAATGGTCGAACACGCTGCAGCGGTGCGCAGAAATGACGCCAGCTCTCAAGTTTCGGCTCATTCGACGAGATCCGGCCACACATTAAAATTTGACGATGCCGAAATTCTCGCTAGGGGTGACAACCGCGTGAGCCGGGATCTGCTTGAGTCATGGTTTACTGGTCCGCAGTCCAGTAAAAAGTGCAATGAACTGCCGCTTCCATACTCGGTGCGGAGACTTCGCCTAGGCCGAGTAATTAGCCACGCGGGGAACGCACAGATGAACACTTTTCCCAACACCAGGGTCGGAGTGTCAGATGGTTGAGCAATCATCACACCAACGTCCGCCGCACATGATGAAATTGCAGCAATTAACGACGTAAACGTCGGCCATCAAACAAGTAGCACACAAAGTGCCACGATCCCGGATGAAGGGGGAACCGTAAATGTTCATAGGTATGCGGTAGCATGGCGACTGCATCCATTAAATACTTAAGCCCGTTGCGCATGAACCACCCGTATCTGCGTTTGTCTCTGATGATGGGTTTGTGCAGGAATATGAAACATCAGGCTAATAAAGCTCTTGTCTCAGCAATCGTGCCTTCTTCTTTAAGACTACTTCCAGGGGCTCGTCCCTTTGCTTCTACTGGCAGTGAGAATCAAATGCCCACAATAAGAGGGCGTCCACCATTTCAAGGGAGATACAAGTACATTGCCGAGGAACTGGAAACCAAAAGCACTGACGAGTTTCGTACAATTCTAACGAAAGTCTTCATAAATGACGTTCCAACTACGCCGGCAGTCATTACGGACTTGCGATTGGAAGTGCCGAAAAGTAATTTATTAATTATCTACCATTCTGACAACACACGTAGAAGCTAAAAGCAGAGATACGCGTGTTTCGTCAATCTTCTGCCGCTACCTGAAGCAGCTTAAAAGGGTTCGGTTCATCGGTGTGTCCCCAGCCTTCCCCGTGTATTTTCTGGCATATGGGCTCCAGTTTCGCTCTGCCTTGTTCAATTTCCGAGGAAATTAATGCGTGAACTTGAAGTAAACCCCCTGAAAACAGACCTTTTCAGGCACGCTTAAAAGTGTGATTTGAAAATTTGATTTGAAATTCGGTTTCGAAGGATTTACCCTATGTTCGCGTATTTACACAAACTCAAGTTGAGCAATTCCTGCGACCGCTTGATTAAAAGTCTGACGAATTTACCAATAAGCCAGGTGTTTGCTGTCCGTTCAGTAGAGAGGACGCACCGATCGTATTACGGAAATCACTCGTCCCGTTAAACCGGCAGATCGCGGCATAGCGCACTGAATTTGGACAAAACTGGCTGATGGTGGTTAGCAATCCATAAAAATGGCTATTCCAGCCTTCCTCTGTCTTTTTCGACAAAGTGCCAATAAAGTGCCTGTTTTAGGCGTGATGTACAAAAGCTGATGCGTACTAACGGCGACTGTGATAAAATTAGTCTATATTTCATCGATCCATTTATAGGGAATTCAGGTAAAAAATATGCATTTTCCTTTGAGGTTACCCCAACTGCAACCCTTTCATAGACCTCGCACGATATCTGGACGGTGTATTGGTTGTTACAAGGATTTAGCCCACTTTATCGGCAAACCAAATGGCATCTAGTAGACTACGTACAGCGGACCATCCAAGAGTCCTGAAGTCTCCTGTTTTCAATATTCCAAGAACCCATCGGCAAGCTGATTCCCTTCTCATCTCTTATCACTAAATCCGAATCTAATGGTGCGTACGGAAATTGATCGTCGTATAATTAATCTATATTCCATCGATTTCCTTATAGAGAATCCAGATAACAATGTGCATTCGCCCTCCTAGTTAGTCTTTAGATCAACTCTCCCACAGACCTAACAGGATATCTGGACGGTAAATTGGTTGTTACGCAGCTACAATCCATATGACATCTAGTAGACTAGCCAGGGCGAATCATCCGAAAGCACTGACGATTTTAAGCTAAAGCACCTGCGAGAATGCAAACGCCTCCATGGAATTCGGTCTTCAGAAATGCGAACACCAGTTCTCGTCTAGACATGGCCTGTTGATTTTGTGGCCTCTTTCCTTAGACAACTATTTCTTGTAGTTAATTACTGAGTCCTCTGGGATCACAGCTATTCCGTCGACAAAGACCACTTCCTAAAATCATCAAACCCGCTAGTTCACGGTCATCATTATGCTGCTAGCATATGTATCCCTTAACCACTTGGCTGTTTGGCGAGATTATTTCAAATTGTCGGTTTTTATAAATGGTGCGTGAAGTTTATAAAATCGCACTTCCTTAATCTGTCATACTGCATGCTCGGAAAAGCCGCGCTGTTTAATCCATAATGCCTGATTTCAACATGTGAGAGGAGTGATTGCACATCATCTTTCGTAAAATGCAAAATAATAACAGCAGCAATATATGCGGCAGCTATTGCTTAACGAAGCGATATGCTTTCCGCTTGAAGTTGAGGAGGATTCCCAGCGATATTTCATGCCGTTCTACATTTCAGACGATGTGAATGCAGCAAGCAGTCGTTTTAGTGGTTGCCTTGAATACATTTTTGTAAACAGCAATCCAAACTGGTTAAATTGAAGGCTATTAACTGACGTCTTATGGCATGTTGGCCGTCATCGACCAGCCATACCCGACCTTAAGATCTGCAAACCCTGGTACCCGTTGATTAAAGGTCTGACGAGTTTAACAATGAGGCAGGGGTTCGCTGTCCGTTCGGTGGAAAGGGGTGCACCGATCGCAGTACGGGCCTGTTAAACTTGAAACCAGCAGAGCGCGACTTAGCGCCCTGCATTTGGATATAGCTGGCTGATGGCGGTTAGCAAGCCATAAAAATGGCTATTTCAGTCTCCACCTGTCTTTGTCGGTAGTGCTATTTTGCCAATAAAGTGCCTGTTTTGGACGTGATGTACAAATGCGTAAACGAAAGATGTAAAAAATCCAGGACGAAAATAATCCCGAAATCTGAAAGCGTTGTTCGCCAAAGCACATCGAGAAAAACGGTGGAGAAATCAAACGAAAACTGAGAGAAATTCCTGATCTACATTATAAGCAATAGAATTTTGAAACTGACAGGATATTTTGCCCATGAGCACTGAGCATTGAAGGCAATACACTTCTCGAATGGGAAAGCGTGCGTTAGTTTCTATACTCTAGCGTAACTTTCAGGGCCGCTAAATACCTACTTGCATTTCCGAGAGGAATGAAAGCTGATGGCTAGGAGGAAACGCCTTTACAACCAATTATCTGCGCATTTCAGTAGCGCAGAACAAGCTGGTTGATTTACTTGAATCACAGGAAAAAAGCCCATGAGAAGAACGAACGCTTCGATTCGGGAAAATTGAATCCAAGCCGCTCCACAACAACAACAAAATAGTCGCATTCAAATATCGGTTTGCGTGAATTGCTCGTGCATTTCACCAGTCACAACCGGTAGGACAGCTGACTGGAGACCCGACGGTAGGATTTTGACCCACGGTCACAGAGTGTTAATCCGAGGCCGCCTTCACTTAGGATATGATGTGAGTTGCCGGCGCTGGTTAAGAGGCCAAAAATAGTCAGCCAGGCTATCCTATCTTCCTCAGGCCTACCGTGATGAATACCAGAGGAAGACCACGTGCATTGCATGCGGATGCCATAATAAACGATGCTCAGCATCTACTAACAGCACAAACCTTTCTCCCTGCTTCTCCATTGATCAAATCTGACATTTGCTTACCAATTTCTTTGTGTCTTAAGTTCAATCCGGTCCGCAGGCTTCAGAGAACATGCTTGTCGCGATATTTGCGGCATGGCCTGACCTCGATGATCAAAGTCGGAATGATCTAATGGTTGAAGAGGTGCTCTGAGAACACGCCGCTGCGTCCACTGCGGTCAGCAAGGTCCTGCCTCAGTTTGCCGCCCCAGACGACTGAGTTTTATTGTCAAGTGCTTCAACTCTGCCAATTTGACACCATTGTCTAATCTGACATTATGAATTTGTCGGTATCCCTTTTTGGATTGATAGGCGAAAGAATCACAATTAAAGGAAACGGCCTTACTTTCGCAATAACTTCAGGTAGAAACATAATTTAAAAGACTGCACTACGGAAACGGACGTCTAATATTTCCTGCTCCTGCATTTAATCCTTCTTACCGGAGTGTTCCGTGTAAACCGTAAGGCCTACGTTTCTACAAATTTCATCGGTCTTGTCGATTGCAGCAAAGATGAACATGACACGGAATCAAAATTCTTTTGGGTAGAGCTTTCAGTCCGCCGGTTCATTTTTACGTAGGCACCTCCACTAACCCGCTTGTTGGGTGTTAAATCTTGGCCAGGAAGCGCTATGGACGAGGACGTGTGGTGGTACGCCTAGGTGCACCTTTTATCGCTCCACCAACCTTCGCACTCTCCTGCCTCCTGCCAGGATCAGGCTGGAGGGGAGAGGATGCAAGCGATGAAGCGAACGCGCAAGTCACCGTCCCTGCTTACACCTTGCTGCTGATCACGTGATAGACACAGTTAAATGTGACGCTTGAGCTGTCCGTAAAGGCCACTGATTGGTACACCTCTGATGAAGATGATGATGAGGATGCTGCCGCTGCTGCTGCTGCTGCTGCTGCTCTAACTTCAGATGTTTTATGCGTTCAAGGAATTGATACGCAGATGCTAGTGTTGTTGGTGAGCCTTCGGCCAAAAACTTAAGACGACCAAACATCCATTTTGCCAAACCGTACGTCGGAATGCCACGAAGGGATACAATTGGCCTCAGTGGGACATTTGCCTCGCGTACCTTCGGTAGACCGAGTGACATCTAGTAGACTAGGTACAGCGGACCATCCAGGATTCCTGCAGTTTTTAAGCGAAAGCCCACGCACGAAGGTACATGCCTCTATAGAATATGGTTTTCAGAAATGTGGACATCAGTTCTCGCCAAGGTACCGCCTGCTGAGTATGTGGCCTCTTTCCTCAGAGAATTATTTCTTGTCTTATTTGATGAGTCCGCTGGCATCATAGCTATTACTTCGACAAAGGTCTCTTCCTAAAATCATCAAATTTGCTCCTTCACGCAAATCACTATGCTGATAGTACATGCATCGCTTAGCCAAGTGGCGGTTTGGGAGCTTATTTCAAATTTCCGGTTTTAACAAATGGTGTGTTAAGTTTATGAAATAACGAAACCCAGGTCGGTCACACTGCATGCTCTGCCAAACTCGAAAAAGCCGTTCTGTTTTATCCATTGTGGTTGATTTAATTATGCAAAAGGAATGATTGCTCATCATATTTCGTAACATGAAAAATAACAACACCAACGAAAGTGCAATGTACGCAATAACTATTGCCTAACGAAGCGTTTTGCTTTCCGATGGAATTTCAGGAAGTGTCTCAGCGATATTGCATGCCGTTCTACATTTCGGCCGATGTGGATGCGTCAAGCAGTCGTTTTGGTGGCCGCCTCGACAGCATTTTTTAATAACAATCCAAAGTGGTTAAATCGAAAGTTATTAGCTGACGTATTCCAGCATGTTGGCCATACACAACCTCAATCCCTAGGACCCGTTGATTTGGAAAAATCGACTCCAAGACGCTTAACAACAGCAAAATAGTCGCGCGCACATATCGGTTTGCGTGACTAGCTCGTGAATTTTACGAGTCACAACCGGAAGGACAGCGGACTGGAGACCTGACGGTGGGATTTCGGCCCACGTGCAGCGAGTGTTACTCCGAGGCCGCCTTCACCTAGGATAAGGTGCGAGTTGCCGGCGCTGGCCAAAAATAGTCAGCCAGGCAAGCATGTCTTCCTCAGGCCTACCGTGATGAATACCAGAGGAAGACCACGTGCATTGCATGCGGATGCCATAATAAACGATGCTCAGCATCTACTAACAGCAAAAACCTTTCTCCCTGCTTCTCCATTGCTCAAATCTGACATTTGTTTACCAATTTCTTTGTGTCTTAAGTTCAGACCAGTCCTCAGACTTCAGAAAACGTGCTTGTCGCGATATTCGCGGCATGGCCTGACCTCGATGATCAAAGTCGGAATGATCTTATGGTTAAAGAGGTGCTCTGAGAACACGCCGCGTTCACTGCGGTCAGCAAGGTCCTGCCTCAGTTTGCCGCCCCAGACGACTGGGTTTTATTGCCACGCGCGTCAATTCTTCTGTCTTTGACACCATGGTCTGATCTGAAATTATGAATTTGTCGGTATCCCTTTTTGGATTGATAGGCAATACAATTACAATTAAAGGAAACGGCCTTACTTTCGCAATAACTTCAGGTAGAAACATATTTTATAAGACTGCACTACGGAGACTGACGTCAGATAATTCCTGCTCCTGCGTTTAATCCTACGAATTGGACTGCTTCGTGTAAACTGTAAAGCCCACGTTACTACAAATGTCATCTGTCTTGTCGATTGCAGCAAAAATGAACATGACACGGAATCAAAATTCTTTTGGGTAGAGCTTTAAGTCCGCCGGTTCATGTTTACGTAGGCACCTCCACTCACCCTCTTCTCTTGTTGTGTGTAACCTCTTGGTCAGTGTGCGCTGTGGACGAGAACATGTGATGGTACGCCGAGGTGCAGGTTTTGTCGCGCCACCAACCTGCGCCCTCTCCTGTCTCCTATGTTCTTCTTTCTATCTTGGCACCAGGATCAGGCGGGAGAGGAGTGGATGCAAGCGCTGCAGCGAACGCGCAAGTCACCGTCCCTGCTTACACCCTGTTGTTGATCATGTAGTGGACATAGTTCAATGCGACGGTTAAACTGTCACTAAATTCCACTGCCTGATATCCCTCCTCCTATGATTATGATAATGATGGAGAAGAAGAAGAAGAAGATAGAGATGTATAATGATAATAATAAGAATAATAAGATGATGATGATGATATTATACGTAAGCCATTTTACGAAGCACTCTTTCTGAAATGGAGCAGACATATAAGTTTGTACCCGGTCTTGTAGAAAGAAACCGCATAACATTCCGTATCAGTCTTATTAATTTACAGATGAGTAATGTCGAAGTCGTTTTTCGCACGTATTCATGATTAATAATGATCCAGGCCTGCAACATTCATGTTCGCTTGGAGCAGAGGCATATCAGGGAAGGGAACTCCTGACGGGAACTGTATATGCCCCGAAGTTTTGCACAACACTTCCCTCTCTAAAAACGGAACATAGAAACTAGTGTCACTATCAGTTCTGTCCACACAGTTCATTGCAATCGCTGGAGCAACGTTCGGACATAACTAACTCCAGTCTATGGCCACACATAACAAAGAAAAAAACGTTCTTTTGATTTCTAGCTAGGCAGGATCAACAGTCGGTCTAACCAGACGTGATCTCACGTAATATTCTGCTAGACCACCATCCGTGAGAGAGCCATGGACGTGGTGCATCTCAGTTAAGGAATTCCATTTAAGCCTCGAGATGGTCGAGGGAGGATTAACAAGAAGTACACGTCAAGCAGCTGATGTCCTAAAACAAGAGAGTACCGGCCAGCCTGTGTTACATCACTGGACATAGAATTAAGTGTTTTTCCGATTTTGCCGGATTTAAGACGACTTCGATTAGGATAAGACCCAAGCTTGCCAATCGAAAGTAAACGTCAAAGAACTTAAAGATGCTCTGTTGGGTACTGTTATTATAATAGGTAAACGTCCATGACTGGGAAGATCAGGCTCAACTAAACAATAATTTCGCCGCTCAAGAAATAAGTTGTCTACAAAAGCCATCAAACACTTTCATTAATATAACGCCTCTTCTACTCCCCATCGTTCGCGAAGAAATAAGCCGACCTGGGCATATTATGATATCATTTAGCATTTTGTGCACAAGGGGTCTGGCGCGCGGTGGTCTATAAAAAATACTTTAAGATAAAACACAAGAAGAGGGAGGCCTATAAAGGCAAATACATGACAGTTCTGTCTGAATTTAGATTTAAAATTAGAAAATATGAGGAAAGCAGAATAACGTCGATGTTTTTCTCGATATCCAGCCCAGACACAGAGGTCGGTCTGGAGGGACATTAAACTGTTGCAGAATTGCTGCATGAATCGAACAGGCGAGGTTCAGGTAGCAGTTCAAAAGACGAAGATGCGATAGCTGAAACAAGATATTTGGTGGTCTGACGATTCGGATTCTCACTCGAACCCATCATCAGAGACAGTCGCAGAAAAGTGTGATGGTGGCATAAGGAGTACAGTATTTATAGCACGTAGCTGCCGCGGGACCATAAGCGCACTGTAATTAACTGCTCTCGCAATCACCGCTTGGGTCGTAATTAATGCGATGATGGCTTGTTAGTCCGCGTCCGAGTCGTTAGTCGCCGTGATTTCGTCATCCGAATTGGATGCCTCTAAAATAGAAGACAATCGTCCATTCTTGGATGTTCTCATCTGCCGCCAACCGGACCGCAAACTGGCGACGTCAGTCTACAGAAAACCGACGAGCATTCTGCAAATGCACATTTACAACAGCAAACACCCACTGCAACATAAACGAAGCGGTGTACACACGCTATAATGACGGGTTGAAACTCATTGCAGCACTCCAGCCGCCAGACTGGACGAGATGAAGCTCCTTCAAGAACTCCTTAGAGCCAACGACCATCCGCGAGCATACGCCGACCGTAGTCGAAGGAAAACAGGGAAGCGAAATGAAGAAATAGTCAGCCGAAATCGTGGCGGAGCATTCAGTGCATGAAAAGGGTCTCGCGTGGCTCGGAATAGGCGTTACCCAAAGGCGCGACTCAACCATCCGCCGGCAAGTGATGCTGCCAGAAACCCTCATCCCTAGGCAGGAGATGTCGGCTGTAATCTACCGACATCAGTGCAGCTGAGGGAAGTGCAACTATTTTGGGGAAACCGGCCGATGATTACAAACGCGAGTGCATGAGCATATTTTGGCTGTGCGAGGTTGGACCTAAAGTCGGAGGTAGCAACCCACATCGCGCAAATAGGACACATCTTCAAATTTGAGATCGTTGAGATTGTGGCCGGGACGAGGATCATACGGCAGGGCAGGTGCAAGAACATATTCGGAGCATATACAGTTTCCTTCAGGAGTTCCCTTCCCTGATATGCCTCTGCTCAAAGCAAACATGAATGTTGAAGTCCTGGATCATTATTAACCGTGATTACTTGCGAAACAAACGACTTATACATTATTTACCTGTCAATTTGAAAGACAGTTACGGAATGTTATGCGACTTCTTTC
>CACRXP010000029.1:977370-998959 GCA_902702965.1 Spirometra erinaceieuropaei | reverse complement strand
ATCTCTGCGACCATAAGATCATTCCGACTTTGATCATCGAGGTCAGGCCATGCTGTAAAAATCGCGACAAGCATGTTTTCTGAAGTCTGAGGACCGGACTGAACTTAAGACACGAAGTAGATGGTAATCAAATGTCAGATTTGATCAATGGAGTAACAGGGAGAAAGGTTTTTGCTGTTAGAAGATGCTGATTATCGTTTATCATGGCATCCGCATGCAATGCACTTGGTCTTCCTCTGGTATTCATCACGGAAGGCCTGAGGAAGATAGGATAGCCTGGCTGACTATTTTTGGCATCTTAACTAGCGCCGGCAACTCACACCTTATCCTAAGTGAACGCGGCCCCGGATTTACACTCGGCGCATGTGGGGCAAAATCCAACCGTGAGGTCTTCAGTCCGCTGTCCTACCGGTTGTGACTGGTAAATTGTACGAGCAATTCACGCAAACCGATATTTGAATGCGACTATTTTGTAGATATTAAGCGCCTTCGCGTCAATTTGTCCGAATCAACGGGTCCCAGGGATGGGGATTTTGTACGGCTTTTGATGACAGCCAACATGCCATAACACGCCAGCTAATAACTTTCAATTTAACCAGTTTGGATTGTTGTTGAAAAAATGCATTCGAGGCGGCCACCAAAACGACTGCTTGAGACACCTTCATCGGCCAATATGTAGAACGGCATGAAATACCGCTGAGACAATGCCTGAACTTCCAGCGGAAAGCAAATCGCTTCTTTAGGCAGTGGTTGTTGCGTATCTTGCACTTTTGTTGATGAGCAATCACTCCTCTCGCATATTGTAAGCAACGATTACGGATAAAACAGATCGGGTTTTCCGTGTTTGGCAGAACATGCAATGTGACCGACTAGGGTATCGTTATTTCATAAACTTCACGCACCATTTGTTAAAACCGGAAATTTGAAATAAGCTCCCAAACCGCCACTTGGCTAAGCGATGCATGTACTGCCAGCATAGTAATGGTCGTGTACGAGCAAATTAGATGATTTTAGGAAGAGACCTTTGTCGAAGTAATAGCTATGATGCCAGCGGACTCATCAAATAAGACAAGAAATAGTTCTCTGAGGAAAGAGGCCACATACTCAACAGGCGATACCTCGGCGAGAACTGATGTCCACATATCTGAAAACCACATTCCATATAGTCATTTAACTTCGTGCGTGGGCTTTCGCTTAAAAACTGCAGGAATCCTGGATGGTCCGCTGTACCTAGTCTACTAGATGTCACTCGGTCTACCGAATGTACACAAGGCAAATGTCCCACTTAGGCCAATCGTATCCCTTCGTGGCACTCCGACGTACGGTTTGGCAAAATGGATGTTTGGTCGTCTTAAGTTTTTGGCCGAAGGCTCACCAACAACACTAGCATCTGCGTATAAATTCCTTGAACGCATAAAACATCTGAAGTTAGAGTCAAACGAGTCCATGGTATCCTTTGATGTCGTTTCGTTCTTCACCTCCATTCCACAGCAACAAGCGATAGACGTTGTGGACCAACTACTGACAGAGCGCTATGAGGAGATAGACAAAGCTCTGAAGTCGGAGCATCTGCTCGAGCTTCTGGGATACTGTCTCAAGACCTATTTCACCTTCGGTGGACAGATGTACGAACAAATAAATTCACTCCTATAGGCTCACCTATATCAGGCCTATTCGCTGAAGTAGTTTTTCAACGGGTAGAACTCTTGGTGGTCACCAAGTATCAACCAAAATTCTGGGCCCGCTATGTCGATGACACCTTCGCCGTTGTCAAAACAACTGACATAGAGCACGCAATGGAACTACTGAACTCGGTTAACCCGGATATACAGTTTACGATTGAAGCAGAAACGAACAACCATCTCCCCTTCTTTGACGTACTGGTGCGCCGGTGTACCACCGGACAGCTGCAAACAACAGAATTCCGAAAATCCACCAACACGAGACAGATCCTACACTTCAACAGCAACCATCCTCTGTCTCACAAACGTATTTTTGTCCGCACTCTATTCCAAAGAGTCGAAACACACTGCAGCACGCCAAAAGAGAAAAGGACCGAACGATTGTATCTTGTGAACCTATTTGCAGCCAATGGTTATCCCAGACATTTCATTGAGAGAAGCAGACGTTGAGCACCCAGACGACGGCCAAATGAGCAGCAACCCGAAGTCTGGAGGGCCGTTCTCTACGTCAAAGTGGTCTCTGTAGCGGTTTCGCGACTGTTAGAACCCACCAGAATAGGCATAGCCCATCAACATAAGCAACAATTCGACGTCGCCTGATGCAACCCAAGGACCCATTGTCACCTGCTGAAATCTCAGCAGTCATTTACAAAATAAATTGCAATGATGGCGACTGCAACTATGTTGGCGAAACAGGGCGGAAATTGCAAACTCGCCAACAAGAGCACAAATCGGCCACTCGGAGTTTAGACCCTAACTCTCAATTGGCAACACACGTTGGAGAAACAGGGCATACTTTTGACCTCCAGAGGGCTACCATCTTAGGCCGAGGCAACACAAAAGCAGTACGTCTAACTCTCGAGGCGTGGTTCTCCGATGCCCACTCCAAAAACAGGCACCTGGACCTTACTGCATCTTACAAAGTCCTGCGTCATAACAATCGTAGAGCTCAGGACCAAACAGCCACACTAGGCTTAATAAGGCTGTACAAAGACAGTCCGACGGCGAGTTTACTCGGTGAGGAAGAACAAGAACCGCCAGACCGACCGCCCAACAGAGGTTCACTCGGCTCCCCTTGACGGAGTGGTGACTCACAAAGCACACAGGCCAAACGTCTGTCCACAATCTCCCAAGAAGCTGAGGCAGCGAGAGGAGAGAAAAATCGATCAGCATAAGGCCGGTCAACACAAGATGCCACTGTAAATTAAGTTTCTGATCGATTGAGTGCATTGAACGCTTTGACAATGAAGAGCCGATCCGGCTCTTTGAAACGTCAGCAGTTAAATAAATCTGCTCCGGAGAGCCTATTTTCTTCTTCAAATTGATGAATTCTGCCTTGTTTGATTTGTAAGGAACGTTATGCGCGGACTTATAGGATAACCTTCGAAACAGAACTTTTCAAGCACGATCCAAAAATAATTTATATTTATAGAAAACAATAAGTGTAAAAATTTGCTAAGGATAGTTTGCTCAAAGGAATTAGTTAGATTCCCGAATATTGCCTGAGCACGTCGTTTTTTGGGAGATGGGAAAATCGGCAAAATAAACTGAGGTCTCAGAGCGTAAGAATGATGTCCATTCACGTGACGTATTCTTATTGCGAGCCAAATGAGAAGCGATATTTACTTGAAAGTTGCGAAACACTGCAACCTTGTGTATCGTTGGGTTAAGAGATCAAAGTCGGTTTGATGTTGTACTCATAAGATACTTATGAGATGCAAATGTTGAGTGGAATTTTGAAAGGGCTTCGACTGAATGGCTGAGATGTGGACCAATGGACCATCCGGCGTTGCCCTATAAAAGGGCGTCAGTACTGAAATATTAGCATTTTGAGAACAATGCTGATTCTGCCGTTTGTGGCAATCCTTTTCTCCATGACTGGAGCACGGGCCTGCGGAAGTCGTTCATGTAAGTTTTATGCATCATGAAGGTAGAAAGCCCAGTTAACCTGCACCTATTCTTCGCATTAACCAGAGCTCGTTAGTACTCAAATTATATCTCTCTCCGCCGACGTTATCTGTTGTGCATACCCTGCCAGCACATGGCTCCTTCATAGGCGGGGCTGGAAGGGCCTAGGTGGGGCCAGGGCCCCGCCTGCCAGCACATGGCTCCTTCATAGGCGGGGCTGGAAGGGCCTAGGTGGGGCCAGAGCCCCCTCTGCATTGAAGCATTTTTAAGCGTATTTGCATCGAAAGATATGTTTCAAAAGCACCACTTATTGTACCTTCTTTGGAATTAAAAGGAGCTATTTTATCAAAATTGGCTTATAAATCATGGAGAAAGCATCCGTTTACGCCCACTGAATGTAGCTGCGGATGAACACAATATATTGAGGTTTTGTTTAAGTCCCTCATTGCGTAAACTCTTTTTTTTCCACCGGTTTACAATCTGTGTGTATTATTAATTCGTATATTTGACAATCGGGACGATATTTTAAAGTGGTGCCAAAAGTGGGCGGGGATGTGGCGTCCCCTGCGCATTTTTTTTCGCTAGCGGGGCTAGGCGGGGCTATCGCGTTGCATGCCCCGCCACAGCCCCCTCCACAGCCCCGCCTAGCCCCCTCATAGCCCCCTCTAGCCCCGCCATTATTGAGGGGGCCAGGCGGGGCTAGGCGGGGCTGGTGCTGGCAGGGTAGTTACTCAGATGTCAAAATTTGAACTCTTTTTCGCCAAATAGATCTGCTGTCGCGGGGTCTGTTGGAGCGCAAAAGACTGCTTGTAGTTAACGTCTGCCTGTTCGGAGCAGCTTGAAACCTGCCATGTAATGCGGGCTTTGAGTTAACTGTCTTAGCTAGCCACCGTATCCTGGGCGAGCAGAAGGTGTTATAAGCAGAATGGCATTACCGAAAAAGACAAGGGAGAGTGGAATGGCCAGTTCTGGCTCATTAGCCGTCGTCAGCCACCCATACCTAAGCCCGAAGTGTGCAACACCCGAACCTAGAACTCGCGACCTGTTGGTTTAGAAGTCAACGCCTCTACCCTGTCGGTTTTCGATCTGGAATATACAATGGTAGGAGGCGCTCACCGATCGTTCATACGGAACTCACTCGTTCCGTTGTGCCTTATGGACTCTCTCTCGAGCCCAACCAGCAGCCGCACAGCGGCGCATGATATACAGGCAGAATAGCATTACCGACAAAGACAAGGGAGACTGGAATGGCCATTTCTGGCTTATTAGCCGTCGTCAGCCACCCATACCTAAGCCCGAAGTGTGCAACACCCGAACCTAGAACTCGCGACCTGTTGGTTAAGAAGTCCACACCTCTACCCTGTCGGTTTTCGATCTGGAATACACAATGGTAGGGGGCGCTCACCGATCGTTCATACGGAACTCACTCGTTCCGTTGTGCCTTATGGACTCTCTCTCGAGCCCAACCAGCAGCCGCACAGCGGCGCATGATATACAGGCAGAATAGCATTACCGACAAAGACAAGGGAGACTGGAATGGCCAGTTCTGGCTTATTAGCCGTCGTCAGCCACCCATACCTAAGCCCGAAGTGTGCAACACCCGAACCTAGAACTCGCGACCTGTTGGTTAAGAAGTCCACACCTCTACCCTGTCGGTTTTCGATCTGGAATATACAATGGTAGGGGGCGCTCACCGATCGTTCTTACGGAACTCACTCGTTCCTTTGTGCCTTACAGGCTCTCTCTCGAGCCAAACCAGAGGCCGCACAGCGGCGCATGATATAGGCAGAATGGCATTACTGACAAAGTTAAGGGAGACTAAAATGGCCGTTTCTGGCTTATGAGCCGTCGTCAGCCAGTTAGTGTTATCATGCTGTCCGAGGAGTGTCTAAGTGTTGTTAAGGAAGAAGTTGTCAAGCTTATCAAAAAACTAAATAACTAAATAATCGAGAGCAGTTGAGGCTGGCTTGCTGTTGGAGTCCTACCTTGATGCTGAAAAGGAAGAATTTCCCACGCGACGCACAGAAACCACAGCGTCTTACGTTTCTTCATAAGACGCATATTTGAAACGGTAATCAAAGTCAGTTTCCGGACATGGCTGTTAGATGTCTCGACCATAAACTCAACAGTGTTGACCACAGTAATATAACATAGCTGCTTACTCTAATGAAACCGTATAGTGGTACTTGACGATTAATAAACTGTGCATTTGCAAGAGCTGCTCATTTGGTCATTTAAACGGTTGACACTTCTGGTTCGAAAATGTGTTCCCGGCATCGTAAATGTGCTTAAACGAAAAGTTGATAATCCTCTCCAAACTGCCTTGTGTATGATCCGAATGCGTGGGACATTGCCTATTATATATACCTCGACATGGCCACATCGACAAGCCAATGCGTATGGGGAGCGATTATTGCGAATTGCCTTGCAAGAGGCAATATTTTAATTTTTGCATGCGATGTAGTGGGGAGTATATTGAACACTATATGCGTGTCTATTATTTGTTTCAAAATCGAGAGATCATCAAAAACATATTGTATTATGTCGTTCTGTACACAGTTGTCTTAAACCACAAATAATGCGCAGACGTGTATTAAATAAAATGGACTTACGCCAGTAAATATCACACTACAAGCATTTTCTTGGTAGTTTTTCGCTACATTCCGTTAACTACACGTTACTTCTGGAAGCACTTCCATATCTTACGGCTTTAAGGGTCGATCGATAAGCTCCTTTCTCTTCAAGGCCTGAAAGATATCACATTGGAATGATGTCTCTATCGAGATAGTGTTTCTAAATACTGCCAGGATTGAGATCTTTCAGTGAAATGGCCCACAGTCTATAACAACTGAATCTCGAGTAATTGGGAAAAAAGTTTAGCAAATCATCACAGGTATATTGGTGGGTCCGCAAGCCATTAAATTTGGCAACTTGGTGCGGAAATCCCATAGAGTTAATGGAAAGAAAACCATGGACAAATTATCCGTGCCATTACTTTTACCCGCAAACAAGGCCAATGCAAAACGTCAGAAGATCGGTGAAATCAGTTCTGACAGGGCTTTGACTGAAAACCTGCCGTCGGATCGAGAGTGGATTAAGTACTGTCAGTGAAAACAACCTTAATGGTGTTTTGTGGCAGCCAAGAACAATGAATTCCAGGCCTGTCGAAGCCTGCCTTATGAATGCCATGTATTTTATCCAGACAGAATGTTGTCTTTTAGTGTGTGTATGAAGCAGGACCCATTAAAACAGACCTCTTGTCTCACTTTGCGAATATGGCTTCCAGAACGCCGGTTCTGTTACAAGAAATATGTAATTCTTTCAAGACGATGCAAACTACCAGGCATTATTTAAAATTAAAATCATTTTGATGCCTTTTAGATGAAAGACAGTGCCCATTCGCCGGACCCGAAATGGTTGTTGATAATTTGCACTGGCTACTTCTAGCTATCTTGCCAGAACGGCAGCATCCTATTCCGCTCATAGACGGTTGGGATTGTACGTGCGGCCAAGAGTTGCTGAGGTTTGCCCATGGGAATATGTGCACGAAGACAGACGGGCGGGTTGAAGAACACTTATGTACACTGGTCTTTAAATACATTACCATGCGGCTTACCTGTGAGAAGAGAAAGCAGACTTCATGGTTCGGATTCGACACAGGGGTTTCAGTCAATCCGTCATTTACAAAGCTCATCACCTGTCATAATATCACAGTGAATATTTTGGCAACAGTAACCAATGATGGTCTCCGTAGATATATCAATGTTATCGACTCGCCCTCATTCTCAGAAGACGAGGCGCTTAATCCAAATACCAGCTTTACCTTGCACCTTCCTGAGGAGTTTCACTTTGACGCTTTGACTATTATGCGGATGATGATGGAATCGGCTCTGCCTTACGTCTGTCGAGTATTTGGCACGACACATAAGCTCAGATCTTCACCTAATAGCGTGCCGTAGTTTACTTTTGGCGTCTTTTTCAGAAGCAAATGTCAGTATTGCAGAATAGAAGGAGCTTGAAAGAAAGAGCTATGACTGTAACTTGAACGCCTGCATCACAGCTACTGCTTCTTCCATACCATCTTCGCATTGCTTCTCTTTGTTAGGTTAGGATGACTTTAACATAAACATATATATATATGGTTACTCTTCTGAATATATTTTTCCGAAACGATAACGGTGATGACGTGGAGGGGGCATACATCTGAAGTCTTAACTTCTCATAAGGGGGAATGCGATGACTGATGGTTTTCTCTTGAGTCCGAGCAGCTTCTTATGTTCTATTTAGTCGCTTAATCACCTGGTGCCTTCCAGCAACTATTTTTCTTAGAGTTTTCTCTAAAATGAGCGTCTAAAACACGGGTAATCCCACTACGCCAAAAGTGACACAAACTGGCCAAGCCTGAATTCACTTTGATATATTTGAACACCGACTACGTGAGTAGTATCTTCCAGGTAAAAACTCCATCATCACAGATATTTCGGGGTTGCAGATACTACCTGGTCTGTGTAGTACACTGTGCATGGATATGATTACGAAAGAGCCTTTCTCCTTGCTTTGTCTTTCACATCTTAGTCCTCGCTCTTCGTCCAAATATCCTGAAGCGGAAGATGGATGCGAGAAGACGAAACAGAGATGAAATTGACAAGTGTTGGCTAGAGTTTATAGAGTAGTGCGCAGGTATAAACCGATGCTTCACACACAAATTCACCAGAGGCAGTTCGTTGCATGAACTCGCAGAGTCTAGCATGTAGTGCGACCTTACGTTCAATGTTAGGAATAGTTCCGAAGCGCTCATGGTCATCTGCAATTCAAAATGATAAGCCACCTGTTATAGCTTAGGGAGGGTAGCTTTCAAACAGAAACTGCGGCTCATTCGTTGAGTTCAGGTTACTAACCTCGTGTTCTATACCCTGAATGGATTGCACCCCGTTTGGACAGTTGCTCAACTGTCCATCGGTGCTGTCAGCCGAAGAGACATGTAGCCTTAATTTATGAGGCATTGCACTGGGGGGGGGGGTCTGGTACTACGCGTATTCATATTTGTCCTTCAACAGTGAGAATTAACGCTGCTCCAAATAATTTTTATAATTTTCTAAAATATGGGTTGCTATGAGATTTAACAAAGAAGTCCGCTCTATTGGTATCGCATACTTTCTGATGGTTAGTCGCTCTACGGTGGTGGTTTATGTTCGTGTCCACCCGTCCGGTACCAGCGGTTCGCCCCGCATTATTAATTGGCGTGTCCCTTGCATCGCGTGCAGATTCGGACACAGATACTTGTAATACAATACTCCCGAAAGGCTGCGAGCCTCATAGAAGGAGAAGGCTACTTATGGCATGAGGAAACGAAGGTAGCTTTTTCACGGCGTGACTGCTAATTGAGAAGGCAACGCCACAAGTAAGTTCACCTGTCGATAGTGTGCTACTACGGAAAAACTGCACCAAGACTTTTTCGCTCTGTTTTTCGTATTTTGACATGCGAAACCAACCGAATGCAGCGGTTTCCAACCTGAATGAATGTAAATTATGGCTGGCCGGAGCTCCTGTCCCTCTCGGTCTGTTCAATGAGCTATTCAATTGAACACGTTCCTTGTACAGTAGGTGAGCTAACTCATGAAATTTTAACCGAAATTCTGAAACGCGTTTTCGTTCCGAAAAGATTGATTAAGTAGCGTCGCAAAACTATTCATCATACAACATAACTCTAAAATAATTCATTTACCCTAGGATACCGGCTTTCGGGCAAACTTATTTTGGCCACATGCAAAAACCCATACTCTGCAAAAATGGCAACTTATTGATTTTTGATGCCCTTAAAAATTAAATTACATTTCACGGAAAAAATGCAGAGAACTATTCATCATTTTGATCATTCGGTAAGAATGACGTCTTCTGCCAATTTTGTACACGGAGGAAGGATAGAATTCGGTTTTCAAAACCTTTTACAATTCCCGAATAAATTTGAACCCGACGTGCCATTTAACTTTCGTGCGGGGTTTCCAAACTACAAGTCGCATGTTTTTAGCGTACTGAAAACCATCCATTTCTCTGTGGTATTAAAATGAAGTCATATTTGATTCGTAAAATTTAGCAGTGGAATTGAGCCATATTGTTAACTTTACAAGCCACGCTGGTAAATGCGGAGACATCAAGTTCTATGAACGGCCATTGCACTGTGTTAAAAAATCTCACAATTAGAAACTTTTAAAAACCGAATTATACTCCTCTTTCGAGTATAAAATTAGAAAAAGAGGTAATTTTCTACCGAATGAGCTAACGAAGGAATATTTTTATTTGTGTTTTCCATGAAATACAATAGAATTTTTAAGGACATCGAAAACCAATGGGAAAAATGCATGCCACTTATGTGGTCATTTTTTACAAGGTGCAGTTTTTGCATGCAGCTGGAAGGAATTTCCTTTGAAAGCCGGCTTCCCGAGATAGCTAATTTATTATAGGACTATGCTGCGTACTTATTAATTTTAAAATCCTACTTAATTAACCTTTTTGGAACGAAAACGCATTTTGAACCATCTACCAGAAAGCACACGGGGAATGCTGGGAGGACCCAGTGATCCACCGAACTCCTCGCAGCTGTTTGACGTTGAGGCTTATTTTCGGCGAAGTACATGTCAGGGCTTTCAGTTGGTATCTGTGCTGTCACGTAGGATACATCGTGCAGCTTATATATATAATCCACGCTACCTTGCAGATCTACATGCGAAACAAATGGCAGTGACCAGTGAAATACGAACCACCATGGTCCACGTTAAGCAACCATCCGGTACAATTTGACAGCGTCGATCCGAGCGATAAGACGTTGTAAATGTGCATGCGGAGTTGGCACTTGCATAAACATTTTGTCAAGGAGAATCCACATCATGCAGATGATTGATGCCCGGAAAACTGACTGTTCGACCGTCGATTTCGACGAAGTCCACCGCGTGCTCCAGAGCAAGATGGGAGCAGGGACGGTGACTTGTGCGAAAATTCAATTTATAGTAGTGGCGTCCACCGCACCCTCATCTGCTCCCCCACCTAGACCCGGTGTCAAGACAGAGGCAATAAAAGCGGAGGCGAGGGAGGGCGCAGGTGGATGACAGAGTCCAGCCCTCACCTTGGCGTTCCACTCCACACCCTCTGGTCCACACAACAAATAACCAGATTTTGATTCACAACAACAGTAGGGGTTATAAGGGCCCCCATGCGCGAAACGTCTGCCGGTAACCGGGTCCGCCGCCGCATCCTGAAATGTTAGAATTTGTTACGGTACGCGATCTCGTAACGCCTGCCAGAAACCGATATGGTCTTCGTGTTGGTCCAGTGCATCTACCTCGTGGCCTGTTTGGGCGGGCATCCGAAGCACCAGACGAACGTGGCATTCCTTTCTACTTAGTAGGAAGCACTCATCGCCACTAGGCTTGTTATTCCGCGCTTCATGCCTGGGTTGTGCTTCCAGCAACGCGATGCAGGCCAGAGGGTAGCTGAATGCGCAAACTGACAGAGCGAAGGGCCTGGAGTTATTTTGCCGTGTCACAGGTCTTTCTGATAATCCGCAACGTGTTTACACTTTTAATAAAGCAACAATCGGCTTGCAGGGCGGAACAGGGACTATTGGCCGTTTGGGCCGCTGGGAGCGCTGCGCTTATCCAACACACACCAAGTTACACAATTTCATGGCCTGATGGTTCATATCTACGATCGCTGTTCTGAAATAGCACGGAATTACGGGTTCTTTTCTCCTGCCATATACATACGCGAAGATTAAAAAAAATATGGGTAATTTAAGCATATGAAAAAGTAAAAAAAGTATGAGAAATTTAAGCGTATTGTCACTCCACATGTTTTGCATTTTAGCCCTGTTAGCCGCTTCTAATTAGACTATTCCCGGCACAGTATGCAGAAAAAGGTCATGTTGTTGACATACCTGCGGCCCTGACGAAACCGTCAATTATGGTATGTAATCCTTTGATGAAGGCGGCATATTTTCAAGTTCATAGCGTTATGAAGAACATGAGTTTGTTCCAGAGAATTCCTTAAAAAAGCAAGTGAACTGTAACCTGTCCATAGTAGACTAATCGATATAGGTTGCTGACTGCGAATTTTATTACTTCAAATTAACAAGATCTATATCAATATAATATGGTGAAGGCGTAACCAGCAGCTGATGTTACAAGGAAAAAGGCACACTTTACTGTAGAGGACGAAATGAATGAGGCCTGGGTTGGAAATTTGATGATTGACTTAACGCGGTTTTGTTGAAATAATTGGCCCAACAGTAACAATGGTAACTCTCCACGTAGGCTTCTACACGTAACTTTAACAGACAACGGTAACATGTGATATAAATTTCCGGGACTGAAGTGCGCCATATTTCTAGTCGTGGCTAAGCACTTCTATCGAACTTCAGATGTACATTGGACGTGCTGTCTAATGAAATATTAGCCGAAATTCGGAAATGTGTTGTCGACTCGAAACGGTACCTTATGTATCACTGCAACAATAATTTCATGCAGTATGATCCTAAGATATTGTAGTCAGGATAGAATGCCAAATTTTGAATGAGCCGTCCTCTGACTGTCTGCAAATACCACGCACCTTAGCAATGGCTACTTAAACAGTATGAAGCCATTTCATTGACTTTCCATGCCCTTATAAGTCCAAATATATTTTACAAATACATGCCAGAAATACTCGTTCGTCGGCTGATTGGGCAGCAAATTACGTCTTCGTTGTACTTTCTTTCCCAGGTTTAAAAACCTTCAATCTCAACATACCTTGCGATTCTGACACCTGATTATTATTCTTGCAATTCTACTTAAGTTATTTTTTTGAATCAGAATAGCAAGTCAGAACTGACATTCCTGGTGAACTGATATAACTGTCTATTTCTCCTCTTACCCGTTCTAAATATCATCCAGCCTGCTTCCCCAGCAGCTGAGATCAACTTACTTACCATAATTTGGGAAACGCCGTAACGGGCGTCTCAAAGCAGACAAAGTCAGTAGGTATTTCTTCACTGAGATTTCAGGTTGTGGGCGTAGTGTGATTTCGCCAAGTGGAATGGTCACAATTTGGTCTCTGTCTGAGGCCAGTGTTCTGCAACATGCAGATGCACAAATTCTAGCTGTTCAGGGTGCTGTTGAAGTAGGTTCTTTGTTATGAAGCAAGAATATGCCATCGTCGTAGCTTATGGAAAATCACCTGTGCTGATTGAACGCGTTTCTACGTTTGTCGGCAGAATTTTTTTACATATCGGATCTCTCCTGCTGGTTTGCCTCATTACCACCTTTGCATGAGGAAATAAAAAAGAATACTAAAACCTATTTCCGCATATTTCACATCGCGAGTTTTCATCAGTTTGGATGCAGAAATGTCCTTCGAACACACAGTCAAAAATTTTGCCTCTAAAGCGTGGGGGGATGGATTATTAAGTCATGTCATTTTCTTACGCCATGTGACGACTGATTAGAAACTGAAAAGATAATAGCCTTTTTCATAGATATTTTGGCAGATTTTGTATCAGAGTTGGTGGATTCCAGACGTTGCAGTAGGTTGGGCGGGTAGACTTGACCCAAATGTGATTAGACTGCGTCTTCCGGTGGGGCCTCGTAGCTCAAGTGGTTAGAGAGTTGCCTGTACTAAAGCCTAGCCTTGCTGTCACGGGTTCGAATCCCACCAAGGCGCCGAGTTTTTCACAGTTGGGTCAACATGAATAGCATTTTTGTTGAGTGCCAGTCCATTATATGCATCTAACTGGCAGTCACAAGTTCGCAGTTTTCTTTGCGATTTAGGCAGATGTTTGGACAGGGATACGATGAGTTATTTTCGCCACAGAGATCCTGTGGAACCCAGAACAGCAGGGATCCTCGTTGAAAAATGCAAACTTACTCTGTTCTCCTGCAAATGATCGTTTTCAGAAGTTAAAGCTCCTTCTTACAGATTTCTTAATAATTGTTGTGCCATTTCCGAAGAATAAATTTTAAACCAGCAGTGAGTGCCTTAAATTTTATTGGATTGAAGGCCTCGCCTTCTTTACTATTCGCCTATATTAAGAGAGATTCTCGGTGCAAACGAGCTCTACACACACAAACGCACCAGTAGCCGCGTATGCAATCCGTGACATCCATTTAGGGTTGTGTTTCGCGTAAATGCTCGAAATTGGAGTCATAATGACCTAAATACATCAGATGAACGGTACTTGACCCAACAGTGGAAAGGTGTCGAAACTTATGAACGACTGCTACTTACTCACCAACCGCCACTAATGAGTGGATTCAAAGTCCCTTTTAATAAAGAACAGCGTTAAGGAAATTTAGATCATGAACGACAATTAAGGACAATGTTATATTTTGCGGAAATAGTTCTTTTTACGAAGAAAAAAACCTTCAAGATTGTCAAAATTGGTTAGTTTCATTCAGATAGTCGGTTGGGCCACATTTGAAGACTCAACTTAACATGAGACCTTATCGTAAAATAAAAAGAACGCCTACAACAAAATTCAGCAGCAACTATGCTTTCGGCAAGTTAGAAAACTTTTCATTTTAAGGAGTTCCTTAATACTGCGTTCTGTTGGCACGTGTTTGTATAAATTAATTTTTTGCACAGTGAAGTCAATGAAAATTGGTACTACTGGTTGTTGATTTCCCGTTTCTTTCGCAAACCTAATAACATGCCTTCCTTTTATATTGCGTCCATTTTCGCTACCTTTATCAGTTTTAGACTGTGTTCTGTGATCATGAATGCATGGCAGAAGGGCTGTATAGATACTGATATCTTGCTGAAACTGTCAATTTTTTGCTCTTCCCATTTTTAAATTACGTATGTGCAGAAGCTAGAGCGTGCAAAAATTGTTGTTTCATATGTTCAAGACTGAAGCTGACAATTCGTTGCTAGTCACTTGAGTGTCAGAACATCGAATTTTCCGAGTGGCAAAACAATTTCGATCCCTTTTAAACTACGAATTTTCTGTGAGCGTAGTTTCTTCACTTAAGGGCACCAAATCGTACAAATTTAATAATATTACATTTCAAAGTCGATTAAAACTCTTGGTTCTCTAAAAATGACATGTGTGCCAGAACACTGATTCCCGCGATTAGCACTAGACACAAAATCAATTTTCAAGTGTGCCATTTTTGTTTTGTAGAACTCTCGAAAGTAAATTATTCTCCTCTTAAGGGCAGGCGCGCTTGGACAACCGCGGTCTTGGACAAGAATTAACGTAGGAAATTACCCGAATACATCGTAACACCTATTGTCACTAAACTTAGAGAGCCCTTTGCCTGATAAGGTCCCGCCAGAAAGGTTATCCCTTTGGAGAGGCTGAACGAGCGGGCAAGATCCGCAACGTTTGCGGCGTCCGAAAATTCTCACGTCAGTTTCTGTTATCAGGTTACATGAGATAGGTTAACCGCTGTACTTGTCTCCGCAGAGGACGCATGCAGACAGCAGGTACGCGACATTTGCCAACGACGTCGACAGTGCTGCTGTTGGTTACGTTGAAACTAATGCAATTTAACCTTGCCTTTCCGATTGCCTGGTGTTTCTGTTTATTCCTTTTACCGATGTTGTACAGGGCCTTACTCAAAATTAAATCTCGCAACACTGTGGCAGCAATAGTGATCGGTTGAACGTAGTCTATACCATGTAATGCAGATGTTGTGGTCTAATTAAGTTTCAAAATAATTGTCGCAATGAAATTATTTTAACGAAACTACCATACACTACTAACTATACACTTCAGATTAGCCAAAGTTTATGCAAGATGTTTGCAGATATATTTGCTTGAAAATATGTTTAACATTTACTACAACAGCCTTTTAAAAATCTAGCATTTTTGATTCCCAGCAGATAATATGTCACCTATGCAATTAAACCGCGCTCCTGTTTATGAGTTTATTCTATATTTAAGAAATGCATACATGTTAAAAGAGCAACGGACAGCAATTTGCCGTGAGCAAAGTCAATAAGAAAAAAGGGATGGCCACGTAGGACTTTCAGTATCTGCGTTTCTCCGTCAACAATTAATCAGACTGACAAAAAATAGACGATCATATTAAAAATATGTCAGTGAGTACGCCATTGTTTGTAATGGAATATGTCCTACAACATACTACACTTAAACCTCGGTCACGATATGTGTGCGAAGCCTTCCACGTTATCGGGAGGAATCAAATGCTCATTAAATTTATCTGGCATGTCCGCTCAAAACTAGTTCAAACATTAATCCGAAAGATGTGGACAAAACATTTATTGTACCCGCTATCGTCCCTACGCACATGCCCACGTCGTTCCAAACAAATCGCGATATTGTCTAAGTTCCGCAAATATTCCCATTCTACACTTGAAATGTCAAGTTGACAAAAACGTGTCTTCGGTAATTCTTCGTCAGGCCAATACAATTACATGAAGGAATGAAAATGTACAAAATCAACAGTGTTTATAGATGTCTCAAGAGCTATTAAGTGATTAACACTCATCATCCCCACGCCGCCCGCATGAGAAGGTCGGCAGGTGTTAGTCGTCAGAGCTAGGGAAGGGGGGTAAGAGAGTCCTCGAGTGATGTTCTTTGAATGAGTACCCGGAGTACTCATCACTGTAATTAGGGATTTGAGGCGGCATGTCGTCATTACTTGGGGTTGGCGTTGGCCACGGCAGAGAGTGCTTGTGTCTGGGTTTTCTGACAGCATAATACCGGATTTGTTAGCTGTGTAGCTACTGCCTCGGCCGTTGCTAGAATCCGTTGGCGTAGGCCTTTGGAGAAGCATGTTGGTGTCTGGTAGCCAACCTGACATGCTCCCTTGGCATCGACTCAGTGATTCGTATCGATTAAATGAGCGAGAATAGAACTCGAAATCGAAGGGGTCTCACCCCTGTCTAGCCAGGCTGGCATATGTTCACGCACCCTCTTTAGCAGGCGTCTCGTTGTGCAGCCGATGTATCCTGCTCCACGGGAGCAAGTGAATGAATAAATGCACATTTATGTGGCCTCCAACGGTAGTCTGTCTTTGCCCCCCAAACGTAGGAGGGGAGAGTTTGTGAAGCATTCGCGTAAATTCGCCGCGGGAAATGCCCTCGTGATAGCTGTAGTTAAGCGCCGTCTGACTAGTTCCCTCTCTGCGTCTCCTGCAAAAGGCAATCTTATGAATACCTCTTTCTTTTCCGCAGTCGCAACAGCGGGCTTTTCGGCGCGTTCCGCAGTATTTCGGAGGATAAATCTGTCTGGGTATCCGTTCTCCCGAAGTGTGTTCCGCAGCTGTTGGAGTTCTTCTTCAATAGCGTCAGGTGAGCAGATGCGTCTCACTCTAGCCGCCAATCCCTGGACTAAATTTCGTTTGATGTTTAGGGGAACAAAACTGTGGAAATTATCGTATTGTCCCGTCCAGGTTTTCTTTCGGAACACTTTGCGCTGGATAGACCCATCCTCTTGCCTGTGCAGAAGGACATCGAGAAAGGCAAGTTCGTTATCTGCCTCGGCCTCTGCAGTGAACTTTAGGGAGGGGTGCGCACTGTTGAATTTTTGGACAAGCTCCTCGGTATCGGTGGTACCATCCGCCAGGCAGGAGATATCGTCCACGTACCGACCGTAGAATACGAGGCCATTATGGTATCTTGCAATCTTGTTTTCTCGACTTTGCCCATAAAAACCTTTGGAAGGAACGGTCCAAGCGGTGATCCCATTTTCACACCATCTACCTGCCTGTATAGTTGACCATTGCACAGAAATTGAACATTTTGTGTGCAAAGCGTCAGTAGTTCTTTTAGCGTTTTCACAGGCATGTCTATGGGGTAGTACGTATAACAAATAACATCACAAGGATAGTTTATTGTTTCTGCAACGGGTACGTTGGTAAACAGCGATAACATCCTCCGTCCGCCAGCGTTAATATTTTTGATAGCTTCGACGAACTCAAAGGAGTCTTGTAAACTTCGAAGGTATAGATAACTTTGCAATGGCTTTAGTCTTTCCTAAAGCCATTTTGGAACGGTATGATAGGGTGAATTCCTCATATCCAAGATTGGACGTCGAGGCAGCCCTCCATTCATGGATATCTCTCAAACACTCTCTTACCTCCCTCCTATGCTCTGTGTGCCAACACTCGCCGACCTTCCCAGGCGTGCGGCGTGGAAATGATGAGTGTTAATGACTTAATAGCCCTTGACACATCTATAAACAATGTTGATTTTGTACATTTTTATTCCTTCAAGTAATTGTGCTGACCCGACGAAGAATTACAGAAAGATGTGATTGCCAACTTGACTTTTAAAATCGCGATATGTGCACATTTCCCCTCTCTCATGAATTTGCGCTACCTTCTTCGGTTATGTCCCACATATTATATCCAATAGAATCTAATGAACTATTATTTTTGAAAGAGACTTTTTGTCTATGTGTCCGCATTTTTAAATTAAACATTCACCTTTGTGCTATTAAACGCGCCCGACCGGTTTAATCTATGACTATGTGTATGTTGCTCTATGGACTACATTTTCACGACCATAGTCACGAGTTCAGTAATGTACGAGTAGTGTTATTGAACGAGGCGTTTGTTATTCTCTCTGTTTTTAAAACATGCATGCCTAAAGGCAAATCGTTAAATAATTGCGTGCACTTGGAAACTGTCCGGTTACTGCTGCATACCCTAAGAATATGTCAGCAGTTGGATTTTCGTAGCGAACTTGGAGTTGATCAGTATATTTAAGGTCTATAGTCTTAGACCTTAGTGTTTATGTATGAATGTTTGGGCCGAAGTCCTTTAGGCACAGCTCATAACCGCGTAATATTCATTAACTGCCTACAGACAGTTAGAAGGTTACTTTAGGGTAAGGTGATTCCATACTAACAAAACAGGTACTTACCGAAGGCCCATACTCGCGTGTTTCGTCGATATTCTGCCGCTGCATGACGCAGCTGCGAGGTGTTCGGCTCGTCACTGGGTCCGCCAGTATTCCTTATCTACGTTCTGCGGCTGATGGACTTCGACCCAAATATTAATAGATAAAAAATAAGATTCGAGCCTATAGACCTTAAATATACTGATTTACTCCAAGTTCGCAGTTAATTTCTTGGGAATTTCCAAAGCTGCACTCTCTAAAGTGGAGTATCTATCAGAAAACAAACAGGAAATGATGGGGGGGACCCACTGACGAGCCGAACCCCTCAAAGCTGCGCCATGCAGGGGCAGAATATCGGCGAAACACGCGTATACGCGCTTTGGGCTAGTACCTGTGCTGTTAGTAGGGAATCACCTTACCCTTAAGTTAGATTTTTCTACTCGCCAGCCCTTTATAATTTAAAAATGCATAGTGGGCCTGCTGAGTAATTGGCAGATTAAATTTTTTATCTTGACTTGCAAACTTCCATCAGTAGGTTCACCATGCCTGTTTAGCACACTGAATCTGCTTTAGCATAGCCTATTCAGGAGTTATTTTTTCGACGTTATGGGTACTCGCAGGGAAAGGATGGTTGATTACGTAACCAGTTACTTGAACATTTTGACTGTTTCACCCTACATCTCATCGTTTACATCCATGCAACTTAGTGTATAGCATGCAATTAATGAACGCTTGACGGGACTGCATTCATATTTGACCATTTCTTCCTTAAATCTGTGAGGGGACTCAGACGGGCAATCATGATATACGCAAAAACTCACGTGCCGTTATATTCTCTTTGCGTGAAAAGAATCATGTATTTTTATACTCTATTAAGAAGACACCATTATGGACTCCTAAATTTTTCTGTGAATTTGGACCACATTGCATGCATTACGAGCAACGTTAATTAATTCGAAAATAAGATGCTTTATGAAAGGACGTTTTATAATCTTAAAAATTGCATAATTGGTTACTTTTAAAACCGATATATATTTTGTTCTGAAGTACAAGTATTAACCAAGACGCAATCTTCTAAATACAAATCCAGAAGCGCATACTTTTGTGCAAGTCATTTCTAAAATATGTTAGGACTTATAAGGGCATGCAAAGTCAATGTAATAGCTTCATACTGCTTAAGTAGCCATTGCTAAGGTGCGTGGTCTTTGCAGACAGTCAGAGGACGGCTCATTACAAAATTTGGCATTTTATCCTGACTACAATATCTTAGGATCATACTGCATGAAATTATTGTTGCAGTGATACATAAGGTACCGTTTCGAGTCGACAACACATTTCCGAATTTCGGCTAATATTTCATTAGACAGCACGTCCAATGTACATCTGAAGTTCGATAAAAGTGCTTAGCCACGACTAGAAATATGGCGCGCTTCAGTCCCGGAAAATTATATCACATGTTACCGTTGTTTGTTAAAGTTGCGTGTAGAAGCCTACGTGGAGAGTTACGATTGTGACAGTTGAGCCAATTATTTCAACAAAACCGCGTTAGGTCAATCATCAAATTTCCAACCTAGGCCTAAGTCATTTCGCCTACTACAGTAAAGTGTGCCTTTTCCCTGTAACATCAGCTGCTGGTTACGCCTTCACCATATTACATTGATATAGATCTTATTAATTTGAAATAATAAAATTCGCAGTCAGCAATTTATATGGATTAGTCTACTATGGACAGGTTACAGTTCACTTGCTTTTTTAAGGAATTCTCTGGACCAAATTCATGTTCTTGATAACCCCATGAACTTGGAAATACGTCGCCTTCATCAAAGGACTACATACCATAACTGACGGTTTCGTCAGGGCCGCAGATATGTCAACAACATGACCTTTTTCTGCATACTGAGCCGGGAATAGTCTAATTAGAAGCGGCTAACATGGCTAAAAAGCAAAACATGTGTATAGGCAATAGGTTTACTTTTTCATTCTTTGCAGTTAGGACTCGGCCATTTAAAAATATCGATCAGTCTGATTAGACTCTACAGTTAACCCAACGAGGTATCCGAAGCCAAATTAGGTGGAATGCGATATACCAGGAGCATGTACCAACTGTTGAGTATGTAGCGATCTCATTTAAGACTATTCACATACGTTCTATCCATCTCTACCAAAGCATCTCTATTTGTTCTAAAGTCAGCGTTAACCAGATGGTCAACAGAAAACCGTCTTACCACGAGGTGAACAGTTCTATCCTCAGTAGTTCAATTTCTATGTACAAACGTGGTCTGATTGAAAAGAGTTGGTCTAAAGCTTTGGAATTAATAAGTTCGGAAGCCGCAGTCACCTTCAAAAATGACAGGCGCACGACATTCTTTTCCGTTTATCGTAATTTTTGAAGATAACCAGAATCATCTTCAAATAGAAAAAAGCGTCATGTCATGGGGGACCTATTCTACGAAAATCGACTCTCCTGCTGGTATCGCTTAAATGACAGTCCACAGCAAATACGGTTAAATGTTATTGAATTGTCTACAATGGTACATAATAATACTAAGCTAACGAATTATCCAACCGCAATTTTTCGCCTTTAAATAAGCATTCAGATAAACCAGAGGCCCTTAGGCGCCGGCTGTATTAGCGCAGCAGGATACTGGAAATAAATTGCGCCTTTTGCGTACACAATTTATAAAAATAGATTTACTGTTCAGTTGCAGTAGGGGACGATACGGAAATTTCCGAAGAAAATACACCGATACATAAAGAAAATTGACAAGGAACTGCATGCTGCATCCAAGCAGCTGTTCACAGACGCAAAATGGAAGTATCTGAAAACCTGGTACAATGATTAGCAGTTTTGTCAGGGCCGCTGTTGTTCTGAGCACAAAACACATTTGAATTCCGGCATGCATCTTCATGTATTTTCGTCGCAAATTTATCAAAGGAAAGCTTAATAAACACCCGTACACAATCATTAGGCAGTTAAAATTTTTCAATTGATCGTACTCCTCTCTGATGAAAACACTATTTTGTATATGGGCAATGTGGATGATCCATAGAATGTTTCAAATCGACTTCAGTTTTTCCAACATATCGCGCCGTTAAAATATTAAAACAGTTTACTCGGGTTTGTCAAGTTTCTGACAAATCACTTACCGAAACGTTTCATT
>CACRXP010000029.1:885189-968264 GCA_902702965.1 Spirometra erinaceieuropaei | reverse complement strand
GTCACCTACGCCGTCCCAACATCAATCCCGGCAGTCCTTCTCCCCGTTAAGCAAGCTTTCAGCAATCGACAATTCCCTCACAGGCTGTTCCCACCTCCGCCTGCTTCACAGTCTACTGTCCCCCCGCCCGGCTTTGTTAGTTGACCTGATATGCCCTTCACAGCGGTTGGTTCAAGGCACCAGTTACCAGCTACCCCGATTCCTACTTACCGTCTACCATGGCTGTCTGCGGCCTAAGACCCTCACTTCGCACCTCCCTGTTCCCGCTCTAAAGGCCTTCCGTGATCACTCCCTTCCTGCCCCGTAAGGGTTTATCGACGAGGCTTAGTGGACTTCAATGCATTATTCTACGTCGGTAAACATGTTCACCTACCAAGCCTCCAGGGTGGTCGATCAGTCGCCCTCCTTACCGTGCGATGATGGCTCAGTTACCACTGCTAGAGATACCTGCCCATCCCACAGACAACGTCCGTTCATGTCTACCATTAGCCCTCCATAGGCACCTATCAGCTAACGCAGCCCTGCGGTTGAAATTTAGTCAACTGCGTATCAAAACTTCTCTTATTCCGGAGGCTTAGCAGCACCGTAAGCAAGAACACTGCCATAGCAATATGCAACATTTACTCCCAATTAGGAAAGGGAACAATACACTAGGCATACAGCGTCGTACGGAAAATCGTCCCCGACTGCCTTGGGCAGCCGGCTGGCCACATCAGTAGCATTCAACAGTTAGGCGTACCAGAAAAGAGTATGCGATTACACGCTTGCAATGCAATGCAGTACCCCCTATCACCTTCAGCATCCTTTTTTGGTAGCGGGTATCCTCATCGCCAGCAGACAATGGCACAATTACTGTAGGTAGGCATGGACAGTAAATGGAGGAAGTACAGAGTCTTCCTTTCACGTCTTCCATCTGCGCCTTCGTTGGTTAGTTTCTCCAATCGCCATCTCTCCCATGGCAAGCAGGTAACGGCCACAGGCACTGTAGGTAGGCATGGAGAGTAAATGGACGAAGTACAGAGTCTTACCTTCAAGTCTTCCGTCTGCGCCTTCGTTGGTTAGCTTCGCCAATCGTCGTTTGTTGATTCTCCTAAATCGCCAGCTCTCTCTTTGACCGGCCGATAACGGCCACATTCACTGTAGGTAGGCATGGAGAGCAAATGGAGGAAGTAAAGATGCTTACCTTCACGTCTTCCGTCTGCGCCTTCGTTGGTTAGCTTCTCCAATCGCCGTTGGTTGGGTCTCCTCTATCGCCACCTCTACCATCGTCAGCAGGTAATGGCCACAATGACTGTAGTTAGGCACGGAGAGCAAATGGAGGAAGTACAGATGCTTACCTTCACGGCATCCGTCTACGCATTCGTCGGTTGGTGGGGGATATGTATAAGTTGACACCCGCTGTATTGTAAACTCCTACAGTTCTACATCTAAATCGTCACCGAATGCTGGTGGACGTAGGCGCCGTCCTCAGCGGGTTATACCGACGGCCAAGGATGAAAGACAAGCTGTCCTTCAGTCAGCAGGCGTCGTTCATTACCTGCAGCGGTGAAAGTTGCCCGTCACCACCTTACCATGCCGATGTACGCGTACTGTGCAGATGCAAGTGTTGCGGCAGCATACGGACGGTTATGCATTCCGTTGTGGACACTGCAGACGGAAGCGGTGCCTGCGGACGGGGTCAATGTTCGTAGGTAGCAAGCCCAGTCTGCAGACACTGCTGCGTATATGCTACAAGTTCGTCGAAGGTGTGCGGGCCAAGCTGTGTGCGGCAAGTGTAGGTGTCAGTAGAAATACTGCCATGGAATGGTACGGCATTTGCCGCGGGGCCTGCTCACACGCACTTCTATCAGCCGTAACCCAAATTGGGGAACCAGGCGTGGAAGTGCAGATAGACGAGACGCTCATAAGTCGCCGCAAGTATAACAGGGGACGACCGCGGCGCCAGTTGTGGGTCGTCGGTATGTACGAGACACGCAGGCGGAAAGCCCTATTCGAGCTGGTTAACAACCGCAGCTGGGAGGCCCTAAGGCCCGTCATAAGGAAGTGGGTGGCTGCTGGTAGTGGTATCGTAACCGATGAGCGGAAGGGTTACACCCGCCTACCGTCGGAAGGTTATATGCAATACACTGTCAACCGCAGTAGGGGCTTCGTGAATCCCGCAACGGGACGGCATACGAACGCCATAGAGGCCGACTGGAGCAGATTAAAGAGGAAGCTGCACGAGTCTGGCCTTGTCTGCGGCAGAGCAGTGTGGGCCCACCGAGATGAGGATCAGTACCGCCTCTGGTTCGACATAAGGGGCGACAACATGGCAGCCTCCTGGGAAAATTTCCTACGACATTGGGCAGAAGCGTATCCAATTGAATGCGGCCGTTACCTGCGGCCACATGGACTGTAGACAGGCATGGAGACTAAGTGGAGGAGGTACGGAGACTTATTTTCACGTCGTCCGTCTGCGCCTTCGTCGGTTAGCTTATCCAGTCACCGTTGGTTGGCTCTCCTCAATCGCCAGCTCTCCCATCATGTTGACCCAAGTGTGATAAAACTCGCGTCGTCCGGCGGGGCCTCGTAGCTCAGGTGGTTAGAGCGTTGGCTGTACTAAGGCCTTCCCCCTTACTGCGTGGGTTCGAATCCCACCGAGGCGCCGAGTTTTTCACAGTTGGGTCAACATGAATTATTCAAAATCTGCCAAAATATCAATGAATTACGTGAGCCTAGTAGTCATCTGGTGGATTCTAGGTGAATTACTTAGGGAATCCTGCTTGGGCAGTCAACTTACTGTATCAGATTTGGTGGATTCCAAACGTTGCAGTAGGTTGGGCGGGTAATTTGATCCGAGTGTGATAAAATTCGCGTCGTCCGGCAAGGCCTCGTAGATCAGGTGGTTAGAGCGTTGGCTGTACTAAAGCCTTCCCCCTGACTGCGTGGGTTCGAATCCCACCGAGGCGCCGAGTTTTTCACAGTTGGGTCAACATGAAATATGTTGCTGGCAAAATTTTAGTAAGATGCGTATTTAGCATTTTTATTGGATGTGCCGTTTTCAATAGGGTCATCAGGGGCACTGCCTATTGCCCAAAAATGTACTATACACATAAAAGCTTGTTGTTTCGTGGTAGTCTCATCAGCCCGAAAATGTCATACGATGTGTATGATTATGCCCCGTGTCTGCGGGGTATTCGTACATCGTCTTTGCACATTCCATATGTTGTTATCATAGTCGATGAGTGGCTGGTGGTCATTACTGGTAGGTGTAATTGTATATCTGTTCAAATGCGCGTGAGGAGTGCTATTTATGCTCTTAAGTTTGCCTCTTCTTTGCCATGCCGAAAGGTGTTTCCGAATTCTCATGGATGGCCATGCAACCAAGAGCCTCTCCAAAAGAATGCATGTGAGTCACAAGGCCCCACGACACTATCCTAGCCTACTGGATAAATGACTGCTCGTAACAGCAGAGGCAACTGCCATCCGGTGACATAACCCGATCGTGTGCGCTCAGACGAACCCGGTACGAGTCCCACACTCACCGTCGATTGACTGCATTCACCTGTTCGCGTCTTTTCCCGTCCGCGTAAACACTCAGCGTCTTCTAGCTCACTTTCTTTTATTACATCCGTACCTCCCCTTATTACCACTCCGCAGTTGCAAGAAACCCCAAACACCAATTGTGATTCCTTATCATCCAGATATTTTACCTGTGCTCAGCAACCAAATAGGCATGCTAGTCTGGCGAGCGTTTCTCGAACGTATGCATGAAAATTGCCCTTGGTTTTTTAAACGGTTACAACTTACCTGACAATTCATTTGAACCTATCACCTTGTCTACAAGACACTGCATTCTTATCGTCTAGTTCAACTCGGTAAACATGTAGGCGTTCTCAGTGGTTTTTCCGTCTTCAATCTATTCCGAAATAAGGATTACACGGTGAACGTATGTCCGCAAACCAGCTGTCAATAATTTGGTCCGTGGTGGGTTTCGACGGTCAGGTACCCCAGAGCAGTACAATTCATCTGTGAAATCCTGGTACTTTGGACTTCAACCGATTCACATATTTAGACTGATGAGTCTCTGTATTAAGCACCCCTGGATTTATGACAAACAGAAGTAAAATTTCAAAATGAAAACGTCTTCGTTTAGCTTTATTTTGCAACTGTCTGTTCCATTCCATAGACTGTTTTGACATGCCCATAATTATTGAAGGCATTCCCAGACGTGTGCGTCCAACAACCCATGTTCCAGAAGCAAATAGAAGTCTGCGGGACGCATATTCATCAATTCTAATAAATCTGTTTCGATGGACCCATAAGCGCATGTAGTGCCATTCGTATATGAATTACAGAGTTCAAGGGAAGACAGTCGAATCCTATTTGGCGGGTTGTTTTCCCTTCTCCAGTAAGTAAAATCGACAATTGCCTTCAATGTTAGGCCAGGCAGATTAAAGACGTAATATCCGATAGTAATCCAGAATTTATTAATCATCTGCGATTGTAGTTTCTAAGGTAAAATTACAAGCTTGTAATTGTTGTACCAGTCACAAGAAGGAAGAATAATGCAATATGAAACCAATGCATGCTTAATATCTCACCTGCTGATTTATGTATATTTTGGCGCCAGGCAATTTTGTTTGGCATAAGTACTGTAGGTTATTTTCGGGTGCTACATTCCGGAGGAATGTGCAGTCAAAGTGCAGGGATCCCCTTTTTATAAGCACTTTGAGTTTCAAACGCAAATTGTCTTTCGGGAAAACATACTTTTCAAAACTGAGACGGTAAGCCTGGCGTACCAAGTATTCAACGACTTCATGGAGGAACATATTGTCGTAATTTCGGGGACATTTGGATATTTCTGGGAATGAAAATGCTTAAGAAATTGTTACAAAACCAATGACACATATCCCTTTCGGAGTTAATGACTGCTAGTGGAATTATATTTTAGGTGTCCTAGAGTCTATGCTATTCATTCAGCTTGCATAAAACATGCGGTTTAATTAGGGATCAAGTACAAGGCCAACAGATTCACACAATCCTGTCTAATTCACCTCTCGTGGATTGAAAAATTATGTAAAGGCTGTAAAATGATTATTACTATTTATGAAAGGGCAACAATCTGCACGGTGAACCAAAACGAGAACGGCAATAAGAAGTTTCATTCTTTTGCCAGATCCATGTGGATTTACAATTGATAAACCGTTGAACATTGAGTTACCAAGGTGACGAGCAAGGAAACCCTGTCATTGGACGAACGCATTAACAGAAGTGTTGACAGAGGCTGTTGGACTTATCATGCCTGCTTAAAGAAAATCACCATAAAGCGAGCAGTCCACAAGGGTGTTCTGCCTCATCCGCAAATGCACAATGTGACGATTGCAGATACGAATGCTGCTCATATCCGTAGATTACGAGCAATTAGAAAAATAGTCAAAACTCACAGTGTATTTCATGAGTCTGCAAAGAAGCTTTCGTGGTGGCATCATCTACAGTGCGTGACCTATCTCATGAAATGTCGGCTGAAATTCTGAAATGCGTTTTCGATTAGGAAGGATTACTTGGTCGCGGTTGTGATACTGATTATCTTAAGGCATACTCTTATAACATTTTGGACTCGGCAGGATGTCGGCCTCTAAGTGCACTTCTTTTCAATCTCCTGTAGAAAGCGTGCTTGGTCAAAAATGACTACTTAATTAGCATGCATTTTTCCCATTGATTTTCGATGGTCTTGGAAATTCAAATATATTTTATAGAAACCACAAACAAAAATAAGCTTTCTTTTAATCACGCAATAGAGAATCACGTCTTCTTTATATTTTATACTTAAGGAAGGAGTATAATTAGGTTTTGAAAAAGTTTCTAATTATGAGACTTTTTAAGACCGCGATATGTCCATTCACATAGCCTCGTACCTGCCCGTTTACCACTGCTCCTCATGAAATGTACAACATGGTCCGCATCCATTGCAACATTTTATGGACCCTGTATAATATCACCTTACCGACATAGAAAAATATGGGATTTTCTTTACGCGGAACGCGTGCGCCTTGTAGAGTGTAATCACTAAGCGCTAATGCAACAAATGACCAGGCTCCAAAATATTCGGCAATTAGAAAACTTTTTTAAAACCTAATTATACTCCTTCCTTAAGTACAAAATATAAGGAAGACGTGATCCTCTATTGATTGACAAAAAGAAAGCTTATTTTTGTTTGTGGTTTCTATAAAATATATCTGAATTTCCAAGACCATCGAAAATCAATGGGAAAAATGCATGCTAATTAAGTAGTCATTTTTGACCAAGCACGCTTTCTACAGGAGATTGAAAAGAAGTGCACTTAAAGGCCGACATCCTGCCGAGTCCAAAATGTTATAAGAGTATGCCTTAAGATAATCAGTATCACAATCGCGACCAAGTAATCCTTCCTAATCGAAAACGCATTTCAGAATTTCAGCCAACATTTCATGAGATAGGTCACGCACTGTATGCGCTCAACGTGGATGCCCCAATATTTTTAGTGTATTTTCCTTGAATTATACTTAATACCTGACCTGCTTGTTCTAATTATTGCCAGAAACATGGCCGGAATCGCCGAACTCTTGGTATACCCCTTAATCAGTTGCAAAGCCATTCAATCCGCATTCTAACATAATATTACAGATCCTGTATTTCAACCGTTAAAAGGCAGTGACGTTTGGTGTTTTCTGGCGGTTTATCGTCCTAATGTAGAGTCTTCTCAGTTGCAGAAATCATTACTTGCCCCAAAAATATGTTTAAGATTTCAGGCAACAAACGAAAAGTCTGATATCTCACATCAACAACAACATCAACATCAACATCAACAACCAACAATGGCGTACGTTCAGGTTCCCGGTACTCGTCATCCGGGCAGGATTATCGTTAACGAATGGTGTCATAGGGTCTACTAGTGGTGTTGGTTGACATACGCGCATGTGAAGAATGTGGGTGTGTGTTCATATAGGCAGTGGCCGGCGGTCAAAGACCGACTGGCTGTCCGATCTTTGAGGGATAATAGCCCAAGTAAAATGAAAGGCTGCCTATCGCCTTTCTGGGTTTTGTTATTGGTGATGGTTCGTTTAGGTGCGGATCCGGCCGTGACAACCATCTGCGCCCACTCCCGCCTTCGACTTGTTTGACTGTGTTTTGACATTTGGCTTGCAATAGGTGGCTAATTCATGAAATGTTGACCGAAATTCAAAAATCGGTATTCGTTTCTAAAAGATTAATTAAGGAGTGTTGTAAGACTTATCAGCCTGCAGTATAATTTTATAATATTTCGGTTACCTCAGGATGCCGGCTTTCGAAAAATGTCTTTTCGGCTGCATGCAATAGTTATACTCTGTAAAAAATTATTACTTGCGTAGCATGCTTTATTATCTTTGGTTTTCGATTCCGCTAAAAGCCCAATTATATTTTAAGGAAAACATGCACAAAAGTATTCATTATTTCACTCATTCGGTAGAAAATTACGGCTTGCTTCAATTTTTTTTTCGAAGGAGGGGCACAATTCGGTTTTAAAAAAGCTTCCAGTTGTGAGATTTTTTTATACCGTGAAATGGCCCTTCATGAAACATCATGTTTCTGCATTTACCAATGTGGCTTGCAAAGTTAACGATAGGGATCAAATCCAATGCCAAATTTTATGAACCCCATTGATTTAGCCCTGCTGGATAATCTAGTGTCACCTTCTTTTAGAGTGCGTGACCTATCTCATGAAATGTAGGCTGAAATTCTGAAATGCGTTTTCGATTAGGAAGGATTACTTGGTCGCGGTTGTGATACTGATTATCTTAAGGCATACTCTTATAATATTTCCGACTTGGCAGGATGTCGGCTTTTAAATGCAATCCTTTTCAATCTCCTGTAGAAAGCGTGCTCGGTAAAAATGACTACTAAAGTAGCATGCATTTTTCCCATTGATTTTCGATGGTATTGAAAATTCAAATGTATTTTATAGAAACCACAAACAAAAATGTGCTTTCTTTTAGTCACGCAATAGAGAATCACGTCTTCTTTATATTTTATACTTAAGGAAGGAGCATAATTAGGTTTTAAAAAAGTTTCTATTTATTAGACTTTTGAAGACCGCGATATGTCCATTCACATAGCCTCGTACCTGCCCGTTTACCACTGCTCCTCATGAAATGCACAACATGGTCCGTATCCATTGCAACATTTTATGGACTCTGTATGATATCACCTTACTGACATAGAAAAATATGGGATTTTCTTTACGCGGAACGCGTGCGCCTTGTAGAGTGTAATCACTAAGCGCTAATGCAACGAATGACCAGGCTCCAAATATTCGGCAATTAGAAAACTTTTTAAAACCTAATTATACTCCTTCCTTAAGTACAAAATATAAGGAAGACGTGATTCTCTATTGCGTGACTAAAAGAAAGCACATTTTTGTTCGTGGTTTCTATAAAATATATCTGAATTTCCAAGACCATCGAAAATCAATGGGGAAAATGCATGCTACTTAAGTAGTCATTTTTGACCAAGCACGCATTCTACAGGAGATTGAAAAGAAGTGCTCTTAAAAGCCGACATCCTGCCAAGTCGGAAATATTATAAGAGTATGCCTTAAGATAATCAGTATCACAACCGTGACCAAGTAATCCTTCCTAATCGAAAACGCATTTCAGAATTTCAGCCGACATTTCATGAGATAGGTCACGCACTGTATGTGCTCAACGTGGATGCCCCAATATTTTTAGTGTATTTTCCTTGATTTATACTCAATACCTGACCTGTTGGTGCTAATTATTGCCAGAAACATGGCCGGAGTCGCCGAACTCTTGATATACCCCGAAATCAGTTGCAAAGCCATTCAATCCGCATTCAAACATAATATTACAGATCCTGTATTTCAACCGTTAAAAGGCAGTGACATTTGGTGATTTGTGGCGGTTTATCGTCCTAATGTAGGGTCTTCTCAGTTACAGAAATGATTACTTGCCCCAATAATATGTTCAAGATTTCAGGCAGCAAACGATAAGTCTGATGTCTCACATCAACACGAAACCAAAAATTGCTTAAGTTCGGGTTCCCGGTTCTCGTCATCCGGGCAGGATTATCGTTAACGAATGGTGTCATAGGGTCTACTAGTGGTGTTCGTTGACACTCGCGCATGTGAAGAATGTGAATGTGTGTTCATATAGACAGTGGCCGGCGGTCAAAGACCGACTGGTTGTCCGATGTTTGAGGGATAATAGCCCAAGTAAAATGAAAGGCTGCCTTACTGGGTTTTGTTATTGGTGATGGTTCGTTTAGGTGCGGATCCGGCCGTGGCAGCCATCTGCGTCCACTCCCGCCTTCGACTTGCTTGACTGTGTTTTGACATTTGGCTTGCAATAGGTGGGCTAACTCATGAAATGTCGGCCGAAATTCACAAATCCGTTTTCGTTTCGAAAAGATTAATTAAGGAGTGTTGTAAAACGTATCCGCCTGCAGTATAATTTTATAACATTTCGGTTACCTCAGGATGCCGGCTTTCGACAAATGTCTTTTCGGCTTCATGCAATAGCTATACTCTGTAAAAAATTATTACTTGCGTAGCATGCTTTATTATCTTTGGTTTTCGATTCTGCTAAAAGCCCAATTATATTTCAAGGAAAACATGCACAAAAGTATTCATTATGTCACTCATTCGGTAGAAAATTACGGCTTGCTTCAATTTTTTTTCGAAGGAGGGGCATAATTCGGTTTTAAAAAGCTTCCAGTCGTGAGATGTTTTTATACCGCGAAATGGCCCTTCATAAAACATCACGTTTCTGCATTTACCAATGTGGCTTGTAAAGTTAACGATAGGGATCAAATCCAATGCCAAATTTTATGAACCCCATATGGTCTCCTCTTAATACTGTAGAGAAATGTGTGGTTTTCCGTACAGAGCAAATATATGGCTGGTAGTTTGGAAACCCCGACTGCAAGTGTGACGGCACAGCGGTTTCAAAATTATTCGAGAATTGGAAAGGTTTTTGAAAACCGAATAATACCTTTCCTTCGAGCATAAAACGGGAGAATGAATATTTTTATGCATGCTTTCCACGAAGTAAAACTGGACTTTTAGAGGCATCGAAAACCATTGAGAAAAATTCATGCCACATAAGTAGTCATTTTTACAGAGAGTAGTTTCTGCATGCAGCTATTAGGAAGTTCATTTAAAAGCCGACGTCCCGCGGCAACTGGCAGCCAGAGCAGTTGAGCACCTGCCTAAATGGCTTCTAAAGCAGGAGAACAAGACTCCACGGTCTTCCATTACAAAACATCTCCTTGATAGTGGCCATTCGGTTGACCCTAAGACGTCTTTTCGAGTATTAGTTCGAGCACGAACTACTGGGTTATTGCGCTACCTGGAGGCAGCCTATATACGACGGGAGAAACCCGACCTATGTAAACAGTTAGACCACGTGGTCAACCTCAGCTTGCCCTAGTAGACCCGAGCCCCTTTTGAGTTTCGAAATCCCTCGGTATGCCTAGTTCCCCATTTTCATTCCTATGATGCATTTTGAAGTTACCATTTTATCGATTAGTCTACGCGCAGTACACGTTGACCTTGCTGTTTAACATCGATTTGCTCTGTCGAAATTAAAACCTTTGTACCTTACTCACTTGTTATTTCTGTTATGCAACGACCGGCAGCAGTTGAAAAGCCGTCGCGAAATTTTGTGGTACCATTAAATTCTGCTGTCCTTGCTTGCTTGAAATTCATTCCTGGGAAATATTCCTTCAACTGAAATATTATAGAATTATGTTGCAGACTGACTAGTTTTACAATCCTAATTAATTTATCTTTTCGAAACGAAAACGCATTCCGGAATTTCGGGTGACATCTCATGAATTAGCCCACCTACTGTAGGTGGGAGAGAAGAAGGGAGTGCGATAGGTGCTGATCAAGTCCATTGTCAGTGCAAACTAAGTCAAGCTCAAGACGGTGCCTGCATCAATTCACTCTGGAACAAACGATTCTTATGGTCAGCAACGACGGTCGAAGGTGTCGCTGGTGACACTTACAGTGTCCACGCGAACAATATAATCGACTGCTTACCAGATTCCAACTTATGTCAATGCTGCTTATTGTGCCCTCGTATATGATTGTTGAATGGTAGAGGGCTTTGCATTAAATGCTCGGCGCTATGGCTTGGAGGGATTCTTTTGTGCGTCGACATAGACTAGCAAGTGCAATTTGTTTCACCTGCAGAGTGATCTCTGACGGTTGCTGAAGTAAACAAAACAAGCATTAGACAAGCAGATATAACTTTTGTGCTGGGTATGCCGACTGATTTTAGACTTTAAATTTTTCTAAAATCCTACTGCGGTTTGGAGTTATAGCGTCTTGTGCGAAACTTAACCGTTAACTTAAATTTAGTCTTATCATTTGCACATTCGGAAACAAGCCGACAATCATGAATGGCTGAAAACGCCTTCGAAATGTACAGTGAAATTCCCAAACGTAGGCGAAACGACAGATAAGAAAAATAGAAGAATCGTTTTGGAAACCCATAATATGTAAAATTTGAAGAGATTATATTTCTCAATAAATGAATAAGAGAATGATTTTTCGCGTACACGTTTACTCAATTATGTTTGAATACTTAGGGGTGACAAGACTCAATTGAGATATTTGTACTAACTAAATAGCTAATTGTAGCTAGCAGAATTACTTACGGGCAGTCGTATACACGAATAATATATTCCTTTCTATAAGCATTTGATGCCAAATCAAATCCCTTGATGTTATACTCGATGAAAGGATACTCTCAGTCTAAAAGCATTTGCAAATATGAGGGTTTTCAAACACATGAAATGTTTGTCCAAATATGTTTGTGAACATTCCTAATGGAGTAGACACCATTATCCACAGTTATTGTAAAACCTGTTAGCTATATATGATAACGTCTTAGCGACCCATAGAAATGCATGGTTATCCTTGCACAAAACGTATAAAGCAAATGCAACTTCGGAGCGGACGCAAAAGCTTTCGGAAATTAAAACGTTGTGGAATTTAAAGTTGTACCCCCTCTTCGGGTATGCGGTTGCTAATGTCTCTGATGATGGATTCATGTAAGGATCCGAAACGTCAGGCAAATAAATTTCTTGTTCCGGTGATCGCATCTTCATCTTCTGAAGTAATTTACTGACATGGGGTCATAAAAAGGTGATTTTGGTTATTGTCTCTATAGAACATATTTGGGCTTTCGCAGGGACAGAAAATCTACGGCAGCATTGATACTGTTTAAGTAGACATTGTTTAGTAAGCGTGGATGTTGTTGGCGGGCGGAGGAGACGCTTCCGAAAGCCGCTATTCCGGATCGACTAAAATATTATGGGATTATGCTGCACGTAACTGAACAAAACGATTTCCTGTAAATAATTCCTACTAGTGAAAACGCGTTTAAGTAGTTACGTTGACATTTAGTGAGAATGTTTATTGGTGAACACCAGCGAGGTGCAGACCGAGGAATTGTAGGACTCCAACGAATGCTAATCGGACGAGTGCATAAATTTGGTCTACAAATGGGATGAAAGTATCCTGTCGAAGTGAACCTCAATCACCAAGCGGGTGCTATTTTTTGCAATGATGCTAAAGACATTCATTTTTATACGCCCACAAAGGCGGCTGCATTCGATGAATGCAGACGAAAACGACGAAGATCGAACCCACCACAAACGTCCGCCACTGTCAATATACATTTAAACAACAAGTCTGAGTACAGCCTCCCAAACGGCATAAGATGCCACTCTTTATCGGAACCTTTCGCCATCCACTGTGCTACCTTCATGATATGGAACAGTTCGCTTGTTCAGGACTAACTGACTGTACGCATCTGCAGGTTTCGATCGGTTGCAGGGACAAGACAACTTACCAGTGCATGAGAACCTCTTTAAAGGCATAGCCCCTTAGCATTATCAAACACACTGAATAAAAGGAAAACAAGCATGCACAAAAATATTTTCAACAAATGTGTCCCCGCGTTGTTCGATGCCATCTGCAATTTTTTTTTCGAACGCGGATAAAGTTAGAAATTCAAAGTTTTAGTGTTGTAGGCCTTACTCAAGTGGATTGTCGGCGCAGGCGCCAGTCATGCCTCTAGATCTGTCAGCTTAGAATTTCGGATTGACCGTGGTTGGATTCCATTCGCCAAATCCGTCTGATCACTAAGTAAAACTGGCGGCATTATCTGTCCCCGATCAAAAGACTTGAGATTGTTTACTCGTCTGAGGTGACAAGAACTCGTGCTAGGGTATGTAGCCACTTCAAGGCTGCATCATAGCAGTTTGCGGTTACCTGACAGACGGGCCGACCTAGAGCAATGTCATATCAAAAGGCCACACATGTTTGTATCTCAAAACACACACCAGCCCGCAGAAAGGCCCTCGTTTACTCCAGTTCAGCTTGCAAAACATCAGACAAACCGTAGTTGCACCGTCTATCCTGAATGCCACCAAAAATTGGCCAAATTGAATGCTGTCTGAGGCAGTCAATCAGTTTCTTGGGTAGTTAAGCGTTTGGTGAACCCCTGGAACGTATTCGGACATTTCGTGTGTAATCCAAGTAATTTAACACTATACCGGTCTTAAGCTCTTTGAAGTCATCCTGAGTTGTCTTAGCGTACTGGGATATTTCTGTTATAGGCATTCAGGTTACGAGTAAATTTGTATAGAGAACGAGGTTCTTTTGTGAGTCTTCTGCTCAAAATGTGTTTGGGAATAGGCTTTGGTGTGTTTGTATCTATGGAACAGAGTGTGCTGGACATCTTTTGCGAAAACCCACTTTCGAGATGTACGGCCATTGCCAATAGAAGCGAAGAGCCGAGTCCCAGGAAGTAGTCTTGAAGAAGGAGACACGATCGTCGGGACAAGAGCTTTATTAGCCGGACTTTTTGGATTCCTACTCGAATCCACCATCAGAGACAAAAGAGCAAAAACGCGTAGTTGTTGCACAAGGAGCTGCGGTATTTATAGGATGCAGCAGCCATGCTACCGCATACCTATGAACCTTCACGGCTTCCCCCCTTCATCCGGGATTGTCACACTTGGTGTGATCATTGCTTGATGGCTGACATTCGATTCGATAATTGCTGCAATTCCGTCACGTGTGTTGGATGTTGGCGTGATGATTGCTCGACCATCTGACGCGTTGAGCCGGCCGCGTTGTACGGCCATTGCAGATTCCCTAAAAGTAGGTCCATGTAAGCTATCCTCGCCCAGATATGATATGTCAGCAACTGCAGTTTGCCAAAAACTGTATCAATTTGTATTTATCAATAATGTTTTAACATCGTCCACAGATTACCGTAGTATTTGAATACAAATTCCTTGAATAGTCATGTTCTAAATGCAACGCTCTTTGAGACACCTCCACGGCCACTGAACTTGAAGTGCGAAGGGATCAACGCGGCAGCGCATGATGTTCGAGTGGCACTTACCTGGCCATATAATCTGTCGTCGTAAATCCTCATCTGTCCTGGCAAATCCGTTATGCGTGGACGCGGAATGACAAAATGCAGCCAATACAGTAAGACTGAATGGCTTTTGCTTAATTTTGCCTTTAATTTTGTCAGACGGTTCAGATCCCAGCCCCCTCCCCATAAATTCCTACAATAGGTGAGCTAACTCATGAAATGTCAACCGAAATGCCGAAATGCGTTTTCGTTTCGAAAATATTAATTAATTAGGGTTCTAAAACTAGTCAGCCTGCAAAATAATTTTATAATATTGCAGGTAACTCAGGATGCTGAATTTCAAGTGAACTTCCTCCCGGCTGCATGAAGAAACTGCATCCTGTAAAAATGGACTACATAATTAGCATGCATTTTTTCAGATCGCATTTCGATGCCCCTAAATGTACAATTAGATTTCCTGGAAAACATGCATAAAATATTCATTCTTCTTCTCAATCGGGAGACAATTATGCCTTCTTCCAAACTTATCCTCGAAGGGAGGGCATAATTCGTTTTTCAAAAATATTGCCAATTTCCGAAAACTTTTGAACCCGCTCTACCATTACACTTGGATTGAGGGTTTCCAAACTACGAGCCGTATATTTTCCGCGTATGGAAAACCACATATCACTCTCCAGTTATACAGGGTTCATAAAATTTAACAGTGGATTTGGTCAACATTGTTTATTTTACAAGCCACATTGGTAAATGTAGAGACATGGCGATTTATAAACGGCCATTTTACGGTATTAAAAAGTCCCACAATTAGAAACGTTGTTCAAATCAAATTATGTCCCTCTTTCGAGTATAAAATTAGACGAAGACGTAATTTTATACCGAATGAAAAAGAATAAATATCTTTATTTATGTTTTCCACGAAATATCATTGGATTATTGTGGGCATCAAGATCAACGAGAAATGTGCATACTACTTAAATTGGCATTTTTACAGAGCATATGTTTTTCCTGCAACCAAAGATAAATACGTTCAAAAGCCGGCATTCCAAGGTAAATGAATTATTATAGAATTTTGCTACATGATGATTAGTTTTACAACCCTATTTAATTAGTCTTTTCGAAAGTAAAACGGATTTTGGAATTTCGGTTGGCATTTCACGAGTTAACCCACCTACTGTAAACCTATTTTGTGCACCCGGCGGTGGAACGTCTTCGGGGATGTCTTAGTTATTAATTGTTAGGCTGTTTGAAGTTTGCAACTCCCTTCCGTGTCGGTGAGGTCTGTCTTTCCGGCATGTAGCACAAACTGCAATGCCTTTACATCCTATCTCGAGATAACCCCGTATTAATTATTTATGCATAAGTTGTAATCCCAACGTCCAAATGTCGACGGCGTCGTCTTCCTTTGGACATAAACATACCTTATATTACCACAAATTTTCTTATGTAGCGAGCATCTTAACTTCACAAAAAGCTGATTTACTGCCTCAGACGGCATTCAGTTTGGGCAACATTGCTGTGGGATACAGGACAGACGGGGCAACTACGGTTTGTCTGATGTTTTGTTGGATGTTGATGGATGAGCTGGAGTCGGTCAGGACCTTTGTTCGGGTCGATATGCGTTCTGAGATAGAAGCATGTGTGGCCTTATGATATGACATGGCTCTAGATCGACCCATCTGTCATGTCGGTGCAGACTGCTATGGTGCGGCCGTGAAGTGGCCTCGCGAACTAGTAGGAATTCTTGTCAACCCAGGGAGATAAAAATCTCCAGCTCTTTAGTGCGTGTATTCAGCATTGATGTGGTGGTTGACTCCCACCGAATCTGACCGATGATTTCCCTTTAACGAAAAAAGCCCAAAACGAAAACATTTCTAACCGGCATCCTTGGAAACCATAGGAGGTTACATTCTGAATCTTGCTGATTTTGAGGAATAAAGGTCTCATTCAGTGACAATTTTGCCTTAAACGTCGAAGAAACTATGGGGTGAATTTTCGATTAGGAAGCATTGTTTAGTTGCTTTGGTTATAATGATACACTTGCAGACCAATGCATAAAATGTAATTTACATCAGAATGGCGGCTTTTGAATGTACTTCAGCTTGATCAGCGACAACATTCACATTTACTGAACAGCGTGGTTTTGAAAGTGCATATAAGCCTGTGGACTACTGACACTTGTATGTATTTAAATTTCTTTCGCGTAAAAATAATCAAAAGGACAATTCGGCCCGCGCTGTCATGAGATCATAGGTTCCTGGGATCTCATGCCTATGAGATGGTAGAATTTTAAGGTTTAATCTCTGAATAATTTTGAGTCTGCTTTGGAGTTGCGTCTACTGTGCCATTTTTGTGTGGATGATGATAGTCTCTTTCCATATGTCACTAAAATTGCTTTATATGTGGTTCACATATTTTTAAATAAATGTTTTCAATGAAGTCTTCTTTATAAGGACTATTAACAGACAAAAAGTGGACAATATTTAAATGAGCGTTTTAGGACCCACAAAACCCTAATATGAACACTTGTTTTTGGATTGCGACGTGTCCATTGTTGGCATATAAATATGACATTGAGACTAGCTACCAAATGAGTAATTTCAATTTTATTATTTTAAAAACAAACAAAATATCTCTGACCCACTTCTAGCAATCATTTGCAGAATAGCTGGCTGTTAAGCTGACCAACAACGTTATAATGATTACAGTTAAGAAAAAATAATGCATGCAATTCAGACAACTGAAAATGAGAAAATACATAATAAAGTTAAGTCTCAAAATGAAAACGTATCTCGTTCATCAGCACCAAAAAGTCGTTCATGTTGCTGCTTACATGCCGACGGCAATCTCTGATCAAAATATTCAAAAAATATGATTGAGAAATTAATGGAACTGGCAAGTGTTCACATCTAATAAGCCATATAAAACGAAAATGACGGATAAGAATGTATTATTGAGCGTCTTTTAAATGTTTCGAGGTGACATCCACATCTTTGTAGTTGTCATCCGTTCTTAGTGTTTGTTACTGATAGTTATTTCAACCACATATATGTCTAGATCAACCATAAAGTATCCGATTTAGCTCCGGAGGCCCATAAAATGTGACATTGTTGTATATGAAAATATGTTCCAAATATCACGTCTAGTTGAATTACAGAATAATCTGTAGTAAGTTTCGTTAATACATTCCATGCGTAGAACACAACATGAAAACGCCTCGCTATATAGGCGGCAATTATGCCAAATTTTCAGCGAAGTTAGTTCTGTAGTTAAGGTTAATGCCAGAGCATAATTTAATGTTAGTTTTAAGCTTGGGGTGGACTTTGGGAGTGTGTTAGGGTTCAATAACCCTCAAAAACGTCAGAATAAGAGGAGGTTGGCGTCTCTATTGCAGGTCTTGCCAGAAGCCACATAATTTCCCTCGCCCAACTATTTTCTCTGATTCGTAGACTGTGCAGAAAAGATGCCAATGCTGTTTTGGAAATTACGCTTAGACGCTCTTTCCATACAAAACTATGATTGGGAATAAAAAATTCCAAAACAATTGTAATTAAAATGTGAGGACCTTTGTAAGCAATTGTTCCGAAACTATTTTTCTTTCTTAATTTCTAGTCCACTGCTTTTTGTGCTAATTACTTGCGATCTCGTTATTTATTCAAGATATTTTTGCGGCCCACATTCAAGAATTGCTTGGACCGTAGTAAAATTAATGTAGTCAGGATGTTGCCCTGTCAAAAGCCTTTGCTATCCAGCTGCATACAGTAACGTACATGTTGTTGAATATTGAAAGACCTTCCACCTTTCAGACTCATTGGTTTCTTTTGGCAGTCATAGCCTACACCAACACACATGGTGTTGATAGTTTCCTTGCGTTAAAGCCACCAAAACGCTATCTCCCTGTTATTTAAATTATTCGCGTACAGCCGAATGTCTAAGATTAATTGCACAAAGAACCTTCCTCAATACTTTGCCAGTGAAAGCTATGTCTGCGAAACCTCTATGATTTTGTACAAAACTGACCACTGAGGTTTTAGGTACTTGCTGTCATTCGTCCCCCATGGCCACGTTAAATTTATATGTGGAGTATGCTGAAAACCAGGGTCTTTGTAGGTGGCCGCTATTTGGATGTTATTTATTATGATTTTATCTACTGCATTTGAACTACTCCAGTTTTTGAATTTTGACATTATTTTTTGTTTTTTGATATTCTCTGTTAGCGAAACAACTGACAAATGCTTGTCGTGGTAAAAAAGATCAGTAGGTTTTACGGCAACATAGATATGGTTATGTGTTCAGGTGTAAAATAGGCAAACGCAAGAAGACAATGCGCACAAATTCCACATTCCGAAATAGCTGACGCAATATGCATAAAACCATAAACGTATGTCTAGCATTAATTTTGGAATTGCCGTTAAGATAATGCACGTCTGCAGTAGGCCAGGTGAAAGATCAGCCAAAGAAGGGTATGGCATATGCTCGAATGCTCGACGAAGCTTAATCTTTTGGACGGATTTGGAATAGAAATACAAGCAGACGAAATCCTCACAAGTAAAGGGAGGCCTTATTATAGAGAGAGATAGGACTGCTTTATTTTGAAAATAACTTTCAACATTTTCAGCAAAAACGGTTCTCCAATGCACAGTGATTACCATAGAGATTAACAGGTATTGGACAGGTGGACATAATTATATATGAGGAAAAAAGGACTTTAAGGTGCATGATCGAGTTTTAGTTTTTGTTTTTCAACATATGTGCAGGTGAGATACCGGGCTTGAAATGTCAGTATGGAATTCCGATAGGCCGAAGTGCGGCAAGGGATGTGGCGGAAGCATCGACGCATGGGGCGTAAGGATTTCGCAGCCATTAACTCATTATGAAGGGGATGGACGGTGTCATTCAGAATTCGGTCAGCGAATGGCTCTACCGAGTTGAAGTGTCGCTGCACGATGATATCAACTAAAATATGATAGGAAACATCAGCAGCAGAGGCGAGCATTCGAATTACACGTTTAAAAATAATTAGATCTTTTTTAAGTAAAGCTGGAAAAATAACTGGTGAACAAAAAAAGAATGAGTGGAAGAATACAGCCATCTATGAATCGCCAGATTAAGGACTGGGGTGTGTGATATGAACGTAGACGACGAATGTAATAAACAAGTTTTTGAATTTTTGTTAAGAGGGTTTCCATATGAAGAGAGAAAGAGATTTGTGGATAAAGTAACACCTAGGTACTGGAAAGAAGATACTTCATTGGGAAGAATATCCAAAGGTTCAGGAATGGGAGAGGGTCGCAATCGAAACACACACTGTACTGATTTCTGATTGTTGAGTAGGAGTCCATTATTCGAAGACCATGCGGAGACGTGATCTAAGCCATCCTTTAAAGACTGCAAATGAGTCAGGTTTTTGAGTGGGTGGCCTACGACCATGTCATCGGCATACTTAACATACAGGCAGTCGTTTGGCGATGTCAACTCATCAGTATGTAGGGAGAAAAGATGAGGGGATAAGATGGAACCTTATAGAACTCCACAATTATTTTGAAGAATAGAAGATTTTCTCTTTCCCGACTGGACAAACTGAGTGCGGCAGGAAAAATTATCTCTAAGCCAAAAGACAACCCAGCTCGGAGTGTCGCACGCAGCTGCTTTGGTCAGGAGGAGTTGGCGCGGAATAGTGTTGAAGGCGGATGAGTAGTCGAGAAAAGCACATGCATATGTACGGCATCCCTTGTCTAAGTCTCTCAAAGCTGAATGAACAACTAAAGCAACAGCATCCAAGGTGCTACGCTTTGCCTTGTATGTAAATTGTAAAGGATCAAGAAAATTGACGGAGGAGTACTTAAGGGAATCTAATGCAACTCGTTCAGTAAGTTTCAGGAGTGCAGAAGAGCAGGCAATAGGACGGAAAGATTTAGGAGCAAAAGTTAAAGATTTTTTAGGGATTGGAGTAACTCTTACTGTACGCCAGGCGTCAGGAATCTTGGACTCTATAAAGGATAGATTAATAAGGTGGGTCAAGACGGGAGCTATCTGCAAACAGCAAGACTTAAGGAGAAAAGGAGAGACACCGTCCGGCCCAGCCGCCGTTGACCCGCGAATCTTTTTGAGATGTTGCTCCACTGTTGTCACAGTCACAGGAGTAAAGTCACATGGTGGTAGGTAAATTTCGTTTGGGCGAGAAGGGGAGTCGTTAGAAGTACAGATAAAATTCCGATTTAAAGAGTTTAAATCTACGTCAATGGGTTCAAGTATATTACGTTGACCAGTGAGACGCTTGAGATTCCTCCACAGTTCAGCAGAAGGAAAAGGAGAGGAGGGGGTGGATGAAGTAGAAAAAAGTTGACTAACGAATAAACCGTTAAGTCTGGCAATTTCGTTCTTTAGTAAAACATTGATATCCTTCACCTTGTCACGCTGACCTAGTTTGCAGAAGGCTTCTTTGTGACGTCTCAAGTGTCTGAGGTTTGGTGAGGAGATTCTGTCAGGCCTGACCATAACAGTTTCACGGGGACAACAATTATCAAAAATGCGATTCAAAAATAGCGTAAGATAATTAGAGCATAATTCGGCATTTTGTAGTGCTAGAAAAGTTGGGATGGTACTAGTAATTAAACTCTGCAGTAAGTGGATCTTATCTACGGATGTGTCTCAAACAGTAATTTTCCTCTCGGGTTTTGTAAGCAGTTGACGCTTAGAGGTGGAATAGACAAGGCACAAGAGGACCCTCTTTGAACAAGCAGACGGCAGAACGTAAGGTTCTATAAATCAGTCACATGGATGTGGGTTTCACGGAATAGTATAATCATAGCCGGCAAACGGAAAACCTACACCTGCTTGGTAAATTTTGTTAACTGAACCTCTTGCAGATTTCCGAATATCACTGAAACATATTGGAGCAGAATGTTATGAGAGCGGTTATATCATCGGAAGAACAGAATAAACACGTATGGACAAGGTACAATGTTGACTTTGGTCCAGCAGTAAGGTACATTCACAGTCTGATTCTCAACAGGTTACGTTTTTGAAGTAGAAAATGCAGGCAATACTGGCTATTGCAAAATGTTGGTCAACATATATATACGGTGATTGACCTATTTCATGAAATGTTGACTGAGTTTCTTAAATGCTTTTTTAATTAGGAATTTTTGCTTAAGCGCGGTTGTAGTAATGATTATCTAGCATCATAATCCTATAATTTTTCCGATTCGGCAGAATGCCGGCTTTTAAATATATGGCTTTTTTTATCTCCCATAAAAACCGTACTCAGAAAAAAATGACTTCTTAATTGGCATGAATTTTGCCTACTGATTTTCGATGGTCGTGAAAATTCAGATAAATTTTATAGAAACCCCAAATAAAAATAGGCCTTTTTCAGATGGTTGATGGCGAATAACGCCAACTTCATATTTTATACTCAAAGACAGAGTAGAAATATGGTTTTAATTTTTTTTCTAATTATGACATTTTTAAGAACGCGCAATGTCTATTAATGTGGCATCGTACCTGTCTGCCTAAAAAGTGCTTCCCATGAAGTGTAAAACATACTCCGCATTCATTGCAAAAACTCATGAACTCCATATGATATCTGTTTAAAGGAATTAACGAAAATTCGACAGTTTTACACGGAGCGCACGCACCTTGTAGAATGAAATCACTTAGGCTAATGCAGCGACTCCAAATTAATCGGGAATTAGAAAACTTTTTTAAAACCCAAATTAAACTCATAATTTAGACGATAAGGGCGGTGGCCCTCTTAACAAATCGTTATGAGCATAGTCGTGTAAGAAAGTCCCTATATTATTTTAGCATTCAGAAAAAAAGTCCATTAAACAGATATATTGTGAATGCGATGACTTGTGAAACGCGTGCACTGTCAACCAACCTATAATTAAAAGCGATTGACAAGGCTCCCCCTGAATGCTACCACAGCGTATCGAGTGACAGACACCGTAATATCACTCCGATGCTCGTGATCACCACTACGCTGGAGTATCGACTATCCGGCTGCAGGACATCTTCTTAATTTGGTCCTAATGTCATTGTCACGCGGGTAAGATCAAAGCCTTCCTCATTTAAAACCAAACATGTTTACGCACTCCCCTCATGCATTCCACATGTCGACGGACCCTGAGGAAATATCAACTACCGTCGCCGGACGTTACACGCCGCTGTTCATTAAGGTTAAACAGTCATCACGTATTTATTAATGGTAAATAGCGTGGACTAGTTGGAGTTTGCTTGTTGCAACCGCCTTCCCTCTGAGACGGTGAGATCTGCCATTCAAATCCGGGCTGCATGTAGCGCAGAAAACAATGTCTTATGCATACGTAGAAATCGTGACGTTCATATGCTGGCGGTGTTTGCCTCCTTAGGCCTGAACCCTACCTTCTATCACCAGAATGTTGTAAAGTAATAGGTCGCTTAACTTTAACAAAAAGCAGGAATTGACTGCCTCAGGCGGCACTGAATGTGGCTAACATTGCGTCGACCTCAAGGACAGATGATGTAGGTCTGGGTTGTCTGGCGTCGTGCTTGGCGAACTTAAGTTAGTCAGGACGTTTGTGCATGCAAAATGGCTGGTTTTGTGAGCTTACATGGCTCTAGCCTGCTATGTCTTCTTAGGGTGCTTTGAAAAGGCTTTGTATCACAGCATGAAGTTTTGTCATCCTAGCAGGGAAAACAAACCCTTAGCCGAGAATGTATACTTCATAAAGAATCAAATAACGAAATTTGTATGGGCATTTAATAATGTTACAAACATTCATAATTAAAAAAATTCTTTAGAGTGCAAGTTGTGCTTTTAGCAAGTTTAATAATTGAAGATGTTATCTGCTATCAAACGAATATGAGAAAGTATATTTTTGAGTATATATTTAATAAAATTTACACATAAAGTTTCGTGCGCATCAACATCCAGTGTGAAAACCCTGCTACATTAGTATTCATTTTCTACCAAAGTGTGTTTTTTTGCGCCGCAAAGAAGATGCCATCCGGCTTGGGGTCATGTAGCACGATAAACATTATTAAACCAAATCTAAAACGCATTTTAAAATTGAAGTTCGTTTCTTTAAGATCCATTGTGGACTGTTTGATACAACGACGTTTAAACAAACACAATGTCAAGAGAACGCATTTGCACATATCTGCGTCACGTTGTTTAGGCCTGTATTGATTACGACGTAGGATAATCGCGCGAACTCATGAATTGTTGGTCGAAATTCTAAAATACGTTTTCCACTAGAAGAAACACTTAAGTGCAATTGTCTTATTGGTCATCGCGCAAAGTTATCCAAGGATTTTCTAGAAACAAAATTATAGTAGTCTGTGTGTGCACTTTCTTATTCATTGACGTAGACCACACTAGCTCAAATTCTACATATTTAATGCGTGTTTTTGTGATTGAGATTAATACCCTTAGCGTAACCCTTACTTCGCAAAAACATGCTCTAAAATGATTTTCTGTTATTCATGTGGCAGAAAATTACGCCTTTTAAAGTTTGCGTAAAATAAGTTATAGAGAACGCTTTTTATTTTGCCGCGGCGGCAAAAAAAACCACAAGCACACCTACTGAACAAACATCAGTAGTAAAGGTAAAGGAGGGGTAAACGTATGGCCGCCTGTTTGGCTCCCGCCACAATGCATGATAATCACGCGAACTCACGAAGTGATAACCAAAGTTACAAAATGGGTTTTAAATCAGATGAATTGCTCAACTGAAATCAGGGCTTTTAGTTAAGTGTCCTGCGGCGTAAGATCCTGTGAAAATTTTAGAGGAGCAGTACAAGGTGGCAATTAATGAGGAGAAAGAGCCTGACTAAATACGTAAAATCAATTGATAAAGCCTACATTTGGCGTACTGAGCCATTTATTTTACATCTCAATATTAGCATATCATGGGTGCATTTTACTGTCGGGTAAATGGGTGCCTTTTTGTTCGCGTGTAATCGAAAACACGCAACGCGACGCAATAACATTAATCCCATAAACACTTCCCACATAGAACCAGAAACGACTATAATGCCAGTTTTCATGATGTTAACTGTTAAAAGGAAGACATTATGCATGTAAACAGTAGGCGATGGTGTGATGTCCTTGGCGTGCATAAAAATGGCACAAGGGACCCCGGCCCCATCAGCACCTAAATTTGGACATCCCTGACTAGCAAGAACCAGGTAACTACAATCCGCATGTGAACGTATACTGCAAAGGCATATTTCATGTCCGACTGCTGGGGAAACCTCAATTCGGAAAAATATATCGCAAAAGCAGTTAACATATCCACAAAGGTGCGAAAACAGGATCGATTTTGTTAAACTATGTGTGTGAAATTTGCCTTCAAAACTATACTGCGCATAAAGATTCAAAGTTCCTTCCTTAGTGGTGTCCACTATCGATTTCGATATATTCCGGGTTTGTAGAAAATAGCACATTTAGTCTTGCCAGTATCAGCTTCCTCTTTGCTTATTTCACAATATAAACGACAAAATTTCACATGTCCCAGAAATCGAACGACGACGAAGGAGGTGCACCGATAGAAGCGAAAAAGGATGCATCAGTAAACAGTTCAGAAGATGAAGATGAGATCACTGACTGTTCGGATTCTCTCTCAAGCTCATCATCACGGGGAGGGTCAAAGATAAGGATACTAGCAGAATGGCACAAGGAGTTCAGTATTTATAGCACGTATCTGCCGTGGGACGATTTGCATGCTGTAATTAACAGACCTCACAATTACCGCTGCGGTCGTAATTGATGCAATGATGGCTTGTCAGTCCGCGTCCGAGTCGTTAATCGTCGGGATTTTGTCATCCGTGTTGGATGCTAGCGTAATGATTGCTCGGCAAATTAGCTCACTGCCAATGGGATTGTTGCTCGCCCCCTCCCTCCCCAGTTGACTGATTCCCCGCCCCATAGAAAATTATAGTACAGAATATGGTAACAGGAGGTCATTGCGCTTGTTGATGGATTCTGGGCCTAAGGACCATGATTCGAGCAGCTCGCGGCTCATTCAGCTGTCACCCCTGACGAGGAACTTGAAACTAAAAAACAAGGCCGGGTCACGTCGAACGAGCCACACCTGAGAGCTACCATCTCCCCGCCTCACCGCAGGTGCGTGCCGGACTATTCGCTTCCGCAGTAATCTCCCAGTTTTCCCGATGTATTCGCTTTGGCAGAAAATGTACCAGATTCAAACAATGACTTCTACCACGACAGAAAATTCCAGGAGCCGTTTGCCGCATCTGGTGCAGTTGCGTGCGAAGCAAAATTTGGAATACGCATGTAAGCATACAGATCTTCAGTTTTCTTTGCGCCGGTCACAGCTTTTGTGCTGACACACCTATCCAATGATCAGGAGGCAGGGTGATTTTGAACTCATTAGTTCCTGGATATTTAAATGTTTCGGAGGTAAATACTATTATTTGAATAATGGGTAGATTAAGTAATCTTTTACTGTTTCCTTTTTGCTTTATTGCGGAATCCTGTTTTACGATAAATAGTGAGATTAAATTGCATAACCGTTACTGACGTTTTTACTTAGTACAGTAAGTTTTTTCGGTGTATCAGCTGTTTACTAAGAGACGCACGTTTTATAATAACAATATTATAAGTTTTTTGACCGTTTTGTGACTAGATGTACCAAAATGTCCTCGAAAGAACGGCCATATTAACCTTCGTGACGCCGCGGAATTTCTTGTAGGACGTGCCTTTCGCCTCAGTTTTAAGGACTCGCTTATTAGTGGCAGAACGTTCACTGACTTCAACATAATAATCGACCGAACATCCGTGCTTTTCGAATGCACATTTATGCAAGACGTATCGCCTGCAAACTACATGCAGTTCACATGCCTTTCTTACATTCTTCCAACAGACGTTCAAATAGAGAAGCGTGTAAGACGCGAATCAGCGATGGTATGTTCGATTGATTAGCATTATTTTACGCAGTAAACCTACTATAAACTATACATTTTTTCCTTTAACATTTAATGCAATGGAATCAATTAGGCGAAAATTGGAGTAATACCAGGTATTTTGCGTTTAATCTTCGAGGCCTAGCAATAAAAGCAATTATCGATTTCACTTACTGGAAAAAGACAAATTACCCGTCAAATATGATTCGACTGTCCTCCCTTAAACTTTGCCGTGTATTTGCAAGAACTACAACGTGCCCTTACATGACCACGACAGTTAGTCTGTTAAATCTGCTTTATCTGAATGCCAGGGAATTTTATGTGTATTTGAAACGAGCCGTTTTGGATACTCAGTCTACAGACTGCCATCACTGACACCAGGCGTGACACAATATCGAAAGCTACAGAAAGGAGAATTTTGTTGTGAAAATGCCTAAACTTGCTATATATATTAAAATTTACTTCTCATGTTGTCTTCTGTCCAATCGAGTTATTAACATTCACTATGTTCTCTCCTCTGGCAAATTAAATGACTGAGCGGCAGTTTCAAATACTTGGATATATGCAATAGCTGTCGGCATTGTTTTAGGCAAAACCGAATCAGGCGTATTGCATGAATTTCTTGCTTGAATGTGGGGGGACAAGATGGCTACGGTTCAATTGAACATGCTGCGTTTTACTGTGCCTTCAATATTTCTCCTTATCTAAAGTTAAATTAAAATAACGAATTTAAGTTTTTTTCTCTGGTAAACGAATAAGGCCTCGCTGACTTGACTTCAAGACTTTGGAATGCTGGCACCTTTACAGTATTGCTCAGGACGTTTTCGTAGTTCGCCAGTCCGATTGACAAAGTGTTTTCGAAGGTTAGTCAAGGTAGCAGAGATATCTTATAGACCGCTGTCACGGTCAAGGTCCATTTAGTGGCGGAAATGTGCGGGAAATGCGCATTGAACGTCGCAGTCCACACAGAAGTGGTCCTCATTCCGGCTCACAGGCTTCACGCTATTAAAATCAGTATTAACAACCCCTGTTAAGTAATGTATTTCCGAAAATTAGCTGACCTGATTCCGGTAGTTTTTGTGAGATTTCGCTGAGGCAATAGTGTGTTTTCTTCCAGCGAATATCTAACCATTGCTGTCAGACTTTAGTAAGATCTGGGGTATTACAATACGGACAGTTTTCATGATGGCGATGGCACTCGTCTATGGGATTACTCGGTGGGTGTCAGATATAGATTTTGTAGGCAGTATCCCGAATCAGATCCTTTTCACTTTGACACAGACCCCAAATATCGTATTGGTGGACCGCATCCACTTTGGAAAAATGGTTTTATTTTGAGCATGTCTATGTCAACGAGCATTTGTCTGCCGCTTATATGTTTGACAATGTGTTCGGCTCCTAGGTATGTCACCTGAATGGACGGTAGATTTAAACCTCCATGCAGGAAGAACTGTCAACACACACAGAGCAACAAGTCGAATAGAGAGATCATTTTGGATCCGCCTGATCGTTTTGGTCGTTTGTAGGTTAATACAAATCGACTGACAAGATGCTAAAATTAGCAGAACTAGGAGCAACTGTCATTTTGCTTTGTACTTCTCTTACTAAACCAGTCATCCCTGTCTTCCCTGACCTAGGTAACTTTTTAAGTATTTTCAGACGTATGCACAAACTTATAAAATTTAAAATATAAAATGCAGTCCTAATCCCATCACCACATCTTGCTCTTTATTCACACACATGGGCAGACTGGACAGTAATCTGCTCAACAAAACACGCATCCGCGCGGCTTACGTTGCTTCATGTCGAGTAACTGAAGTGCATGTGTGCAGACCGAAGATCTGCTGCTGTACCCATGCGTATTTCGAAGGAAGTACAGTAAGTGGCCCATCACATGATATGTTGGCTGAAATGCTAAAATGCGTTTGTAATACGGTTGTAGAACGGATTATCTTGCGGCATTATCCTAGGATGTTTCGGGCTATGCAGGGTGTCCGCTTTGGAATGCACAGCTTTTACCTTACCAGTAAAAAACGTACGTTGCAATAAAATGACTTCTTAAGTAGCACGCATTTTTCACATTGATTTTCGATGGTCTTGCAAATTTAAATATAGTTAGTGGAAACCAAGAACAAAGATGTGCTTTTCTTTAGTCCTTTGATGGGAAATTACGTCATCTTCATATTTTATACTCAAAGAAGAAATGTAATTAGGTTTTATAAATATTCTAATAATGAAATTGTTTAAGACTGTCCAATGTCCATTCATTTGACATCATACCTGTCCGTTTACCACTGCTCCTTTTGAAATGCTTGACATGGTACACATCCATTGCAAAATGTTCTGGACTCTATATATCTTTTAAGGGCATAAAGGGATATGCGATTTTCCTTAGGCGGAACGCACGCAATTTGTTGACTGAAATTACTAAGCGCTAAAGCAACGACTTATCAGGCTTAAGCGCATTCGGAAATTAGCAATTTTTTTTTAAAATGTAGTTATACTTCTTCTTTGGGTATAACATATGAAGATGACGTAATTCTCTATAAAACGACCAAAGAAAACCACATCTATGTTTGTACTTTCTATAACATATGTTTGAATTTACAAAACCATGTGAAAATGCATGTTAATTAAGTAGTCACTTTTACAGCGTACGCTTTCTACAGGAGAGGGAAAAGCAATGCATTCAAAATGGGACACCCTGCCAAGTCCGAAAAATCCTAGGATCCTCACACAAGGTAGTCACTATTACAACCACGTTTAAGTAGTCCTTCTAAAACGCACTCTAGAACTTCAGCCAAAATTTCGTGAGATCGATCACTCAATGTACAGTAGATGTGCTAACTCATGAAATTTCAACCAAAATTTCGAAATGCGTTCTCGTTTAGAAAAGATAAATTAAGTAGTGTTGTAAAACTAATCATGATGCAGAAGAAATCTATAATGATCCAGTTACCTCAGGGTTTCGGCTTGCGAAAAAATTTATGTTTAGCTGCATGCAAGATCTATACTCTGAAAAAAATGACTACTTACGTGGCCGGCAATTTTCTCATTGATTTTCGATGCCCTTAAAAATTCAATTATATTTCATGGAAAAAATGCATAAAAATATTCATTCTTTTACTAATTCGGTAGAAAATCACGTCTTCTTCCAATTTCATACTCAAAAAAGATTATAATTCAGTTTTAAAAAAGTTTTTAATTGTGTGGACGTTGCTGTATGATGCGTTGTCCAGGACTGTCCAGAAGAGACAAGCGCCGAGGCTGAATCACTACAAGCTCAGTTTTCTCCGGTGGATAATAAAGAAGATGTAGCAGGACAGGATTCCTGACACGGAAGTTTTGAAACGGACTGGGATTCTCAACTTCCAAGCCTTGCTGGCGGAATTATAACTTCGATGAAACAGCCAGCTGATCACGACAGGGGACTCTTGGCTACCAGAACCACTCTTCTACGAGGGTATCGTTACGTTTTATCGTCGACAAGAAAGTCAAATCCATCGTTACAAGGCTACTTTGAAGAAGACATTGAGACCTAGGAGGACCTCGCACATTACAGATTGGCATGGAGGAGAGAAGTGAATACTGATTTAGCCATCTGTGAAGCCAACCAGATCACTGCTGCGAAAACCAAATTGGACTTTCGGAAGTCCCAGACGTCCCCTGACTCGCGACATCAAACCAGCATGCCCATGATCCGCGCGCCAATCGGATCGTTGGGCATCCCCGGACACAATGCATCGAGCACCCAACAACCCCCAACCTCTACCTCCGCGACCGCATCTGCTCCAATCCTCACAGCGTCCACTACGGCATCTATTCTTACCATTACTGCTGCAAATCCCAGTGTCCTGCCTCCGTCGACCATCCACACGCCCTTCATTTCTGGCAAAACCTCCGCGGCGACGACTACGACCGCCCCTATTACCTCTGTTTTCGACCGAAACGCGTCCGCCACTCTTTCAACCTCGACCCTCACTTCCAGCACTGTGAACTCGGTTCCCACCTGTCCTCATCGCGATCGCGGATTCACTTCATGCATCGGCGTGAGCGGTCGCTTGCGGACCCATTACACAGCGACTGCCAGACCAGTGTCTGCATCCTCGACATGCACTTAGCGCCGTTGCCTCAAACGCTCACATTGCCAACAAACATTCGCTGTCATCGTGGACTTATTAGGCCGCATGCGTCTTCATAAAATACTGTGGCAGTAAACCACCAGTCAAACCACACCATCACATCTCTTCTCACCAGCATCCACATTACATATGACAACCTCAACATCACACAAGGCTCCTCATCCTTGAAGGTGTACAACGGCGTGCTTCAAAGGCTGTTCATGGCCTCAAAAACTTCGCGTACGAGCAGCGCCTGACGGCCTTGAACTTCTATCCCCTCCACTACAGGCAGGACAGAGGTGACCTCATAGCAACGTTCCAGTTGGTAAAAGGACATCATCTGGATGTCGACCGGGAAACGTTTTTTGAAATGGCACCCAAGGCCAATCTCAGACGACATGATTACCATCTGAAAAAGTACCACACAAATCAACTTTCCGCCTTTTTCTCACAGAGGGTCATTCGCCAATGGAACCTTTTTCCGGAGTTTGTTGTTAATTCCCCTACCGTTTACGTGTTCAAGAGACAACTGGATACTCACCTGCTGAAAGGCAACCCGAATTGCCAAAGCCTGATCTAACGGATTACGGAAATGACTATAAATATACTACTAACAGGATTTCCACAGATCCTGTTTTGTGCGTCAAACTTAGCCCATATTAAAATTTTCACAGTCCGAATGCGGTGAACAAAGTGTTTCGCAATTATTTCGCGAATATAATACCCCCTTCGCCCTTATGTTACATTATTAGATTTATGAATTCTCTCCTTACTAAACCTGCAAGCGAAAGTTATGCAATTTAACTATTTGCCTTTATGTATGTACCCTCTAAATGGAGTGTTCAGGGCTTCTGTCGTTTACTCCGAATATACTGACTGATACTGACGGACTGACTGACTGATCACATATCTCCTTACCAGCGTCTCCTCTTCGGCGCAATTTGTCTGCTTTGATTTTTTGCTTGTTGAAATCCATCACCTCTGTGTGTGTGGCAGCATTTGGTGTTTTGTAGAACGAATATAAAGCAAATAAATCAGGCTCTTAGGATTTTTTTGTAAGTGACGGTTATTCTGTGTAACGTCCTTTGACCCCTCAAGGCTCCTCTCTTGCATATGTGATTCGAGTCTGCGACTATCAGCCTGCGCTAGGCGTCGGAACTTGGAAGGTTGGCAAATGACAATGGAAATCGGACCTCGCAGTCTTAGCAGTGTCTGTTTATGCGGAGTGGTCGACCGTTGGGCTGAGAGCCACGCTGAAGCGACGCCTTCTTATCGTGATCTACGGCACTCTCACGCATGTGAGATGCATACCGCTCAAATGCCCTGTTGTGTGAAATCCTAGTACTTGTGTCTGGGGAACAAGGTTGTACATGCGGCACACACACAGACGGGGCCACATGCTACAGACAGTCACTGCCACCATTCACCGCACCAGAAGACTGACTGGCTCGGACTGGAGCCTAGAAATGGGAATAGAAGGTGAGGGCGGCGACTCGGCGCGTTTTTCTTACTATAATCAATCTGACACGACTGGCCGACTGGTAGATTAAGAGTCAGTCTGCTTGGCCCCCTTCTTGATGTGGCCTCTATTGACATCTCATTTAGTGGAATCCGAGCGCCTGCCAGCGTGTGTTGTTGTATAAAGTCCTGGCCAAGTTTTTGGTGTTGACCAGGGGGGTGTGTTGGTGCGCTTAGGTGCGGGTTCTCACCGTGTCAACCATCTGCGGCCTCTCCTACCTCCGGTCTTTTCACCGGATCCAGGGAGGAGGGGGAGAGAATATTGTGAGGGCAGCGCATGTCTACCATCACCATAAACTAATTCACGCGCAGGTTAACGTCCATTCTCTAATCTTGCTGTGGACCACATGGTGGACGTCGCCGAAGCCGACGGTCAGACCCTCGTTATCAGGAAATCAAAGCACTGGAAACAATTTCAATCCATTTTGTACGTATAATATTATAACGTGTAAAACAAGTGCCCTTCCTTCCAAAAACAAGAAACACTTGCTAATAACAATTAACGTGTGTCTATAAAAGCTGTCGCTGAAAAACGCAGCGAGAAACCAGCAAAACGGGTCAGAAATAAACCATTTCCAGACCCCTGGAATCGCTTTTGTCAACTACATACATCGTAAGTATGACGTACATTGTAAGTATAACTGTAAAATGGCTTGTTTATTAAAACTTGCATATATCATCTTTTCATGGTATATTGTGCTTTTTAATAAAGGTAGCAAGCCGAATACAGTAATCCCTCGCTCTTTCGGGCTTCGGGTTTCATGATTTTGCTCTATGACATGTTACATATGCAAGTATATCTAGATGTAAACCGCGGATATTTTGCTCGTTCGTGGAGTTCTTCGGAAAACGGCGTTTTCCGTTCCGGTACATACATCCAAAGTTAGGTTGCCCGTTAGTTTCATACGTGGGAGGCTACTGAATTTATTTTTATTCAAGTACATATAATTGCGATGTGTTTAAAAAAGGTGTCACGTACGTTAAAACTCCTTAATGATATGAGTTATGTATATCTGTGCGTGTTATACAGACAATCTCCTTAAGTGCACAATTTTAACAAATCGTACCTAGTATCTAAACAGCTCTAAGAGATGTACGTACTATATCAAAGTGAGCAATTTTAATAAGGATGTGGGAGGGTTTGTAAAGGCATGGTATACATAAAATGGTAAGATGATACTTGGTAGCCGTGCCCACAGACTCCACAATGCTACCTACTGGATCGGTTTCAGTAGCTGTGATTGCGTTCTCATTATGTTGCTAAATTCACGCGCACGCTGTATTACCTGCATCAGACTCATTTTAGAGGTACTATCCTGGGCAGATTTGCACCGGTAACGATATAAATGAGGCTCACCCTATGTCAAATTTCATTAGAAGAGGTATTTGACAACCGTGCCCACATAATCCACAATTGTACCTACTGGCTTGATTTCAGTAGCTATGATTTCGTTCTCATTATGCTTCTAAATTTGCATGCGTGCTGTATTACCTGTACCAGATTCTTTGTGGAGGTACTATCCTGGGCACCGGTAACGATGACAATGAGGGTTTCCCTACATCAACTTTCATAAGAAGAGGTAGTTCTTGACTGCCTCATTCATTGTAGAGGTACTATCATGGGCGGATTGGCACCGGTAACGATGCCAATGAGGCTTACCCTTTATCGACTTTCATTAACAGAGGTAACTTTCGACTGCCTCATTATTTGCGGATGTTCTCTTCTGCCCAAACCAGTTTTTCGCATAAAAGTCTAACCCGGCTTGCGTTGGGGCGTTTCGCGTGGCGCTGCTTGACTCTCGTGTCCTTCTGTCAATTATGTTGGATGGAGTTCTATCGCTTACACTGCGGAATGACCTTCGGACCAGTTGCCTTCTTCCCATTGGTTGCTCGCCTTCACTTGCTTTTCTTTCCAATCTGAGGCTAGGATGCATTTATTCCACACACCATTCAAAGTCTCCTTGCTCATTTCCATACCTCCCTTGTATTTTTCACCGAATCTAAATTAGGCTTCCACTTTACCAGGAGCGGCAATTCCTAGCATATACTACAATCGCCAATTACCCGTCCACTCAATTGTCCCACCCGTATAGCCCCTATAACCGCCGGTCCCGATTGACAGGCAGCTTTGCATTTGCGGTGTCAGGAGGGCTTCCAACTATCATCTAACCCATAAAATAACCGTAACGATATATGCCAATTACTTCGTAGGCTTTCATTTTTCGCGGGAGGATGTAGGGTGAGCAACCCCCGCAATCGATGAGGGATCCCTGTACTTACTTCCTGCTGCCAGTGAAAGTATAATACTGGGGCCTGCACCAGACTTGAAAATTCGCTTCGATTGCCCTGCAGGCCTGCGATAAATACACATGCGTCAGGCGTTCCTTCTCTCGCTGCCTTGATTGTTGTCCCCCCGACGAAGGCGTAATTGGCCAATAGAATGCCAGCTCAATTCTCACACCAAAACATGCACAACATGACCTCCACTTCCCCAGGGGTGTTGTTGGACAGTGCATTATCGTTGTCGTGCGCTTTCTTTGCACGAAGCGAGCGCGACAGTCAGGGACGCAAAAAAGAAGCAAAACAACCTTCAGAATAATGTCTGGCGGATATCGTAAAAACAGCGAAAACATTTTCGCGCGCTCGAGGTAATGCGCACTGGTGCTGCTCTACCTCCCCACGAAGACGTAATCGACCAAAAGAATGTCAGCGCAATTTCATACCATTGCACCCGCGCAATCGCCCCCACTTCCCCAGGGGTGTCTTGGACCAATGTCATATCGAGGCCTTGTTCTTAGTTTGCATGAAGCGAGACCGACAGGCGGGGACGCCCAAAAGGAAGCAGAACAATCGTCAAAATGTGTCTGACGCATATCGTCAAAACAGCGTTTTCTACAGTGAAAACATTTTCCTGCACGTGAGCCTATGCGCAGTGGCGCTCCTCTCCCTTCAGCATAAATAGATTCGCTAAAAGAAGAAGGCACATATATTGCCATCTAGTTAACGGGCTCATTTCAAACGGACTGTCATTTTAGCTTGAGCGCATCATTCAATGTTTCTCCTGTCATTATTGACTGCTCTGGCCTTTTTAAATGTTCGACCCTGCAGTTGCCGTAAGTTACAACATTCCTTAGTAGGTTTACCTGTTTTAAGAGGGACGTCTTCTAGCTGTCCAGGAAAAAACCACCATCGACTATCTTCTCGAGGTTGAATCCTCCTATACGGTAGGCAAACTTGTGACTAGTAATTAAGTTAAAGCCCCCTGAAATTAGAAGTACTCACATAACTTCGTTCATTTAGTTTGGTTCTTCGAAGTCGGGATTTGTGCAGGGAACAGAACAGCGTCCATGTCAACCTCCGACTAATTGTGTAGAGTTTTATCCAGGTGAGTTGCTGAACCTGTTTAAGTGCAGCCCGTTCATGTCCAGTATTTGAATGTCGGCGGCACATATATGTACACTACTGGTGCCATATAAGTCAGCGTTGACAGGATCTACCACCATATATATATATATATAGACAGTGATAGACCTAAGCCTTAAGTTGATTGCTAGTTAGACCACTTACAACTAAAATAAAAATAATGATGTGCTCGCTGACCATAAAAATTAACCACAATGTTCATTGGCTATCAGTTTTTCATGTAACAAAGTTGCGACTTAATAAGACCGAATAAATTTGTTTTTGAAACCCACAACCAACGTCTTTAAATTGACTTTTCTATTAAAGAAAAGAGGAGTTTTATGATCCAGGCCGGCAGACACGCAAACTACTCTGCAATAATTCTCACGCCCGAAGCATCTGACCAAGCTCAAATCGCAATCGTCATAGTGAATGAGGGAGAATTTTTTCCAGGTATGTTTTAAATAATCTTTTGTCAACATAAACCCCAAAATTACGAAAGGTAATTTAACAAACAATTTCGTAATTAACTTTGTAGATCTTCATGACGTTCAGTTCATAAAGCCCGTCATCCACGAGGACTTCCATGACAATTCATTTGCCGTGATCTTGGATGAAAACGTAAAGGTAGTAAAAGAACAAATGCAGTTCTTGTTCATTCAACTGACGTTAAAATATATGTTTTGACGAAATCAATATATAATTTTAATTTTTCACTTTCACGCAAAATTTTCCATAAACAAATTTTGTTGCTTTAAGAATTTCAGGCTTTTGGGAAACATTAGCAAATATGGGTCGGATTCATCTGGTGCAGGCCTGGAAATAATTATTCCAAATGGTAAGTTACTTTCCACTTAAAGTGGCCCAAGAAGCGCCAACAATATTTGCCTCCCGTTTACATTTTTAAAACGAGTCAACGGTAAACAGTACAAAATCATGCGAGTGACGGGGCGTGTGACGAAGGAGTATTTATCATTCACCCTGACGGACAATGCTGGAAACTCAGCTACTTACGGTTTTATGCCGAGCAACAATGCACCCATTTTGATGCTTCCAACTCATTATCTTCAGTGGCCGAAGAAATAGAGAACATCAGGTGCATTAACTAATGCAAAATTGAACGTTTTTAATGAGCTTGGCTGTCTTGAATACGTTTTTCACATCACTTAAAGCATCTGTTTATGGAAAACAAAATCAAGCACTCTTAACACATTGTCATTACAACTGGTATTTCAACAGTCTTTGTTCTTTTAGTCCGCACAGACGTTACTAGATAAATAATTGGGTCGTTTGATGTCAGATTGTTATTGAAAACTTGAATGATTGCAAATGCATAGAAACAATATTAGATGAAATGTGTGGAGACTAGGATAGAGAGCGAACTCAGAGTACCACGATAAAAACGGCACAGTCCTACCTTAGAGGAAAGGAGGAAATATACCAGTGGAAGTTGTTTATTCTGTACCTGCATGCACCTCCGGTTGTTAGGATGGTATGTGGGCGTGAGTGTATAAGCGTTAGGTTACAGTCAGTCGGTAGCAACTGAATCAGTTGATAAGGTGATAGCTGACTTTGTGGGCGCCTTTGATCGGCTGAATATAAGCATGTACTGGCTTTCGGGCGCCGTGATCACGTGATTCCTTGGACGCCGTGGATACCAGTGGAAGGCATATTCTCGCCTGAGACTCTACGGAACGCCTTTCGGTGAAGACTTGTTACGAAATCAGTAGTGTCCCTAGACTATTGAATGTTAAGTCAAACCATGCAAACGCAATACGTTCAGATATGACTGGGCAAAATATAGACCATGGGCTGATGGGTGATGGCTCCATCACGGAATTGCATTTAAATGTCTGCCTGCTAGATGACTCAGTCACGCATTACAGCAATGCGGGGGACAACATGCAACCGCGATGTGATTTGCATCGACATTTGAGGGGGGAAGGTTTTGGTACAATGGACGTTGTAGCTACCTGAGATTCGAGGCCTCGACTGGACCAAAAATAATACCGGGTCTGAAGGTCATCGGCGCACGTGAACGGGAAATCGACTGAGCAAAGTCTGACAAGGGTTTAGTTGAAGATCGCAGGGAATATGTCGCGATGACTCGGTACATCGTTGGATGTGAGTTCATTCTAGACTTAGACGCTACAAATGTTAATGCAACTCCCTTTGGTTTCAACCAACAAGTCTCAAAAAACGGGATGGGTTCCAGTTGAAAGATTGCATGATTGTGTGCAGTTTGATTATCTTTAAAGCAGCATTAGTTGTCCGAAAAGTGATATGAAATAATTTTCAATTCGGAATGGACGCACAGCGATCACCCGGCTTCTCTGACAAAGATAACGAAACGGTAACCCACTACCAGACAGAAGTCGGCCAACTTATAATACCTTGCTTGATTCGCGAACCCAATAGATCGGTGTGAGTCCATACCTATTTGAAGAAATACTCGACCTGCGGCGACAGAAAATGGCAGGTGGCGAGGAAATGATGAAGGTCGGTTCGAAGAAGCGCTTATCACCCATCTGCCAGGCCCCGTTTGTGGACCATGTACGCCGAGGGCCTGTTTGTGTTTCTGGTCAGGGTTAGGATTTTTCAAATGAAAGCAAAATAAGCCCGAAACAGTACTGTATCAATCTACCCGCATGATCTGTCGTCCCTCCTGGCTGAATTAATGTGTTTGGTCTGACGCCACCATACGATTCAGATCAAATATCGTAGTGCCTTGACTATGAGATTTTAAATTTCAACTGAGTTTTCGATTGCAAGGACTGAGACGTAGGCGCTCCATCCAGTTCGAGAGAAACGCAAGCCCTCAACTGCGTGTTCAAGAGCCCATAATATCCATTTAAAATGCACAGAGAAACCGCATGCAAACTTTGCAAGAGTGGTTGTCTTCCTTTCTCAAGGCAATATTTACAATTTTTGGTAAAAATAGGCTATTATGTACGTCTGCTCTTGATAATAATGGGATACAATGTAAATTACTGTTTTGAAACTAAAATATAATGCTACAGAGGTTATGTCTGGAGCTTTAAAACACACATTCTCCTGGCCAGAATATTTTGACCGATTTAACCATAAGAATCTAATCGTATTTCCCGCTTCTCGCCACGTGTTGTTCATATGGTACAAAGTGACAATAGACCCCCATTGTCGTCTTTCTCTGCACATAATACCACAGGAATCACCACGATAAACTATTCTGCCAACATTTCAGAGTTTCAAACCTCAAACTGGATACGCATAAGCTGTGATAGTCGGCAATTAGTTTTAATGTTATCGGTGAAAATACTTTCGTCCCTAGGGCGGACTCAGGTTGTTGGTCTCGAATTATTATCGAATGTTTTGTCATCGGCGTATATCAAGCGTACCTTGCGGTTCATAAGGGAATATCCTGTTTTGCATAGTCGGTAATGACATCGTCATTGGTTCAATTGGCTGCAGGCAAAACACACACAGGTTTGATGAATTCATAAAAAAACAACCGACAAACGCAGGTGGGAGTAAATGTGCGTGTACTAGGTCAGTCTTTCAAAGAACAAGAACAAATGATCACCGGAACGGTCGTAGTACCAACCGGAGCCCTTGGATTTGTTATGAAACCCATCATCAGACACTGCGATAATGGAGCATAGATTTTGCAGTCAGAAGGTAAGGGTTGGAGAAAGGGACGGGGACTGTTAATGGCGGTGACAGAATGCGTCCTTTATGGGTGACTTGGTCGCACCATTTGGCCGCGTGTGCGTTACGTATGATAATAGGAGGTACGCTTACACGTGCCTTTGAAGTGTACGTCCAAAACCCATGACCCATTCTTGCACTAACACGGGGAAATCCTGGTAGGCGACAAGTTGACTTCATTTTAGCTGATTTTTGTGTTCAGGATATTCGCCAGGCATTATTTCGACATTGTCCCTCTGCTGCCTTTTTGCCTTCTGTATACGTCGGCCTAGCATACGACTTCACATTTGCGATACAGCATGTTGGCGCCAACAAGGAATTGTGCCCGAGAATATCACCATAAATGAAGGGTAGCTTTGCTTGGAAGACATCTTCGGAGGTGTTTTGAACTTCTTTTCCGCGGCCGTTTGCATGGTTTTTGACTTCCTCTAATGGATAACCAGCAAATCTGATCAAATATAATGTTTATATCTTCTCAGCAATTCGTGACCACCGTTTGCTTTTACCAGCACTTGTGGCCACAAACTGAATGATTTGTGAGCCCTAAAAATAAGACTGTATCTTCTAAACTCTTATATAATTCGCCTTATAGTGCTGGCATCCAAATATTTTCAGCTGTTCATCAGTATATTTGTAGGTGAACTTTGCCTCGTTCGTGTCCGACATGTAGCAAGAATCTGCCGAGTACTTTTAAAAGTCATTTCATTAGGGTAAGGTGATACCATGCTAACAGCACAGGTGCAAGCCAAAATCTCATACACGCGAATTTCGCCGATGTTCTGCCGCTGTCTGGCGTAGCTACGAGGGGTTCGGCTCGGCAGTGTGTCCCCCAGGATTCCCCGTGTGTTTTCTGGTAGATACTCCAATTTATAAATTGTCGCTTTTTGATTTCCTCAGAAATTTTATACGAAGTTGAAGTAGATCAGTTTATTCAAGGTTTTAAGGCTCACTGACGAGCTGAACCCCGAAACTCACGTTTATGGGCCTTTGCCTAGTACCTCTGCTGTTAGTATGGTATCACCTTACCCTCAAGTATACCACTAGCAGCCTGTCGGCAGTTAATTAATATTACGCGGTTGCCCGCTGTGGCTGATGAACTTTGGCCCAAATATTCATGATTAAAATTCTCCTCCTGAACCTATAGACCTTGAAAAAGCTGATCTACTCAGACTTCGTATAGACTTTCCTAGGAAATTTAAAAGCGACAAAGTGATTTTATTGATGAATTAAACAGCAGGCATCTTCGAGTCAAATGAACGAGATATAACGCAGAATGGACCTAACAGTTTGTCATTTGATTACAAAAAATTGCCGTTTGCATTTTCAGGAACATTTTCCATTTTATTATTTTGTCTCATTTGTCGTTAGCCATGCGTTTTGCGTTTTTCACCCACTTTGCAGGCCTGTTAAAGTGCGAATTTTCTTGCAGCATAAGTGACTTCTCAGAAGATTCCTTTATTCACATGTGAAATAGAATAAGTCCTTCTCCGTGGCGTGTGTGTCAAAAAACATATGACACTTTCTACTCGTCTCTCAAGCAAATACTGAGACGGGCTGAAGTGTTTCATACAACCAATTTACGCAAATGGCGCAACACGTGTATGGAAGTATGTGTAAATGAATGCCGAACTACTCACTACTCATTAACTAACTATTACATGTGCAAAGAAACCTCGTTCTTGCTTTATGACAATACATAAACCCATACCGATTAACTGTAAAAATGTAGTACACTTTTATCAAAACAGTGTTTTTGTTCCTCCCGAACCCCCTTGACTTAAGTTCGATCTTTCCATGATAAATATCGCTGAATAAAATACCAAAATGTTGCATCACCCAACTGAAACGATATTCGGTGAATGGATTATCTTAACAAAAAGGTCAAATATAGGTTTTTTCGAAATTTTACAAAACTGATTACACTGTGGTAACAATTTAAAATCAAAATATATCGGGCAGGTTTAAATCAACGAATTATTCACCTTGCTTACATATAAAATACGTTTCTGTATCAGTTATAAAGACGCTCAGCATTTATTATGCCTGCGTTGTGCATACGCATGATGATTATGCATGAATATGCGTGTACGAATTTGAAGACGTTGGTGCTCAACCGGCATTCAACAATATCATATATATATCTATATAGCAATGACAATCCACAGGCACACCGTGGGGACGTAATTTTACTTGAAACAAGCAAAAAAAGACAGGGCTACGCTTTACTTCCCAGACATCGGTGGCCATAGCTTTTCTCCATATTGAAGTCTTTGCAGACACAGTAATATCTAAGATATCGGCTGTTGCGGTTATGTGAAGTCCTCACTGGGACGTCAGTAAAAGCATTCAAATTTAACTTGAATATCGAAATTTCATAAAAACGATGATCTGCAAATTTACCGTATGAGAATAACGGAATATGAATAGTTAGAAAGTTTAAGGGCGTTAGTAGCGCATGTGTTTCTTCAAAGAAACAGTGCATCGCGTCAAGTTAAAATTGACTGACAAAGTATTTAATACACGCCTACTCAGTTCGATGTGACAAAGTGAGATCGATGTTGCCAAGCAGCACTTCATATTACAAATCTAACTTTCGTGATAAAACAGACCGACTGCCAACAAATACCGCAAATACAACTAATTATTTTGTCATATTTAACGGTTATGCTCAAAGCTTTCTTATCGGTGAGTCATTCTCCAATATTTAATAAAGTAAAGGACTTTAGCGTCATCGGGTCTATATAAAACCACATCGGCAGGGTTGCAAGAAAACTGGCCTACCCTAAACCTTTAAACCAAACTTCATTAAAGGTTCTACAACTTCCATAGAACAGTTTAAAAGACTAAATGGCGAAATTGCGCGTGTTTTCAATTAATTTCCTTCTAGCTTGTACGTGTATACTGCAACGGGGTGCTTTATACCATCCGCCTTCCGGTGTGTGTAGATATATGTAATTCGAAGTCATCTATCAGTGCTTGTTTAAAATACATTGTAGGTAAATAGATGCGTGGATTTAGGCGTAGTAAAAGATGTTTGAGTCAATATATTTGAACGATAGCATATAGGCAGTTCTTTATCCCCTAGAAGTAGCAAAATGCTCTGCCAATAGAAGCGAAGAGCCGAGTCCCAGGAAGTAGTCTTGAAGAAGGAGACACGATCGCCGGGGCAAGAGCTTTATTAGCCTGACGTTTCGGATTCCTACTCGAATCCATCATCAGAGACAAAAGAGCAGAAACGGGTGGTTGCTGCACAAGAGGCTGCGGTATTTATAGGATGCAGCAGCCATGCTACCGCATGCCTATGAACGTTCACGGCTTCCCCCTTCATCCGGGATTGTCACACTTGGGGTGATCATTGCTTGATGGCCGACATTCGAGTCGATAATTGCTGCAATTTCATCATATGCGTTGGATGTTGGCGTGATGATTGCTCGACCATCTGATGCGTTGACCCGGGTGTTGGGAAGAGTGTTCACCAGTGCGCTCCCCACGTGGCCAATTAATCCGCCTAGACGAAGTCTCAGCACGCTGTATTGAATGGGAAGATCGTTGCATCAACAGGTGCAACAGGCGAAGGGGGAAGCCGTGAAGGTTCATAGGTATGCGGTAGCATGGCTGCTGCATCCTATAAATACCGCAGCCCCTTCTGCTCTTTTGTCTCTGATGATGGATTCGAGTAGGAATCCGAAACGTCAGGCTAATAAAGCTCTTGTCCCGGCGATCGTGTCTCCTTCTTCAAAATGCTCTGCATTGTAAAGTTGGATAACGTTGAACACACCAGATGGCCGTCTATTGCTCAATAATGAAATTCGGAAGATGGAAGGTCGGAGCAGAAGGCAATCCATCTTGTCCACAGACGCATATGTTGAGCAGACATACAGTATTTTTGGAATGAGGTGTTTCGTTTAATCCAAAAACCTCAAAGTTAGGAACACGATCTTAGGAAAAGCAATGATTGATTTGTCTGCTGCATGTCTCACTATCTTTTTTGGCTAGCGCATGCTATGAGGTTTCTAGAGACCTTCTCATACTTAACCAATTAAATGACTTGCAGGCATTTTCGCGGCAAATGAACGAGATACGAAGTAAACCGGAGTTTACAGTTGATGATATCTGGTTGCATAATGCTCTCGTCAGAATTATCCGAGACGGAACCAACTTCGTTATTTTATCTGACATCTTTTTGTAAATAATCGTAACCCATGCTTTTAATCAAGCATCGTATGGTATGTAAATATCAACGTTGTTTGTGCATTGTAGGCACTCCTATTTAAAAAGGTTAATTATTAACCGATATTAGGCAACAATCGGGAGAGGGCACCCAAATATTCTTAGACTAGAAATGATACCTGTTATACATATTTGAGTAGGTTATGGCCCTACATATTTGTTGTTTTATCCGACCTCACTTTCATCTGACCAGCTGTCCACATGTTGCTTCACTTAGATTATCATAGTCTCTAACAGCTGAGATGTGACCTCTGCAGACCGAGCAATGGTTAATCAAACTTCACCTACGCTTACACGGCTGAGGAGTGACAGCAATAGTGGGTTTGCGGCTAAATCTACCCTTGCATACCTTAGGAGAGTTGGGAAATGATCGCCGTAGACCGACCGTTGGTGTACCATCCTTCACATATGTTTGCTTTGGTCACGAGCGACGACATAAGTCCGTTTGCGGCCTTCTTTAAAACAGCATAGCTTATGAAAGTTGGGTAATGATCGCTTTAGCCCAATCCTATGTTTACCAACCTTGGCATAAGCTTCCACAACTGAAGAGCGAGCGCAGTAGTCGATATACGGCTTAATCTATGGTAGCATACGTTCAAACACTTGCGATTCGATCGCTGTGTACCGGCCCTTTGGCATATCCATTAAGGCAATTTCTTCCTTAGGTGAGGAATGACGGTTGCTGTAGGTAAGCGGCTCAATCTATGGCACAATTCCCTTTGGACAGTTGAAAAACGATCGCCCTACGTAAAGCAAACTTAATATAAGCTTCCACTGTTGACAAGCGACCGCAGTAGTCCCTATGCGGATTATTCTATACTAGCATACCTACGGACAATTGCAATACGATCGCCGTTGAGCGAGCGCTAAGATTATCAATTTTTACCATAACTTCCAGAGGTCAGGTGCTACTGCAGTCGCCAGTGTGTGGCTCTGTCAATGGCTGCATAGCTTAGAACAGTTGCGATAATATCGCTGCTTTGGCCGGCAGTATTCTTTTGGGTGTCCTCTCCCGATTGTTACCAGATATTATTTTTCCACAGCATAGATTGATTCACTGGACCATTTTCTTGTTGCATTGTGGAAATGAGATTTAGTTCATTTCAGGTGACGTATATGTCAACCGATTTCCAAAAACACTGCCGCGGTTATAGATATATAAAATCGGTAACAATCGGGAGGTGGTACCCAAAAAAATCCGCCTAACCAAAGCAGCCTGTGTTACGGGACAGGTGGTAATAGGGGTTTTATGGGTGGTGGCTGGTCGGGATGTACGATACTAGCTGACAGAAAGGCTTATTTGAACAGATGAATGGTTGTAGTTTGCCCGCTCTCCGTTCCATTATTACAAAATGGGTCGCCAAAGCAGTATAGTGGTAACGGACGAGTTAAAGGCGTATAATCGTCTTCCCTCAGAAGGTTTTCTACATTTCTCTGTTAACCACTCAAAGAACTTCGAGGACCCTACCACCGGAGGGCACACCAATGCCATTGAGACATACTGGAGTAGACTGAAAAGGAAACTCCACAAGGGAGGCCCTGTATATGGTCGAGCTGTGTGGGCTCACATAGATGAAGTACAGTATCGTCTTTGGTTTGGCCTCAATGCCATGTCTTTGACAGATGCCTGGGAACTGTTCTTGTCCCATGTTGTGCAGACTTATCCTATTTAAAAGTGATTTTGTTTTGTAATAAACTGCCATAATGCGAATGTATGCCGTATATTCAGGTGTACGTGTGTAACGATGGGGAAGGTTGGGTAACAGCAACCATTGTCCATGTAACCTCCTGCGATGTTCGTTCGGCCAGCCCATGTTAGACCGTTGCGGAAAGTCCAAGTAGTGCGTGAAAGTAGGCCTGAAACTGCTGATATATCCTGAAGGAGTTTGAGTCCACTGTTAAAGGTATTATTTCTAGGTAACGGATTTTTTTGGGTGCCATCTCCCGATTGTTTCCATTATACCGTCTAAACGTCCCAAAAGTATAAATAAGATGGGCAAAGGAATTTTCACAATTAAAAAACGCACCAACTACCAACGATTGCACCTAGCAATGACAGCTGCACTTGTCTGATAATTTTTCTACATTATGCTTAAAGCAGGGGTATTTTAATTGCATTTGCTATGAGATCCTGATTAGCAAGCCACTTAAACGCAGTCAGCAGAGGACGACAATTATGCACAAAACAATCTAAAATATTGGTCTAATTTCAAAAAAATCGTTCGGTTACTGAAATCCGCAACATTAAAATACCCGGCTTGTCAAATGAACAGCAGACCAATGCACGCCTTATGCTTATTCTAAAACGCACGGATATCTTTGTCCCTAACTCCATGTGACGCCATATTTTAACTGGCAATTTTTGGCTTCTCATTATTGGATTAATTTTGCCTACAAAAGGGCAATTACTGCAACGTGCCGTAAAAGTTATATTTACAGATTAGTGAATGCTAGCACTTTTGGTCGTTGTGTCGTATGTCGGTGTAATCGACGCATGCAAAACCAAAGGAGAAAGGCAGTTTGGTAAGCCGATTTGACAAATACTGGTTTCGCTTTTATTTTCCTTTATGGAAATGTTGAATATGAAAAAAATCTAGTAAAATGCAAAAATAGCCACGCTTTTAAGCATGTCCAACGAAAATTTTAATCATATATCCTTGTGTGTTTTTAAGCAGATGTCGAATTATGTCCGCATACGTGCCTCCAGAAAAACGTGCATAGGACTGTGGAATACCTTGCAGGATCTTTAAAATTGTTAACGATTAATGCGTCAAATAACATCGATGGTCAAATATCTTTCGGGATTGATGTGAGCGGTCCACCCGCCGTTCAAGACTGCATATATATTGGCAAATACAGGATGAAGAATTTGCAGACACTCAAATGTAGGCTAATCTTTTCAAGGATATCGGTAATTTTTCACAAACATGTAGGTTATATTCATAAAATTTAACTTCCCAAATTTTCCCAAATGTTTATGATCATTCTATGGTCATTATAGAGACTAAAATCGGATGCTGATGATGATGATGAACGTTTTCAGTTTACGGAGGCGGAACTGTCGGGTGACATACGTGATGTGCACGCGACTGCAGTACTGCTGATAGAAAATATTCCTGAGCGCTTAATCTGTGCGACACTCAAAATGCTCTCTTTCCGTGGTCTGCAACAGCATATCAGTTCCAAATTACCAGAAGACAATCTTCCCTCGTGGGCAGTACAGGCAGTTGCCAGAAGCGACGTGTTTGCAGACAACGCGTTCAAACTGCATCCCTTGCAAAAATGCACATCTTACAAATGTTAGAAGTAAAGCAGAGATTAATGATACTTTTTGATGTACTGAGAATTCAACAGCGTCTCCCACTGCGTTAACTGTTAAAATGCACATTCCAATTTTCCTTGAAATTGCGTACGGCAGACTTTGACAGCATGTTATTAGGGAGGGACAACATGAACAAAAACCCAAATACAAATTGAGGTAGGGGCTTAAGATGACAGAGTCTTTGCATGCAGTATTGCAGCATTTTAGCTTATGAATGTTGCTACGAGATGCACTAGACGTAGAGGGCCTACTGTCAAATTTAGGAAACTCATCAGCCTCTGGAAGAACCTATGCATTCAGCGTAACTCGCAAAACTGTCTAAAATACATGCTCCGAAGGAAAAAAAGCCAGATAGCTTTTTAGCATAAACTGTTGAGTACCGCATGCATGTGCGTGCTTCGAACTTCGCGTTGAGAGAATAAGATAGACTTTCTTGACCTTACGGGACTTAAGTAATTTCCGAATAACGATGTGGGATTTTGAAATCGAAATGCCAATTGTTGATGGTTTACCAAAGCAGTGGCAAATAAAACTCGACGGAAAAAAACATAACAACACAAGCGACGTTTCGAATTGAAGGTTTACTTGAATTTGGGGCTTTTATAAGAATAAGCCTTTGAATTATCAGTCATCTGAATTTGTTCACGACTCTGCGATACGTATTTATTATTCCTATTTTAATACCGTAAATACACAAACTCGTCTGCAGGTTTAAATGTGCGCGCATGAGTAAAAAAGAGTTCTATTAAGTTGCTTAAAAAGTGCCAACTAACACGGCTTCAAATTTGCCCTAATTTGCAAAGACCTCCTAGTTATTTCGTGGAAATTATAAAAAATGGATCGACGTTCATTTGCGGCATAATGCTGATATTCAGTTAGCGATTTTTCAGTGACCATCTCAAAAAGCTGTTCATAAAACCATCCGACGTTTGAAATTATTAACGAAGACGATAAGATAGATGACGGACGTTATCATTTGCACGTGTCAGGTTATTTATTATGAATAAAAAAACAGAGCAGGCTAAAGGACAAGGTCAGGCTGCCCAACTGATGGTTGACCATTGCTGATGGTTTCAGATGCAAATCTGTGTTAGCGGATACTGCATTCAACTCGAGAATGTGCATACTAACAACAGAACACATTTTGTTAAAACTGGTATGCGCACCACAACGCAAGACAAGCCCTTGCTAAGGAGAAACTCCGATTTTTACTGAACCGACGACGCGGACTTACAAAGGGGAATGTGAAAAGGAGCGACGTATAGGATTGCATCAGAATATATGTCGTAACTTGGTTAAGGAGTGAAGGGGTTGTAGGGGTGACCCACTGCGTGTACATCTGAATTCGTTCGTCACAAAATGCTTTGTTGAAAATTTAATTAACTATTAAGCAAGAATCTGACTGCTGGGGTTCCTACTGTCGCCTAATGTACGTACTGCCGCATCAAACCAAATCAAAATTGCATTCTCGCACCAGAAGGATGTTGTATATTGACCCGTAGAGTAGTTTGTTGCGTGTACTTTATAAATTTTTAAAATAAATTTTAATGGTGGTTCGAAACATCTTGACATTTAACAAGGCTTTTAAGACGGATATGTCATCTTACATCAAGTTATAAAATTGACGACTATATAACTTGCCCTTCTTGGGTTTAAAAAATGCATTTCGCGCCTTCCGATGCCTTCCAACGGGTGCCATTCCTGCAAAGCGATGAAGCGCTTTAAGTGTAGGTATTCGGATGTTCACAAAATTCTTTATTTAGTATTTTGAAAGATGCGTATCTTGTTTTAAAGACCTTCTGTGTGATTTAGCCCTGCATTCCGCAACACGTTTACGAGACTTCATACTGGCGCTGACAAGAATGTTCCCTTAGTAAACGACATGAATGTAAAGTGCGTTTGTTTGTAAGATGGCTGAAGGGATGTTTTGCAGTTCTATACAGCGACAGTTAACATGGTTTCTGATATAACTTGGTGGGTATCCGTCAACAGTTGTTAAATACAAAATATGTACTTGTACATTACATTCAGAATATTGATGATATCTCCCTCCTGTTGCTGCATGCTGAACTTTGTGCGCCTTATAAAGTCATTTTATTAATTTGCATCTTTTGTACAATTTTACCCTGTCGTACACACGCATAGTTCTTAGGCATTCTTCAATGTTTTGGAAGAGAACGTTGCCTCCCACATCTGGTAAGAACCCGTTATTTACTTTCAAAAAAAGTCCATACTTTAGCTGGTCAATAAGTCCGCAAGGTTTTCCAGGGCAAACTAACAAGATATGATGTAGAGTGGAGTCAACAATTTCTTAAACCTGATTACAAAAGACCGTCGACTGCATTTTTAAGAACGATCCTGATTTTACTATTTTTTCTGACCTTGTATTGAAAACTCCATGGCGTTTGTGTTGTGTTATGAATTTTGCAGCATGAAAGTAGCATCTCCTACCAAGTGCGTTAATCGTTCGCCCATTAAAGTAGGAAACTTGATGGTAAAAAAAGATATTAAGGAGACGATGAATGTTCGTTATAGTTATGCCAGAATGGAAAAGGGGATCGGACGCGGATAATTTTATGCATTTAATCGACCCTCGGCTATATTGGACGCGGAGCTTGTACCAGGTCCGTCTGTGCGCACGAAATTGGTTTCTGTAACTTAACGTCGGTCGCTTCCGCTGCTGCTAAAAGACACTAACGCAATGGTTTAGAGTAATTCCGAGGGGCGGACGGCTTCGTTAGGTTTGCGAGACAGCTTGATCATGTCGTCCTCTTTGGAGTTTACTCGCATCGTCCTGATGTAAAGGGATTTTGAGGAACAGTGTTTTCTTTCAGGCAGTCAGTGTGGTCGGTCGGCAGTATTCTTTGCAATATTCCCCACTAACCCTATTTTACGCGGAGACATTAAGGTTCGGTTAACGTCTCAGACCACGGCAAGGTGCATCTACCCTTTCATTTTATCGGGTGCAGCAGGTTATGGTGGTCCCATGAGTCGGCTGCTATCGTTGTGTGGACCTGTTCGGCCGTTTGAACCTTGATGAAAAGTAACTTATAAAAACAACGCATACCCTACTTTCACAACTTACCTCGCAAACCAATACACCGCACGCGAAGCCACCCCATAACATCTGATGCATAAAGAAAAGAAGCACTGCTTACGCCAAAGAAGAGCATGTTTCGGGTGAAACCTTGTGTTGATCAGGTCGTGTATGGCAAAGTAGACGGGCTAATTCGAGTACAAGCTGAAAGACAGGCTCGGATGATTAAGTGATGCATGAGAGAGGGAAGAGAAGGCCAGGTTTACACTAGAAAATCCATCCATTAGCCACATCAGCGCAGTCCCCATTATAATCATTCCACGCGCCTTGAAATTATCGCGATGCGCTGAACTGCCTGGCTACGAGAGTTGTCGACTGTAAGGATAAAATAGGACCTCAAGGCACTACTTGCTTTACATAATGATTGGGTCGAGGAATGGAGGTCAAGGCCAGTGCCTCCTTCTTAACCCGGCCTCTGTAGCGCTCCCGCGGTCACGACATACTAGCAAACTCTTGTTTTTTTAAATAAAACCGTACATATTACGCTATTGCCGACTGACGGAAATCGACAACAAAATCTGCTTATCTGAAGTCACACTCCCTGCTTACTAATGAAAATTTATAGTATGTTACCTGAGACGAGAAATGTGACGACGTGGCTTAGGTATGGTTTGTGACCGCGATCAGCAACAGATAACCCGAGATGCCTATCTTACGGATATGATGGTAGTAGAGATTATGCGGGCGGGCCTTCGGACGCGCTTATAATAGTCCGTGAATGCGAACATGAAAAAAAAATAAGATTGCAACGCGAACCTTTTAATTTATTGGGTAAGTAGACGGTAGTAAAGCGCACAAGTTTAAATAATGCCAAAAATCAGTAGTCAGTGGATTTCGGGCAACTGAATAAACCGCCGCAGCCTAACTAATGGAAGGTCAGGTTCCAACGGAATACGGAGGCAATAGTAATTGAATGCAGTCGTTAATCAATAGTGCAAATAGTTCTGCTCATAGTGAGTAAAACGAAGCGCATTAATTTACGAGAAATCACGTAAATACGAAACAAATAACAAAAACGAAGACAAAGACGATAAACGAAATTGCGACAGGAAAGATTAGAAAAAAAATAAACTTTGATAATATGGAAAGGCTCGGCCTGCATGCAGGTGTTTAGTTTTATGCGCTGAAAATATGTCCTGGAATATAACGAAGATCTCAGTGGGGGTCATATGCCCAAGTTAACTGTTGAAGCCTGCAAAGTCTTTAGGCCATGTAGCTATGCACATTATCATCCGTACATATTAAGCAGTTAAAACAGAGGTAAGCAAATACGGAGCGTAATCTAATTCGTTTTTCTAGACGCAGGCCATCCACTGAAGAAACGGCGAAACATGGTGACCTCAGAAAAAGCTACCGACGGCAATTGATGAGATAATGAAAGCACTGAACTTTAGCAAGCTGATGTGACATTAATAACGCAGAGGACTTACTACCAGTAGTTGCACGAACGCAACTAAAGCGTAATCGAGCTGCCTGAATAGGAGATTGCATTAAGATGACACTGCGTCAGGTCAAGCGGACTTATCCACATTGACTAAATTCAAAATACCAAACAGAGCCGGCCTAAAAGAGACGTGGAAAACATTCCTATCCCACAACGCGGAAGCGTACGCTGGACGGCGGATAAGCCGGACGAAAGTGGCACGTAGCAAGTTATTTACTCAATTGTAAGGATTTCTAAGTTTATAATGAATCTACAAATATGCTGCCTTTGATGTGTTAATTAGGCAAACAGGAACCTCATCGACGCAGGAATACCGTCGATCCAAAAGAAGATAGAGGCACGATCACTGAAACGGTGGTTTTATTGGTCTTAGCATTCAAAGTCGAAAAGAAGTTCATTATCAGAGACTGCTAGAGTCTAGCAACGTGTGTACATTTATACCATTGTACTGTAAGGGAGTTTTCGCCCATGGCTAGGCCTGGTTCGTGCTGCATAGCCCGCAATTGTCCCCCGGCGTGGTGACGGCTTTTGTACTTCGCGGCGGTGTGAGCTGCGCCACTTGGCTGCGTGGGCGGAGTGCGTGATCACACGCAGGCAAATCAATGTGTTTATTTATAGAGTTGGTGTCCGACAACCACGCCTCCGACTTGCTGCCGCCTCGCGCCAATATCCGCGTGCTGGCAAAGTCGAACTCATGGCCTTCCTCCGGAGTGTCCGTGTTTATAATGTAACAGCAAATACTCTGCCTCTGAGATGCTAATAATATTAACTTGGAACTAACTGACGCGGGACCAGGAGGTAGGCATGAAGGACTGTTCTCGGATGATAAAAACTACCTTGAATCGACAAATATGTCGGCAGTGGAAAGCAGGGTACAGTCGACTGCACACAAACCTTTTGCCTTACGCCTAACATGCTCGGAGTGACGAGCGGTAAATGAGTTTTATAGACATTTTTGAGACCTCGGTTCGTGGGACGGTTGCTGATTAGGTAATTAACGCAAACCTATGAAGCCCACAGGCCAGGCTAAAGCTAAGCCGTGACTGTTACACGACCACAAATGTAACAAAGCGTCTCCTACTTAAATACACCCAATAGAAAGTCCTGTATGTTAAACCTACCGCGACTACAAACCATACCTGTGCTGTTGAAATTTAAGGGTTATTGCTAATCACTCTAAAACTGACACCACCGTGCGGGTCCAATATCTACGCTTATCAACAACAAACCCAGGGCATTCAAAAACACAAAGTAGGGTTTTCAATGGCATTGCCTTCTACCCTTAAAATATACTAACATATAAATATAAAAGTGATTTCGGGTAGTTTAGAAGTACCAAGTTCTCCGGAAAAGAATGTATTCCCCAAAACGCCAGAACCGGTTACTATTATGCAACCTGCAGTTTATTTTAATGTATGGAACGTCTATCCGTGCCGGCGCCTATAGGTAAGTCAGAATGCTTGCTTGACGTTTAATCAGTGGCGTACGTTAGACGAACTTTTTAAAACTTTACTAGGGTAAAATAGCGTAAATGTTTATGCGGACAGCCAATTGTTTATGGCATGTAGATGTGCTGACAATTTGCTTTTCGGCGTTCCTTATGTATCGATGTTTTTTGACGATTTTTTTGTAATTAACAGGAATTTCAAGGGCGTTCGTCTGTCTCTCCCCAATAAAACTGAAATATAATTCCACTCTCCTAGATTGTGTACGCAAATGGTTTACTTTTTCCAAATGTTTTATTTGTTTAATGAAACCTAAATGTGAGTTAGTTTGTTTCATCTGTATAGCTATCTAAGATCCAAAATGACAAGGGAATTGCTCTTTTGGGTAAAACACATTCCGCTTTGTAGTTTCTAAGTTGAAACATTAATTGCAGTCTACTGTGCTGGTGTATACAATGCCGTAGAAAGCGCCGTGGGAGTAATCCGTATTTGCTACATATTGTCACCTATACGGATAGACGTATTAATTGGCCGGATGCCAATTTTACGACCGATTCCGTACGCCAGCAGCATCTACAGCTTACATTTTATATCAGTCGCTAAATACTACTACGTATTTAATGGCATGCCAGAAGATTACGGGCAATCGTCAGAGATCCAGTCGAATTGTTGCCTCATTCAGAACCTCAGAGTCGTAAAGTGCACATCCACAGCCATTTGACGTCCATAACGGCGCTAATGCAGGTAAGTATGGATTTTTCAACCGCATTAATATACACGTAGGAAACAAAAACACGATGCGTAGTTGCAATTATTCCCATTACGGTGCATCAGGACATTAATAAACCCGCCAAATAATTTCCCCGACGTATGCTGTAATTAAGGTTCGACGCAAATATCTTCCCGATGTGTGCTTCCAAACCCTGTGATTTGCACCTCCAAAGCAGTTTTCCGATTTTGCGACCATTAAAGCCCCTATTTCTAGCTCACTAATCACGGCCAGACATGTATGGCCGCAATAAGGAGAGTCGCGTATTTTAACCGTGGTGGTCAGTTACGGATAAAACGGTGTACGCAATTTCTGCTTCATCTCAGTCACAATCACCGCGGACGGTCGTGTGGTGATGATGGTGGTTAACACTCGTTTACAGAGGCAGAACTCAGCGAATGGTAAGGTAGTGATTTGACGATTGGTGAGCGTATTCGGACCCTGCTTCGACTAGCCATTTTATTCCTTTACAGGTCGCGAGTAGCATGCCACTAATTTCAAGTTCTCCGTTTTTCTGCAGTGACAAGAGGAACTGCAGATCACCAAAGAATGTGTCCCTCCAAAAGACAATTTTTTTTAATTTTGAAGGTGATCTATGTTTTCGTAAGGGACAGTCAATAATCTAGCTAAGGAGAGAGAATATCCTTCGCATGACATTTTAATAGGCGGTAGTGTCTAACAAATTTATTGGTGTCTTTAGCTGATCCCGCCTCTATCCTGATAAGCCGTAATTTACCCTAGGGCTGCGCCTGATTGAGATCAAAATCGTGTGAATTGTGTTAAAACAGTTTTCTATTGAACACAGGGTCAACGTCGCCTAGAACAAACCAAACTACTTTGACAAGCGGAGATGGGAGACGAAACCTATTTTCAGCAGGATCTTTATGCGGAAATGAGTTCGTCCATGCTTCTAGTATAGTTTTTTGCAAACTTCTGAAGCTCTCGATAGTCCACCATAATCCGACTGATATGCTTCTTCAAATGATACAATAACAACCAAAAAAGCATGAAAAGTAAGGCAGATTTCATTTTGTACAATTGTTATTTTAGGCCTCGCTGACCGCTCTCTATGAGAGATTTACAGGCGGCTGTCATGCTGTTTCAACCGACTAAATTATTACCAAAAAACGTTTCTTTACAGGTCAGGGAACAGTCGTCTAACGGACGAATAGCTGGCCTTTGGGTCCGGTGATCTCGGGACTCACGGCTGTGGCGGTCCAACAACGGTTGAAGTCGCCAGTCACAGGCGTAAATTTTGGGCCCGATGTGTGGATGATACCTCCGTTATCATCGAAGAGGATCAGGTGCTGACATTCGAAGAACGTCTTAGCGCCCTCATCGCGTACATACAATTTACGATGAAGGAGAAAGAAAAGAACCAGCTAGTTTTACCTGACGTCCTCATCTGCTCAAAATTAAGCGTCCTGGAAGCGAAGAATACGACGCAATCACCGAGCTTCAACAGAAACAACCTATGTGGCCACGAAAGCTTCCGGTTTAGATGAACAAGGTTGCTAAATTAGATATCCTTGGCGGGTGCCGAAAGCGAATTTTTATCCACGTACCTTGGTCAACCAGGGACTGTGCAAACGGAAGAGAGGCCCAATTCATAGGCCCAAGTTTCTCGAGAGCTATTGTATACGTAAACAACATATAGGAAGATGTCAGCCGCCAGCTCACAGCACTTGGAATTGCAAACAAAGTAGAGGAAGCTATCAGATGCCAAGTCATGAGGCCGAAAATCCCACTGCAGCAGCCAGACATGTGCGGAGTCGTTTACCGGATCTGGTGCAGTTTGCGGACAAATGAACTGCGTCGAAGAAACCGGGAGGTAATTTAGGACAGGAGTGGCCGAGCAATGAGCAGCAGTAAGGATGAATGGCGTTAACTTTCAAGTCCCAGTATATTCCCCTGACCAGGTCATAGTTTCCATTTTGACATGGTTAAAATTCTCACAAGTGGCGACAACCGCGTAAACTGTGGGCTAATTGAATTCGAATTCTCCTGTCAGCGATCGATGACCTCCGTACCGCGTATATGGTTCTGAATCCTTGCCCGGGGGCGGACCACCGACAATTTCAGAAATAGCGTGCAAAATGACCGAGTTATTATCACATCAAGAATCCACAACTGTGATTTCACTTCGCCAATTAATGACTCGGTTCTGGGATAACAAGCTGTCATTGTAACAATGAATGCAACAGTCGCCAATCAGATTAGACATATGGTTGCGGGCATTTGTGACTTGAAATTACTGCACTCTATAATCCTCATCTGCTGCCGTCTTTAATTATAGGTCGGGCTAATAAGCATCCTGTTCCATATATCGCAAATTCTTCTGAACTGCACCGAGAAGGGGGCTGCAGACGTTTGCTAGGTTTGTCCGCCCCTTGCATCACTGTATTTTTTTAAATTTGGAGGACGATCGTGCATTTTGTGATAGGGCAAGAAGAAAATGTCCCCCCGCGCGTGCCGTTTTTGAAAACAGCTTCCGGATTCTCAGTCTCTTGAGTCTTTTGCGTCTCTATCCAACCAAGCCGTGCTTGTCCCTACAACCGTATATTATTCAGTGCAGTGTCGTCCACCTCGTGTGGGAAGAGGTTTCTTTCAAATGTACGATTAACATTCACTTGTAAAGTTTGCACATATTTGGAACACATGAGGGTACTTTGGCAGTGGCGGGTGGAACGTATGGGACGTATCTTAGACGAGATCTTAACATGCACACTTACTGTTCCTCGCCTTTAGTACAGTGCATTCTACATACTTTTTCCTCGAATATCTCGGTGTGTTAACTACACCGTTTATTTAGACCGGTCTATATTCTCAATTGGCCGAGTGATAACTGCAAAAGTACGAAAAAAGTAGGCGTATTGTCTCTGAAAGTGTCTTGCATTTTAGCCCTCTTGGCCGCTTCTTATTGGACCTCGTCGTGTTTAGTAAGCCGACAAAGGTCACGTTGTTGACAAAAGTCGGCACGACTTGCCGCCCCGATAAAACCGTCAATTATGGTAAGTAATCCTTTGATGGAGGCATTATAGGTCCAAGTTCATAGGGTTATGAAGAGCGTTGATTTGGTTCAAAGAATTCCCTTAGATATCAAGTGAACTGTAACCTGTCAATAATAGACAAATTAACATAGGGTGCTGACCGCAGATTCTGTCCTTTCAAATTAAGGAGATATACATTAAGGGAATTTAACGCGTTCGCAATCAGTAGCTGATTTTACATTTAAAGGGGGAAATTATCTGTGGTAAAAGAAAAAATGTTGAACATGGGTCGGAGTTTTGTGACTGCAATAATGAAATCTTGTTGAAATATGTGCCTCAGCAATAACAGTCGTTAATGTGCAGGGTAGTCTTGTTCACACAAATTAAGCTAAGAACAAGAATATTCGGTATACGTTGCAAGGTTTGGATCGCATCATGTTTTCTGATAGAGTGGGTTACTCAAACCCGGAAATCGAAAAAAACACTTCGGATTTTCGGTTAACTTTTATGGCATTGGCACATATTCGTATAAATGCAAAAACAGAAAGGATTTCCGCTAGACTGACACACCTGCAGAGTTCAGCCGACTATCCTCTTATAATCTTTCCCGTGTTAGGCGTCATCCAGACCACTTTTAAACAAATGAGCCCTATTCACCAATCAAAGCCTGAAAAAATCTGCAATCGGCGTCCTAATGTTGACTATGCCAATAAGCGTTTCCTCGTTACGACATCGTGTTGTGAGCTTAGTTAGGTTTTGCTTAGTAGAGAAGTCATTAATTGCTCGCTGTCTATGACACAAGGCAACATGAGTGTATAGAATCTAGCCGGATACGAAAATATAAGGGCGGCTCCCCATTGATGGTGAAGACATATGTCAACATTACATCTTAATGGGAACTCATCTGTGTTGAAAGAACACGTGTTTACTATTGTCGGTGGAATTCTGATTTCACTCTTCGAGTTGCTTATTTGGGTTTGCCTTATTTACTCTTTGAAATAGAGAAATATATAATAAATCGTGTAATCGATTTTGCGAATAGTCATCAGTTCGGAGGCAGAAATATCCCTCAGGCGCATAAGCAAAGTTTACACGTATAAACGGAGGCAGATTACCCAGCAATTTTATTTTTTATTTTAAACAATGACTTACGTGGGACAAGAAGTATCTTTACCCATTTTGGAGGATATTAGTCTATTTTGTGCATTCTGCTGGTAGTTTCACGCCCAGCTTCTACTTTTCGACTGAAACAAATGTCCGGACAAAGATATAAGGAGAAACGTCTACTATGGAGGTAACATGGAATCACGAACAGTGGTATTCCCATAGAAGAATGTGAAATTGTCCTACTGTAAATGCCTGCTTTTGAAAATGTATGCAATTCCTCCCAGACATACACATAATTTTTGTCAATTCTGAGCAGCGAATATCTTCCCATTCGTCTGAATAATTCGTACATAGCGAGGTATAGGATGAGCACTTGGTACATTGAAGTCGGATGTCTCAAACGTTTATCCCGTCTTATTGTGTCTGTATTAGTATAACTTCCCGAAGCGGACATGCAGTTCACGATGAGCGGGCGATTAGCTGCGTCCAACAGGGCCTATATGTTGCGTAGCCACTAGACATCGCGGTCGTAGTACCTCAAGGACATTACAGCAGATGGGCTAACTCATGAAATGGCAGCCGAAATTCCTGAATGCGTTTTGACTTCGAAAACGTTAATTAAGTGGGGTTGTTAAACTAAGGGTAGTGAATTGCCAAGGTGCTAGGGCACTACGTGCATATCCCAGTGCATCGTGGCCTGACTGACCAGGTGTTGAAGTATGTAGTTTCCGTGCCATTGATTAGTGTCTGCGCGCCGGTGAAGCTTATCGACTGACAATCCGAAATGTCAGACTACTGAAGCTCTGGTTTCAGCGAGCATATTTCCCTCCTCGCGAATTCTTCCTGGAACTCACCACTTTGCTTTTTTAACAAATAAGCTAATTGCTTTCAAATCACCACATCCCCAATTCCGGGTACATTATGTGGTCGAATCCTTCCTTAGCATCGAACGGGATCAAGCGTCTATTACATTAACCCATTAATCTCATTCATGATGAATTTGAGTGCGACTGAGAGACCTATGAGCAATACTTTTATTGTAGCTGGTATCGCCCCAACAGACATGCACTACGTACACATCTACCCTCTCTCATGCGTGCAACTATCGGCCTCGATTAGGTCCCATATAATAAATATATGTGATCCTAATCTTGTACGACCTTTGGAAAAGAAGTTTTGTGCATGTGGGCCTGTTTTGTTAAGTCTGGCATTCACTTTGATCTTGCCAGACGCACCCCACCGACTGTGCGTATGCTCACATGCATGCCACTCCATGGACTGCATTCCATAATCGTAGTCACGAGATCAGTAAGATACAAGTAGTGTTATTTGACGTGGCGATTGTCATTCTGTCTGTGTTGGGACATCCATGTCTGGTGGCAGATAGCTAGATAATTGCGTGCACTTGAAAACTGTCCGGTAACTGCTTTGTAAGTAAAGTCTATTCGGTTGAATCCCTTTACTCGGCAGCTCAGTATTCTTTAGACTTATAGCGAAAAGTTTGAAAATGTAGCAGATTATATTCCTCCTTATTTCGATGCCTCTTATTTTTCCATCTGAAAGTTCACCATACCTGTTTAACCTAGTGCAGGCGTTTTGGCATAAAGCTTGACCATTCCAGGGATACGTACCTCCACAGCATGAGAAACTAACAAATTTTCCCCTGTGTCACCCGCCCCACCCAACGTTTTATGTTACAAAGCATGCTACTTCCTATATTTTAGTAACATTACTTTTTATAGCATATGCGCTTGCTTCGATATTACTTGGTCCATTCAGTACCGTACTGGTTATTGTACAATTTTGACATAGAGGGCATTCACAGACAAATTTATGCCAGTGACCAATGCTTGTTGAATGTAATTACTTACCTAATTTTTGACACTTGCCTTACACATTTTTATGACATTATTGTAAACAAAAGGGAATTCAAAGGCGCTCGCCTACCTTTCCCTCAATAAATCTGATCTGATCAAATCTGATAAGGACTTTTTGGCGTTGACGACCCCGTAGTGAAATCATGGTTGATAACATAGCCAGTGACTTTGCCATTTCAGCGGCGAATTCATTCCCCTCAACATTTCTTTCTTAAACCTTTGAAATGTACACAAACACACCACGAACGGTACAAGGTCAAATTCTTTTGCTAAATGTGATTGGAAATGGGCTCGCCTAAGAATTGCAACCTGTAAGGTAAATGCATTGGCACTGGAAAAGGTTTGCATACCAGTACAACCTTCTGCAGTATGAAAGTTCCAGTGGTATTGTCTTGACTGCAATGGCATATTATGTGCGTAAATTGAACTGTTTTTGAGGGCTAAAGTCTCAACGAAGACCAGTCGGACTTGCTAAGACCCATACCCAAGGCGGATTTCCAGTTTTTCGAAAACCTGCCTTCAAGTTATCATCGCTTGTTATTCGAGGTGAAAAATCCTCGATGTATTTGGCGAAATCGTAGCTTTTTTCTTTAGTTTGATTGTCGACTAAGTTGCCGATGATCGTGGTATCAGAGATGGCTGTTTCCCTTCGTTTTTGATATTGTCTTTGTTTTCAACTTAAAGGCGGCGTTTCATTGGCTTATATATTACTCCCATAACGGAAATGTGAGTGTCATATACCAATGAGACTGGTGCATTCGGGATAGCAGAAGGACGGACAGGTTTAATCTGCGCGACCTGGACATCTACGCATCGCTATCCGTGTGAGAGGAGGGGGACTGCCATTAATAAGGGGATTGCCGAATGCCTGTTGAAAGACGATATTGTCACCTTTCTTCCAGCAGGGCATAAGTTGTTCAGGCTATCCAGAGCCTGCCAGTGGCCATGAAACATGACAGTCGTGGTCAATGAAGGGCATCAAACCGATAATACCGTCTAAATGTCCTTCGTCCATCATGACAGACAGTTATCCTGCAGTCAATTAGCATCGACTGTTATCCACTAGAAGAGTTCAATGTCCCCGCACCAGATAGAAGGAGCTATTAGTGAAAGTCATCTGCCTTATTATAACGCACAAATTGTAACCTTAAATAAAATCAATTTGGCGCAATATGCGCGGCAAAACAAGGTGTGTTTCGTTAGTGCTGCTTTCCCGGGTAAACTATTAAAAACACGCCTTTCATGTCATCGGTAAATTCCCGAAAGCTAAATAGACGACGAGTCCGCCCAAGATCGAACGCCAAAGAATATTGGTCTTTTGCCGATAAATGCCTTCACCTGGCTAACATCGACTATGCAACGGATGGTGATGTTTTACTCCGTAAAGCATGTGGTTAATAAACAACACTGACGGCAGATTCCTTCCCCCTCGAACGCTTCTTCTTTGAACCTGTGAAGGGAGAGTAGACTGCCGATACAAGCGAAGATGCGAGTTCCAGGAACTAGTTGATCAGAAGAAGAAGCGATCGCTGGAACAATGGCTTTACTCGCCTGACGTTTCGGATTCTCTCTTGAATCCATCATCAGAGACAGTTGCAGAAAAGGGTGGCTCGTGTACAGGCAGTCGCAGAATTTATAGGATGCGGTCGCCATGCTACCGCATACCTACAGCAATTAACCGTGCTCCCTTCATCAAGGATTGTTGCCCGCTGGTGCGCTAATTGCTTGATGGCCAGCATGCAAGTTGTTAATTGCTGACATCTCATCACCCGTGTTGGATGCTGGCATGATGATTGCTCGGCCATCTGGCTCACCGGCTTGCGCGCTCCTCGAGTGGTCAATTGCTCTGGCCAGTCTATGCCTCAGCACAGAATATGGAGTGGGAATGTCGCTGCACTTGTTGATAGACTGAGGTCCCGTGAACCATGACTCAAGCAACTCGCGGCTCACGCGATTATCCCCTCTCGCGAGAATTTCGGCCTCATCGAACTTGAATGTGTGGCCGGGTCCCGTCGAATGGGCCGCGACCTGAGAGTTGGCGTCATTTCTCCGTACAGCTGCCACGTGTTCGGCGATTCGCGTCCGGAGCAGTCTTCCAGACTGGCAATGAAAATATATGCGAACACCCCACGGACAGAATAAAGTCTGTTCCCTGGTTTATATTCGGTTGGATATCAGCTCGCCCGAAAATTATGACCTGTAACGCAAACACACGGGCATAAGCTCCTGCCAAATGTGAGTTCCAGTCGTATCCTCTTGACTACCATGACACATTCTGCACCGTAAATAAGACTGCTTTTGAGCGTTGAAGTGCCCACAAGAAACCGCCGGACTCGTTTTCACGTAGGCCTGAGGTTACTATCAGGTTGTTTAAAACTCTGCCTTAAAGTTAGCATAATTTCTCGTTTGGGGAGAAAATTCCCTGATGGTTTTAGTGTAGCCGTTGCATTCCTGTTTAGTTTTGTTGCCGAATGAGTTATCAATGATCGTTCTATATGGATTGTTCTCTTTTTTCGCGTTATTTTTCAGCTTGAGGGCGCAATTTCACGAGCTCACTCCAAGTAGGTTTAAGTACTGCTCCCTAGCTAAAAAGAGTGTTGTCATGTACCAATAAGACTCGTGAATTCGGAATGGCATACGGACGGACAGACTTAATCTCGGCGACCTAAATATTTGCGAATTGTTATCTGTGTGAGGGGAGGGAAATTGTGGTTAATAAGAGGATTGCTGAATTCGTGTACACATGCAGTATTGATGCCCTTCGTCTGGCAAGGGCCACAGCATATCGCTGCGATGTCACAGGTATGGGCTCAATTCCGAGAGAAATCGATGTAGGGTCACACACAACTTTTATGAACACACTAATTGAAAAATGTCTGTAAATTACCGTGAACGATGCAAGCAGACGCATTGTTGGCCCCCAGAATTCTCCATCGCTATTTACCCACTTACGAGAAATGTTATTTAAATTTAACCCACAGTAATGTTGGCTATTAGGCCGTCCACAGCCTGCCAGCGACTGTGGTTCATGCCGGGACATCAAACCTAAAATACCGTACCAAAAATTCCCCTGTGTTATGACGGACTCAATTAACTGGCATCGAATGCTATTCATGTAGGGAGTTCATTGCCCCCGTAAGCGAAGGGAAAAGCTTTTAGTATACGTCATCTCCCTAAGTATAACAAACAAATGGTTGCCATTACGGACGACAGAACAAGGCAGGTTTTGGTGCTATGGCTAGCCCGTGTAAAGACCAAATCCCGCAAAGCATGACTTCTATATTATTGTTGAGTTCCTTAAAGCAAAATAGGCGACAAATCCATTGAATTTTGTCTGCACTAAAGTATATTGAACTTTGGCGACAGATGCCCTCACCTGGCAGATATCGACTGTGCACCGACCGATAAGACTTTACCCATAATCTAATTTTCGGTTTTTATTTTTAATCCCGGTAGTACGAAAATTAGGGGCAACAAGAGACGGTCAACATGCCATTGATATTCTCGAGTTGATGCGTTATTTATTATTTTGTTAAAACTGCTACTCGTGTGTGCATGGACACTGAACCTCTGAGGTTGCCACTGACAACTGGATGTCACGCGTTAAGCAGGGATATACAAACCAGTCCATCGGTCTTTTTTGGTGTTTCAAAGTAAGCATTGCAATTAACCTTTGTAAGACTATGTTTATTTTCGGAAACAAAAAATTGACAGGCTCAGTGAATGGGGTATACAGGACATCGTACGGTGACGGTTTTATCTAAACGTCCGACAACCATAAGGTAGAGCTGCATCCAGAAACATTTTTAGAACCGTTCCCGCGTTAACATTAATTTCCTGAGGCAGGTGGAATGTAATATTGAGGTCTCTTTTAAGAGCTCCGTCCGGCTCTATCATAGGAGTGTCAGACATTGTGATATATGTACGGGAGGCGGCAGAGATTACCGACAATAGAATACTAATTCTGACATTTGTTAAAGTGATGGTCTTCCCATTACACACATCCAGCAGCTTTCTTTGGCCCTCTACGTGCGAATAGAAGAAGTTTTTATAACAGCAGGTAATGTTCAGACGAATTGTATTCATCACTAGCGTACAGGAGTGTTTTCTCGTCGGCGTAAGTGTCTCACGACACCTGCTTCCTATACCGAACTTAAGTGTCTCCAGCCAGCATGCACAATTTCGACTACTAATTAGCGGAATTTGAAACTTTCGATCAGGTCGGACAGACAGAAGTAGCCATTGCAGGTTCGTAATCATCATTTCAGGTTCGTGGAATGGACACATCAGGTTTACTGAAAGAGATAGATATTTTTAACATTCCAGTAAATGGGTGGAACTACCAATAAAAAACCTTAAGTCAACAGACGTATTCCTTATAAACAGGCGTCTTGGCAGATGTTGATCAATTCATTCTGACCCAACTGAAAAACTCGACGACTTTTCGTAGGGTTCTTCCTGCTTGGTCCAAGGTAAATAGTCCCGATTGCTGAAGTCATTTTGGGTACTAAATTATTGCACAATCTGTCGGAAACTTACAGAAATTACAGCAAATTTTTTAAATATCTGCGCCTCTATAAAAACGCATTTAACATTTCGATTAACGATACAATCTAAACACCCGAGCAACCAACAGTAATTTTTTTGTCATATTGTTAAGCGAAAAGTGCTTAACAAAAAATTACCTTAAACACACGAGCAAAAGGATCAGAGCCAATTAAATTTCATATATCTATTGTAAAATGACCATTCCGTACAAGGTGCAGATGGAACATCGAAATGTTTTGATGTTTTAACCTAGAATTACATCCACTGAATATGCCCATTTAACACAAGGCATATTTTCTGGATAAGCATTATAGAACATGGTTCCTTATCAAAGCACACACACGAATCGATCCGCTGCTCTAAGGCCGCATGTTTCCATTATATATTAACCTTGTTTAAGCAGCAAGTCTTTAGATGGTGAGTGAAAATAACGAATCGTGCGCTAGCAAGTATACGGATGCGATCGAAATTACCTCATATCTCATTAGCCCTATAGTGCTGGACAAGAACTGTTGTATTCCAGTCTTATTCATTTCAGTCAACATTTATTCCACTTTTTGCATCCATTTAATATCTGCTTTGACGTTTTACACAGCGTTTAACAGTCTTCAGTAAGCTCTATTAAACCCATCCTACATTGCAACCTTTCAGAAAGAAGTTTTGAAAAATTGCAAACCATAAGTATGCATTAAAGCGAGTGCTTTTCCGTTTACATATCGCATTACAATGACACCAAACGACGATATCCTCTAAGCCAGGACTTATGCATCCACCCAAAAATACGATCACTGGAAGTTCTTAAAAAGAATATAAATCGGGCCGTATGCAGAGTTGTTCTCAACGTTTTAATATAATTGAATTAGTTAGTGATACCTTGTCCTCCAACTCTGTGTGCGCTAGCCAGAAACTACCGCTTCCGAGTGTTCGTCGACTAATGCATCACCTGAGTACAAAGAAGGATACTTATTCTGCCTCTTATAATTTTCATCTTGGGTCAGATAGCAGGTATGCAAAATGAGCACCAGTGAATTTTTGCATTCTGAAGTACAGTGCGTGACCGATCTCATGAAATGTTGGCCGAAATTTTGAAATGCGTTTTATATTAGGAAGAATTACTTAGATTGATTTGTAATACAGGTCATCCGGCATGATCCTTTAAAATTTCACACTCGGCAGGATGTCGGCTTTTGAATGCACTTCTTCTTGACCTCCAGTAGAAACCGTACTCGGCAGATAGTGACTACTTAAGTAACATGTACTTTTCACATTGATTTTCGTGTATCTTGCAAATTTAAATATATTTTACAGAAAACGTGTCTAAAAATATGCGTTACGGACATGTCAGTACCATATAAATAGAAACGGAGAGAAAGCATAGTTATTTGTCTTGTTTTAACGCATAGTGCTTACATGGATGTTTACGACAAGATTCTGCCCCAGCCACGTACAAGACACTCAAGGCAAACTGCACAGACAACATTCTTTTCAGACACGAATGTGCAACACTAAGGTTCTTTTAAGGTGCGACACGGAATCCTCTATTGGTCAACTTGACAACCTTTCGCTGAAAGCCTGTTTAGCTCTATCCGTGTTAATCACATGTTTAGTATGTGTTTGATGTTGCCGCCTAAGTGATACTGCCTAACCATTCTTTTTAGTGACGATCAGTACTTCAGTTTCTTTTTAAATTAATCGGCAAATCGAGCCGTCTAGCTACCTCTTACGGTCCCGTTATTCAATGCCATTTACGCTGAACTATAAACAACAAGTTTTGATTAATGTCGTATATAAATACAATCTATCTACGAGAAGAGTACGCAGGTAGTACTAAAGAAAGTAATCATTTTATCATCATATGCATTTCACTAACAGGAATATCAAAACTAGTCACCATGACTATCCATCAGTTCGGCTATGCTCATGTAAGTGTTACGGGGAAAATTATTCGAATCGATGCTTATTGCATGCAGCTTTTAAAGCAGTCAGAAAAGATGCTTACGTTCGGTTTCTATATAGGGCTATCCTACTTTCCATTACATTCGTAGACTGCAACCAGTTCGAGTAGAAAATGACATCAATATAAGTAGCTATATTGTGCGACGGACCACGAATGCCAATGAGTCCTACCCGCCACCTGTGGTCTCTATTTCTACCAACATCAGATCAAGCCAAGTGGACTCTTTGACTCATGTTAGCTGTTCATTCCGTATTTGGTGCGTTTTCCGACCAAAGCACATTTCACACTGGAAAACATTTTCAGTTCCAACTCGATGACATAACTGAAGTATTGCTCTGAGCTCAGCATAGAACATCATGTATTTGCTAGGTGCAGTCTGCCTTGCAATAAAAAGTAAGTTTACTTTATCCTTATAAAATCCTCTACTGTAAATAACGGTATACGTCCTGCATATCATTTTTATTAAATGAGACCAAATCCGCGCACATTTGACCTGCATTTTCGGAGTATGACAAAGTATTCTAATATTTCGTTTTATTAGTACACTTAGGTGTATTTTTTCATTGTGCTGGAAATGTACGTCTGACGTGGACGAATATCAAGGTAGTTGTATGACTAAAAATCATACCAGTTCTTCGAAAATGCTGCCGTTGTTGCTTGTAGTACATTAACACAGTCGAAGACTCCACACGGTAGAATGACCCCAACCGTTACATTATTGGAAGAACTGATTGCCAACTCGAGAATAATCAATCGGAAAAGGCTCAATGAGCTCGGCTGAATGTCATTTCACACATACTTTGGCAGGCGTCTATCAACTACAGCGACATAATCACATAATTTTAACGAACCGTTCATTTACAGCAATCCAAGTATCACATTTCATAATAAAAATATCACATTTTAGATTGATTAAATTTATTTATCTTCTGTAATGTCGAGCCTACGAAATAACATCTGTTTCCAACGGAAACCTATTTCCATCAATCTAAATCAATATGCTGCCGATCAGGCAAATAAAAGTTTAAATCGTTTTTTCCACCAAAGGCGTCATAAGAATAGGATATCATAGACGTGTAAAAAGAGGTGTCAATTTATACAGTCGCAATCCAAGGATATGTAACAGCAGCAGACTCAAAGGTAACCCAAATTTCATGAATGTTCACTGTTTTCCAAGCCTCTGTAACCAGGCCGCATCCGTCGTATGATGCTTTTTAAGTTCATTTGTCAAATGGGTCATGAGAAGCAAAGAAATTCACAATACTAACATTAGACAAATGTTTTCATTCTAACAAACTCATGGACGAACAGTTACTGTAGTCATGTGCTGAATATGTGATACAGTCTCTTTCTCTTTCTTTCTCTACAATCTTTCGATTAATTTGCTAAAAGGCCCGTACGTAGACGACCTATTTAATTAAATATGTTCAAATTAACAAAGATCGCTAACCACCCTGGAAAGAATCAAAGTCATCTGGCAAAACGTCAACCGAATAATAAATGATCTCTATTTACTAGAAAACGCAAAATAAGAGATGAAAAGTATTTCGTTCGCCGGAAATTGCAATTTTTAAAGAAAAACTGAAATTTCGAAGGCGACAAAAGTCGTGTCGAGTGTCTAAACTTTGTTTTTGGAGGCTCATAAACAATACTCATGCATATAATAGGGTAAATAAAACTGCATAAGCATATTTTCACTAAAAAGCTTTTAACTATATTCACAATAAAATTTCGTATTATAAGTAGGCCATCGCGTAATCCCGATCACGCGTTTTAAGGCCTTGTTCTGCAGTATCGATGCGATTTTCTGTTTATGTTGTTCAATGTGTGGTTTATTAAGACAAAGAGGACATTGCTGGAATTTGTTAAAAAAAACGTAATAAGAATGGACGAATACATAGGATAACCTGCTGACAGGTCTGTCATCGAGAATCCGTCTCGAATACACCTGACCGACACGATCGCTTAAAATAGAGTTTCATTCGTCTAACCTCTGCGATCTGTTCCAGAAACTACCATCGGAGACAATAGCAGATACGGCCTATTTTTGTATCTTAAGATAGCTTTTCTCCCGGAAAATGTGTTGTGCGGGTTTGTCAGACCGCCGAATCTTTTAGGTTTCACAGCGTCCCAGAAATTCTACCGGATAACTTAGGATTGTCAGAGATTTCTAACACACAGGAGTAACTTCTGCGTTATGTATTAATCAAAACTTTAAAACTAAAATCTTATAAAAAAACTCACTGGAGCATTGGGAAATTATATTCTCTAATGACGCTCCTCCCAATTAATTGGACAAAAGAATTAAGTTGCAAGATATTGCACTAACAATTTAGATACTGCCAAAAAGCCCAGACACGTGGTTTTCCAATATTCTGCCGTTGCCTGTCACAGTAACGAGGGGATCGGCTCATTCTATGAAACCCCCAGAGTTCCCCGCCCGCCTTCAGTTAGACACACCAGTTTAGACATTGTTGCTTTTCACTTTCCTAGAAGTCAATTGTTATCTTGGAGTACATCAGCATAGACTAATTTCTGTATGTGTAGACTGAAATTTGCTGTTTGAGTACTTACGCGAATGTCGATCAGGCATAGTGGAATAACCGCGTAATATTCCAAAAATTGATGATATGTTGCTGGGAATACATACCAGATTGAGGGATGTTGTACTAACAGGTCATTATTTATGCACAAGATTTTGAACTTTACTTACAGACTTTGGTTCAAAATAAATTTCATCAAAGTAGGAGTTAATTTCTGAGGAAATTAAAAAAAGAACGACAAAGGGATTTGCATTCCACTGAAGTAGGTTGCTGATAGCCTGCCTATTTAATCAATCATTTTGTGTATCACTTAACTCAAATGCCTACAATTTAAGGGCAAGTGTAATAAGTGGATCCGCCCTTCTGGGTATATGCGTGATTGCTTATAGACTTTCAATACGTGATTTCCAACCAAAAACAGAAATGCTGAAAAAGACATAATATGTAGCTACGACCCTAACGTCAGTCTGAGTCGTGCCTTGGCCCACAACGTGAGAATGCTTAAAAGAAACTCAAGCACAGTCGTAGCCTAAACTCAAACCCAAAACCCTCACATGTCAATGCCGAATACACAACCTAACCTAAATCTACCAACTTGTATCCCAAGACTAAACCAAATCCTAACACCAACCCTAACTCTTACCGTGGCTGTAAGCCTAATCATGAGTCTAGCGAGAGTAATGTTGGCGTCACTCACGAAGTAAGAGTGAAATTCTGCACTTTGCATAATTCCTTTTAACGCATATTGCCAGGAAAACTGTTATCGATCAGGTACACTTATACGAAGTAAAAAGATAAACGATACACTCGCAGAAATATTTCCATGAGCTATATGGTCATGATTATTATAGTTTTGGGCATAAGAGACTGGAAAAAAGTTCAAGGAAACCAAAAATGATTAGATTGTGAAGTATTTGGCCTACTGATTACCTGCGGACTGGATTGGCTAAGACAAGAAACAATACAACGCGGGATCGCCTATATCATAATCACCATCTAAATACGACGGGCCCTCGTTTTCAATATAAATGCGGTTATAATGTATATGACATATCCTTCCTCGTGGACAGCAAGAAAATGCAGCGGCCGACTCTATCGAACATTTTGATGGCACGTTTACTACCTGATTATCTATGGTCAAACGCCTGTATACATTAGCTGAACATGACGCAAAAAAATTCGCTCAAACAACCTAGTTCGAGGATGGCTGGTAAATAAATTAGACGGTATGTGTGCCGCTCTCTCTATGTGATATGTATATGCCCTCAAAAGAGGCTACATGGTAAATGCGCTGAAGCAACACGAGGACTACTTTGAAGTCAAGTAGTCCTTATGTGGAATCTGCAGTCATAACAAATGCTCAAATTCGAGGTGTGATGACGGGCACAGTTGTCGAATCACGTCGCGCATATTGGGAGCTCTGTCACCCCTAGTGTAGATGTTAGTCAAAATCCTTTCCTGGACCAGGGAGTGTAGTTGTGCGCCTAGGTGTGGGGTTTCGCAGCGCCACCCACATGAGCTTTCTCCAGCCTCCGCGTATGTTGACCACATCTTGACACCGGACCCAGGTTTGACCAAGTCTTTACAGGTGTGAGAGATTTACGCAGAAGTCACCCTTCCCGTTCTCACCTTGTTCTGGAGAACACAATAGGCATCGTCAGTAACGGCGACCGAACTCTTATGATATTTTTCAAGCTACTAACAAACAATCCAGATTGATTTTTATTGTTTGATGTAGCATTATAATACCATAACAACAACATTTCTTAACAAAAATATTTCATTTGTGACGCTGCACCCGTGAAAAGTGCTGTAAAAAACTAATATCATTCCTAACGGCGACCTAAATTTTGGCGTTATATAATCATGTAGATTTCCATATTAAATCCTCTTTTAATGCCGGCTTTATGAACACAAGTAAGTGTTTGTAGACGTATTGCCATTGGTATGAAAAGTGCTGCTTAAACTAAAGTTTATATTACTTAAGCACTTTACAGAATTCTCAGGCGGACGAATAATTGCCGTCTCAGAGTTTTTTTTAATTTGCGGCCGATTCCAGAAAACAGTTGTATGTCTGAGACCGGCAGTTTTGCAGTGCTTTCCAGGGAAATTGTTTTTAACGCCTTCCTTGCTAAGGGGCAGCAATGCTTTCAAAAAAATCATGCAAAATAGCCGAGGAGAGCTGTAAAATAATATTATTATTCAAGTGCAAATTACTCTAGTGTATACCGTTTTTGATAAAGGAAAGAGAGTTTTAAATATTGTACCACGATTTAAGATTTTCCACTGACTGATTCCAGGTAACGTTGTCGTAATAAATGACCGTTAATGAATTGTCGATGTCGAGCTATTGACTATTCAAATCATCTCCTTGTTGAGCCATTCGATTTCCAAATAAGTCGAACCACAATTTGAGCCTCTGCTAAAAAGCAGCGGTACAGTATACTACCGTGTTGAAACCGACGGTTGACCGTGAAAAATCGGACTACAAACTGCAATACACAGTTAATGGTCGACCTCAAAAAATGTTAGACGGAATGCTGAAATACACTTGGATCAAGAAGGATTTCTTAGTTAGAGTTGTATTATTGCTTTTGTGCAGCAAAATCCTATCATAAATCGGGTTGGCCGCATCGGATTTACCCGATGTTGCGCGTCAAAGTTTTGAGACACATGACCGGGCGTTACGCAGGTAACTCGTTTTACGTAAAAATGAACTTTACAAAGTTGTTCTGTTTATATCGATTTATCTAATTAGGCATTCCCATGAAAAACGTATGTCTTTTAAAATGGTTCTACTCACATGGCCGAAAGTTTCGTTTTTGTCATTTCCGCTTTGTTAAATAAACGCGTTCTTTTTAACCAACTAATTACTACTTGCAATACTTGCGTTGTTATTTGACTGGAGGACGATCATTTTACTTTTGCGTTTTTGTGGAATCGGTCGGATTGGTTTCCGATTTTTATAAATGACATCATACTTCCGCACGAGGGGTTCTCTTTTCATGAAAGTGGAGCTTGAAATACACCCAGTACAATGACCCATCGTGGACAAACATTCCTCTGAACTCTGCTGACATGCCATATGCCTGAAGCAAAATTTGATGAACACGTGAGCATGCGTAAGTGCAACGCTAGCATCAGCAAGCGTAGCGTAAATTGGGATTTATGGGAGTCCAAGGACACGTAAGTGCTACCTACTCTCTAACTGATTCTTGACTTTGCGAATCCCAGACAGCATAATATGATTGATTTCACAAACGCGCTCAAAACGCCCGCCGTCTACCAACTACTTAGGCCAATAGTCGCGCTAATGCGCGCTTACAGCTTCTCACGTACCATCGCGCTGTTGTATAGAAGATGACGGCTGACTGAATGTGTTTCTTCAAATTACCCAGACGTCTGGAAAACAACTCTCCACATTTATAATTGAAACATGTAAAAAGACTACTTTATGCGTTTTATTTTGTCATCGGCAGTGTCTTCTTGGGAGACTCGCTACGCCTTACACAAGTTGAAATAAAGATATAGAGAAATGAAATTTTACACGTCGATCTCTTTTGTAAGAAAATTGATCCAATGATGCAGACCCACAAATGCTAATCTAAATACGCCGTTGGATACAGCTAAGAGCAAGGTCACTCTTGTCTTTTGGAACAAGCGTGACTCGCGCATCAGTGTCTAGACGCCAAAGCAACCAATGGAATCCATAAAATTAATTTACCAAAGTAAATGTCTGACTGATGCGAATTTCAGTAGCTGAATAAACTTTCGAAATTACATCTAAATTTCCAATTTTTGTGTATACTTATCGCTCGCTGATGGCTGTTTTTTAAGTGGCTTTCTAACCATCGCACCTTTATTAATGCAATAAAAATACCATATCCTAGGGCGCTATAATGAAGACAAATTGTTCGAAATATGCAAATGTCATTACTAGGGGGTGATCGTAGGTAGCTGATGCGTCTTCTTAACTTGGACAGTTCCTTTGCCCATCATATCCACATTTGTAGGACGTTTTAGCGACGTCGCCTTGCTAGTGAGAGCTCCTGTGCGTGACAACCGACGATGGCCATCGTTCGTCTCACAGCAAAGCCGAGACAGTTGCCGCAGTGTGGCGGATAGGCAGAATTCAATTTCTGGGAACTACTAGTCAGGGTTAAGTGCTAGTTATCTATGCAAGACGTAGTCGACACCCGTAAACAAGTGAGCGACCTACTACGACCATCACGTGGACCCACAACTGCACACCCCTTCACCCACAGTTTACCCCACACACGTTGGGATTAACATACACGCACATGCAATTTTATACGTCCCTCCTTTTGGAATAAACACTCGCGTGTCCATGTCGTCGGTCTAGCACACATCGGTGTTTCTTTTCCTTATGGGGTCATGCCTTGCGTCGTGGTACGTAGACTAGTTTTAACAAAGCTTGTTTTGATATTAGCATGCGCTTTCCCGCCTTGAATGCAGTATCCGATAGCCCACACATTCCTCACAAATTGTCGGTGATGTCGACAGACAGACGGCCTGACCTTGTTTTTCAGTCCGCTTTGTCAGTTTATTCACTTTGCGAAAACAAACGACTGCGGTCGATAAAATCTCACATACACTTGAGGCTTGGTACTCTGATGCCAACTCTATCAACAGGCATCTAGACCTTCCTTCGGCCTATGAAGTTTTACGTTATTCAGAAGAGACAGTGACGAGCGAACGTTGCTTTAGGTAAATTCTCATCAGGCCAATACAGTTACATAGCGCGGGATACAGTGAGTGAAACAAAAATCAATAAAAGTTAGTTTTTAAACTACAGGCTCGGCAAGAGCGGAAGGGCGCCGAAAGTTGTACGTGGTTAGTCAACCTTTGACCACGGTAAGCGCGGAGCCTGAACAAGGTTCTTTTGGGCGCATAGGGTCGGTTTTCGTAACCTTATGACGGCCAATTCTGCTGCTGCTAAAAGACGCTAGCCCAGTAACTTAGGGTAGCTCGAGGGGACCTTGAAAATCACACGAAATGCTTCAGTGGGATCCACACGATGCCCTGAGTCCACTGCATGCGCAAGAATGGCGCCGTATATTCTCCTAGTTTCACCCTTTGCCAACCATGCGGGAAGGTGCTCTCGTATTCTTTTGGAAAGGCGCCGACTCGTACGACCAATATAACCTGCTCCACAGAAGCAAGTGACAAGACAGTCATGCGGAACCGAAGGCTACCGAGTAAACACGGTCTGTCGATCAACTCACTCAAAAGGGGGACGCAAAAGCAAATAACTCCAATTGATGCGATGACACACAATACAGGAGGCCATCACCATTGACATGCCACGGCCGGTAGTCCAAAGCAGAGAAAGAAGAAAAAAATCGATCAGCCCAAGCCCATCGTATCCGACTGTCCATTCAAAATTCTGATCGATTTTGCACTAGGGGCTTTGATAGTGGAGGGCCGTCCCAGCTCTTCGAAACGTCAGCCATGCAAATCCCTCGATCCGGTGAGCACTTCATTTTCCTCAGATTATCAACTCGGATCTCTTTCTTTTGCTAACCTGAGTCTATCTTGTCTTTGTAAAAACGTTTCTCATCAACGGGATACAGGGTCGAAAGACACAGAAAACCAAAAAGCAAGACAAGCAACAGCCAGAATAACACATGAGGTATTTCATGAATTTCTCACTCACCAAACTAAAGGCTCTTGGTCACCTACCACGAATGGCACTTACTAGAAGGCACAGGCGGGCACAAAATGCAGTTGGTAAGCCCACGGTAGAGCAGATTATGTGGTCGTTAATTCGATAACTTGACGTCGGATATTATATATGTCTTTAACGCTTTTGTCAAGACCAAGATGTTTCAAACAATCATTCCGTTTTATTTCCAATATTAGTGAATTTCATAAAACATATGCAAAATCATATGATCAATAAACAATCTACGGATCAATATAAAGAATAGTACTAATATGAGAATGCGGTGGCACGCACATTAACCAGGAATAGCATTGTCATTTGACTGATGAGTAAATTATTACATTGCCAATAGATCATTCGGCAAAGAACGGAGTCCTCTATCATTTTTTTACTATCGACGATGCCTTGCTGATGAGAATTTCTATGCTTTAACAGTTCAACCGTCACTAGCGTCTATCTCCAAGGTGTGTCCCACAGCAAAGGCGAGGCGGTTGCCAGGACGTTGCAGAGAGACAGAGCTCCATTTCCAGAATCCACTTGCCGGAGTTGGGAGTAAGTTAATTTACGCAAGACGTAGTCGACACCCGTAAACAAGTGAGCGACCTACTACGACCATCACGTGGACCCACAACTGCACACGCCTACACCCACTATTTACCCCACACAGGTTGGGATTAACATACACGCACATGCAATTTTATACGTCCCTCCTTTTGGAATACACACTCGCGTGTCCATGTCGTCGGTCTAGCACACATCGGTGTTTCTTTTCCTTATAACGGTCATGCCTTGCGTCGTGGTACGTAGACTAGTTTAACAAAGCTTGTTCTGCTATTAGTATGCGCTTTTTCGCCTTGAATCTAGTATCCGCTAGCCCACACATTCCTCACAAATTGTCGGTGATGCCGATAGACAGACGGCCTGACCTTGTTTTTCAGACCGCTTTGTCAGTTTATTCAGGTTGCAGTAACAAACGACCGCAGTCGATAAAATCTCACATACATCTGATCGTCTTGGCGAAAATATTTCCAACATATTTGAAAACGTCGAAACTATAACTGTTTTGAAAACTGTCCTTTGAATTGTAGTTTATAAAGGAAGCTAAAAGAATCGGTAGTTTTATACCGGTGTTTTGTAACGCGAGGCGTTTAGTTGGCTAAAATTAATGTTTGCAAGCTCGCTAGGTGGGCTTTATTAGTTGTGACATATTAAACATATTATTAGTCAGTTTGTGGTAAACTAAAACAAATTAATAAAATTGTTTTACGTTCGATAATGCCCATGTTTTGAGAGGCTAAACTTGCGAAGAAGTTTGCGTATTAAAGCTATTTGGTATTTATTGCATAGTCCTGAGCAAACTCCGATTGCCCATGATCCAAAAATCAATTCCTATCTTAAACTACAAACGCTACCGGACACATAACATAAAGCACAACTTCATCCAAAAGCGTCCCAGACAGTCATGCAGTTTTGGTCTGTTTTGAACGGTTTGGAGATGCATTGTTCACACCCAGTTTGTTTTGTTACTGTTTGAATGAAACACCAACAGAAAATGCAGTACATTTGGACAAAAAGCCCCAAAGCGTTTTCGATCAATATATGTTTCAAAGATGCAAACATACTCATAGGGCGATTCAGAAAAGCAACAGACGAATATAAGTGTGCCTTCGATAAATTCTTTCCGGACCAGTACGAGGTAATGTATGTGAGCGGTATGAGCAATCGAAAGCGGGATGTGCAATAAGGGGCGGAGGTGGAGAGGCAGTGACAGGGAGGGGTTGGGCAGAACCTTGTCACACGGCAGGAAATGGAAATGCAGCGACGTGAGTGCAGTTAACCGACCTTTGTCCACGGTGGACGCGGAGCGTGCAACCGAACCAGCCTCCGTAGCCCAATGGCAATCGCTTCTGCTGTCACTAATAATCGCCTACCAAGTGGCTTAGCGTAGTTAGGTAGGGCTTTGTAAATTGCAAGAATGGCTTCGTTGAACTTCACACGATGCCCAGAATGAATAAGTTCTACGCAAATGGAGCTGCACGTACTCTTAGTTTCACATTTCCTTATCGATGTCGGCAGGTGTTCCCCTTTTCTTTTGAATAGGCGCCGAATCGAATGAAAGCAGTTAACGTACATGGAGTTGGTCTGAGTTGCTAGTCTATCCCTACTTATAGCATAAGACGTAGTTGGTCGAGAACAATGCTTGAACCTAGAACTGTGCAATGATTTAACATACTAACAACACAGGTATTGGCTAAATACAAGTATTAACAAATATTCATATCAAACTTTCGACCGTGCCTGAAAGGGCTCGTTTCAAAAGATTTACTCCAAGTTCGCGCATTGATTTCCTCGGAAATTTAGCAAGACAATATTTGAACCTAGTCATCGGATGCGGGTTCTGAAATATACACATACGACAGTATTTCCTAGTTCATTTTAAAAGATCTTCTTAGTATTTATGTCTGAGCATTTATATTAAGCCGTGTTCCATTTAAATTGGTCGCATGGATTTCGCTGGAAACTATTGATTTCACCAGTTTCAGCAAGTAAATAACCAAAGTGTTAGTTTTCTCTTAGGAACAGTCATTAACTGATGACTAAAAATTTCCTTGTTGGGATCAATTATGTTTACAACATCTAGACACTCTTAGTCAAAACACATTTTGTCTACCAAAAGCTAAACTAACATCGCGAAGTTGGCGTTAAGAATGTCTATCTAAAGCCCCCATTAACCAAGATTCCAATGCGCATGTTTTCCATCTAAAAACATGCACGAAAAAGGCGTACAAGAAGTTTAGAAGTAGAGAAGACGTTCGGAGTGAAAACCGTGTATAATTGACACTTCAGGCACAACTGAATTATCTAGGCAACAAGAGCTTTCATATGCCCTGTTTCATTTCATAAACAGTGATTCTCCACACTTTTAAGATATACATTTTTAGTAGGCGTAGTCAAAACGCATTGCTCGCGAATACATCACTTCCGGCAACTGCTTGTATTGCCCACAGCGGAAGAGCGTTGTTTGGCAATTCAAAGCGAATGGAGTTGGTCTGATTTTGTAGCCCATTCTTACTTTGTAGCGTAAGACGTGGTTGGTCGTGAACAATACATGAACCTAGTCTTCGAATGCGGGTTCTGAAATATACACAGAGAGCAGTATTCCTTAGTTCATTCTAAAAATGTTCTCATTTTCTTATGTCATGTTTCATTTAAACGGGTTGTTTGGATTTTGCTGGAATTTATTGAGTTTACCAGTTTTAGCAAGTACACATTCAACGTGTTGGCTTTGTCTTAGGAACAGTCATCAAATGAAACACCAAATTTTTCATCGTTAGCGTCAGCCATGTTGGCAGTATCTGGACACTGTTAGGTAAAGCACATTTTGTCTACCAAAGACAACACTAACATTGTGTCGTTAGCGTTCGTAATGTCTGCCTGAAGCCCACTTTGACCACGTTCTAAATGCGAAGTGGAAGACTAGACGAAGAAAAGGCGTTTGGAGTGAAAACAGTGTATAATTGGCAATTCAGGCACGACTGAAGTATCAGTCCAACAAGGATCTTCATATGCCCCTGCTTCATTTCATAAACATTGATTCTCCGCACTTGTAAGATATACATTTTTGCAGTGGATGCAGCTTAAAAGCGTTGCTGGCAAATACATCACTTCCGGCAACTGCTTGTATTGCCCACAGCGGAAGAGGATTGTTTGGCAATTCGGAGCGAATGTACGTCTCCAAGCGATGGAAAAGGAGCATTTGCAGTAGTTCGAACTCCCTGTTCATTGATACGTTCTAGCAATACTACTGCAGTCGTGTGCACATCACGGATGTCACTCGTCACTCCCCCTTCTGCAAATTGGAAATGCCCACTATCGTCCCGCTTCACTCTCTACAAAGAATAACACGTGAATTTAAACGCTTTAACCAATTTATTAATTTAAATGTATGAATGCAACCTACATGTATGTGAAAGTTTATTGAAATCTTTGGAAATACAAGCCCACATCTGTATGTCCACGATTCGCTCGTCCTGTATTTGTCAACATATGTGCAGGTTTTAACATCTGGTGGACTATTTACATCCATTCTGAATGATATGTGATTATGGATCTCATCCGACGCATTGCTCGTTAGCAATGTCAAGGATCCTGCCAGGTATTCCACAGTATGTATCATGTTTTCCAGAATGCAAGCATGTGGGCATAATCTGACGTTTACTAAAAAAAACAAAAATATATATGGTCGAGTTTAGATTCTAAATGCCAAACATGTTTGTATTTGCTCTCCATAACTTTACTGGCGTACAAAATTGCCTTTTAAATTTAATACATGAGATTCTCGTGAGTGCACAGTAACCCGAATAAAATATCTGCTAATTGCTCTTACCAAGCTGCTTCTGTATTTCCGATTTGCAAGCGTCAGTTATAACGACATCTAGCACAAATGCCAATATTGCCAGAATTCGCATGTCTGCGGAGATAGATATTGCAGCATGTTGCAGTTAACGCCCTTTTGTAAGAAAATTAATCCAATGATGAAATTCCACCAATGCGGATCTACATACGCCGTAAAATATCGTTAAATGCAAATTCATTCATGCTACTATAAATAATCTAAAGGAGCACTGATGTTCTGGATAAAAAAACAATAAATTGAATATAATTAATGTAGTAAACCCAAAGCCTTCCAGCTTAACTGAATTTCAATAATCGAGTAAATGCTGGAAACTAAGCTTAGGCGCCCAATTATCTTGCGCGAAGTTACCTTCAGCTGGAATCATTGTGTTTAATCAATTTACTAACCAGAGTCCCTTTGCAATTAAAATAAAAATAATATTTCCCCAGATGCAGTAGCGTACATAAATAATTTGACAGAACTAGCTATATCACGCACTACCCAAGGCTCATTGTAAATATTTGCTCACTGCCAATTGGTGAAAAACTAATGCAAATATCTCCACTAAAATGTCCCCACAAGAACGACAGGAGGCGACTTTAAAAATAACGTCAGCTATGTATACAGAGAATGTCTTGAATAATGGCATTGTGCCTGAAATTCTGAAATATTCTCTCCGGTAGAAAAAGGCTACCTAATTACCGTTGTAAGATTAATTATCGCGCAGCATGATTACAAGGTATTCCAGTCACGTCACGATACCGCCTTTTGAACGAACTTTATTCCGGCCGCCCTCAAAAAGCGCACATTGCAAAAGTGTCCACTTGAGTAGCATGGACGTTTCATATGAATATTCTATTCTCTCGTGAATTTATACACATTGTGCAGAAGGCATCCGCAAAAATGTTGCTTTGTAATAATGTGGGTACAACTTACGTAGTCACCTAATTTTATTCTTGAATTTACCGTTGCTGTTGAGCTTTAAAGAGCCTTCACAACCCCCAAATCATTTTAAAACAGACCTGCCTTTGAAGTTACATTGGAGGTTTCTGAAACACAGGTTGTGTAACTTCCATTTGAGGATAATCATGCATCTATAAATGTCATCAAAACTTCGTCATATAATACATATATAATGGTAGGGGCGCTTATCGATCGTTCATACGGAACTCACTCGTTCCGCTGTGCCTTAAGGGCTCTCTCTCAACCCCAACCAGCAGCCGCACAGCGGCGCATGATATATAGGCGGAATGGTATTACCGACAAAGACAAGGGAGACTGGAATGGCCATTTCTGGCTTATTAGCCGTCGTCAGCCAGCCATACCCAAGCCCGAAGTGTGGAACACCCGAACCTCGAACTCGCGACCTGTGTTTTTAGAAGTCCACGCCTCTACCCATCGGGCCACGAGCCCGTTGCTCTGTCGGTTTTCGATCGGGAATATACAATGGTATGTGGCGCTCACTGATCGTCCATATGGAACTCACTCGTTCCGTTGTGCCTTAAGGACTCTCTCTCGAGCCCAACCAGCAGCCGCACAGCGGCGCATGATATATAGGCAGATGGGTAGATGGGCAGATGGCCCGATGCGTAAAGGCGTGGACTTCTAAAACAACAGGTCGCGATTTCGATGCTCGGGTGTTCCACACTTCGGGCTTGGGTATGGCTGGCTGACGACGGCTAATAAGCCAGAAATGGCCATTCCAGTCTCCCTTGTCTTTGTCGGTAATACCATTCCGCCTATATATCATGCGCCGCTGTGCGGCTGCTGGTTGGGCTTGAGAGAGAGCCCTTAAGGCACAACGGAACGAGTGAGTTCCGTATGAACGATCGATGAGCGCCCCTACCATTGTATATTCCCAATCGAAAACCGACAAGGCAACGTGCTAGTGGCCCGATGGGTAGAGGCGTGGACTTCTAAACCCACAGGTCGCGAGTTCGAGGCTCGGGTGTTCCACACTTCGGGCTTGGGTATGGCTGGCTGACGACGGCTAATAAGCTAGAAATTGCCATTACAGTCTCCCTTGTCTTTGTCGGTAATGTCATTCTGCCTAAATACATATGTATATATATATCCTGATTTCGGAGGACCATTTGTACTGCGAACTAAAATAATATATGAATAGATTTCTTTTTATATTCACCATGTCTCATATTTCGCCACTAAGCTGTGGACTTCACTTTAATCAGAAGAAGAAGCGATCGCTGGAACAATGGCTTTGTTCGCCTGACGTGACAGTGGCACTGTCTCTGATGATGATGAGAGCCCGAAACTTCAGGAAAATAAAGCCCTTTTTCCAGCAATCGCTTCTTCTTATTCTGAGCAACTAGTTTCTGGAACTGACATCTTCGCTTGTATCGGGCTTCCCTTTCCCTGAAAGGGATAGAAAAGTGTATAGTAATGCGCAACACATCAAGTTATCACACAAAGTCACAAAAATGCGATTAGTGGCTAGGCTGTCACCATGGTACATCATTCAGCTAATATGTATTTGTGGCTGACTGTTGGCAGCCTTCGAATAGTACGCACTCATTTTACAGTAGTTAATGACGTTCAAATTAAATATTCATATTCGATTTGAGAGCGAGCCCATAAAACTCTGCTCAGGAAAGTAAAGTTTATAGACCTCAAGGAACTCGGAACTCTAGGGGGTTATTGATGACCGCCACAGCTGTGTCATGCAGCGGTGCACTATCGGATCACATGTCCACAGACCGATTAGCGAATATGAATAATGCATTTAAGCAGAAGTTATTTTCATAAGCACATCATTTTTCTAAGAACCTGCTGTGTCGTCGTTTGGCAACGATATAATCCATTGCGTTTTCTCACGTTCGTGAACGTCAGCAATCGCTTTGTGGATCATACTGTTAATAATTGATTTTCTACAAGTGGGCTTCGTTAGCTTGGTTATAAAGAACCTTGCTGTTATCGTAAAATAATTGAACAATCTAAAGTAATGAGCCATATAATATCCTCACTTCAAAGTTTGTCTTCCAGTACATTATCATCTTTTAGATTCTGCTCAATCGGATGAAGGATGACATTCCTTCCATGTTTTAACCGTCGTCTCTGCGCATGGGACAACAACCCCTGATTTGTATGTGTTCAGAAAATATTGAAACCCAGTTAAACACATAGCCAGGGCGTGCTGTTTTAATTTTGCTATGTTTACTGTCAAACCCGCGTCTGTTGTTCAGTCCTCTATTTACCGAGAAACTAATAGCAAAAAATGAATTTATGTCTGCGTTTGACATTCCATCCGCAAACACGGCGATGTTGACTGCAAGACCAGCGCTGTTTATGTTTACGTATTTTCGCGAGCAGATAATCACTAATGGTTATGGTGGGATTATTTGTACGTCATGTGCCAAAACTATTTTTTGGCAAATTTGACATGTTTAGTCCAGAAGATGAAAATTCACTTTATAACATTTGATCAGTTCGATGTTATTGTTCCTAGGAAACCATTGTCGTTTTTATATTCATGCCTTCCGGCTTCCACCGTCTTCCACGCGAATGAGACAGCACTCCTTTACTTGCATGTGTTCGAAAAAAATTGAAGACTCTTACGTATTTAAACCTCACCGCTCCGGCTGTTTTACTCGCGTCCCATACCCGTTCACGTATTTTCCTCGAACATAAAATGAAAGAAGTGAAATAATTGTCGCATTTGATATTTTATCAGTAAACATAATTCTGCTGACTTTAAAAGTATGCTACCTATATTTCGGTGTTATTTTCGCGTGCCAAATTGTTTCTGCTAAATGTTAAATTTAGTTTATGTGAATATCCATTAGATTTAATCTTTAATGTTTTTTTTTTCTAAAAGATAGTCGTTGTGTTATATTCAGCTTTTAATTGTAATGACCACTCAAATTTAATCATTAGTGAGCAGACTGGGTGGAATTCTTGGAAAATGCACGCGATAAATAATATTTTATATGTTGCTGTGCTTATGCCAATTTATTTGTTCCATCATTTGTATGAGGATTTAATGTCCTTCTAAACTTAACCTACTCATACGGCAAGGAGTTTCGCTTTTTGACATTCCCGTTTTCTGATAAGAAACGCGTTTCTTATGTCGAACGGTATTGTTATACTTGCGTTTCGCTGTTACATAAATGGAGGTCGTTCATTATTATTATGGCATTTTGTGGAATCATTTGTATTGGTTTACGATTTGTTAATAAACTTTTGTAAGTTTAACCATATTTCATGAAGGGGCTCTATAAAGGGGTCTGTTTCCGTGGACGTGGAGCACTGTTAAAACAGCCTTTAAAAGATAAACTCACAATTTTCAGGAATAGGTAATTAGTTACATAGACTCCATGAAGTGCACTTAGCACAGTAGCCTGTCCCGCACACTACATATCGAAACATAATTTGATAACCATATGAACATGACTTAGTTCAACTCTTGCATCGGAATCTGACGACTTGCTGCGGTTCCCTACTCAGCCTATAAGTCTTCGTTTTGTCAAACACTACCGGCAATTTATGATCAATCTCACGAGCATGCTCGAAACATCGACCATTTTCCAATACCTATGGTTAGTAACAGAGGACGCGGAGTGCGTTTTGCTGATGTTCGCTCTCAATGTTTCAA
>CACRXP010000029.1:862742-880367 GCA_902702965.1 Spirometra erinaceieuropaei | reverse complement strand
TCAGCGGAATCCGCAAACCCTGTGCACACGGCACAGCGCACAGGGCCCCCTCACCTGGTTTAGCCCGCCGGTCGAGACGGTTGCCCGGGGTGTGGCCGCTGAGCAGAGCCCAGCTACGTGGAGCCACAGGTGAGAGTTGAGTCCCAGCAAGTGGACGCTAGGCGCAGTCTCACCTGCAAGCAAGTGAGCGACCACCACGACCATTACGTGAACCCACCGCTGACACCCCTACACCCCAGGTGCAGACTTACAATACCCACAAATGACCTGAGCTGAATTGGACTGGACATGCATAGACAGTCACACCACTGCGTGCGTACTTGAGTATGTCAAACGGCAATGGATCGTCATGCTCCGTATTTTGCTCAGAAATCAATATGTTTGACTTGTGGCAGTTCACGTCTCCTTGCCCTCCGCCAGCCAATCAGAGGAGAGACAGTGCTGATTGGCGTCGATCGACAGGGAGTGTAAGGTGGAGAGGTGGACAGCGTGACAAGCAGCGGAGGGAAAGGAGACGCGAAGTGCCACACACCATACACCAGACACCATCAAGGTCGTTCGGGAAGGCAGTGGTAATAATTTCACCAAAATGACCACGTATTATTACCAAGCCGCCAATAGGCAGATGGTAGGAAAAAACTGTTGACTAATTTGACATAACCAAATTTCTATCGGTGCTGGGAGTAGTGCGAACTGGTGGGCAGTTAACTGTTGCCCAAGGATTTTACTCATCGGAAATAGATGGTGTGCAAACAGACTGTGGACTGTTGCACATAAGTTAGGTTTAGTGGTGGGGAAGAACATATGCTTACGCCCATTAGTTCGTTTCATAACAAAACACGCATTGGGAGGGTAGTTATGACTATCTGTCCAACGAAACGTATCCCCGGCCCAGCACGTATTAATTCAGAATCGCATTGAGACACGTAGACATAATCCCAGAATGAGTGTCCTTCTCAAACATGACATTACCCGGAGAATTATTAGACATCGGTAAATTAAATTAATTTAAAATGCCGATTTACCTTTATTTGGTGCATGTAATCACCACATAATTTCAATACTAAAATTCCAAACTCGTCGGCCGATAATGTATACCACTTTAACATACATTTGTCTGTCATCGCAAATATTTCTTGGCAAAAACACCTCCGATTTTATTGGTCTTAGACATACAGTAGGTAGGCTAACTCATGAAATGTCAATCGAAATTTCGAAATGTGTTCTCGTTTCGAAAAGATAAATTAAGCAGCGTTGTGAAACTAACAATCATACAGAATAATTGTATAATAAGCCAGTTACGTCAGGGTGCCGGCTTTCGAATGAACTTATTTCCAACTGCGTGCAATAACAACATTCCGCAAAAAATGACTACGTATGCAGCATTCAATTTTCTTATTGATTCTCGACACCCGTAAAAATTCAATTATATTTCATGAAAAACATGCGTGAAAATACTCATTCGTCCACTTATTCAGTAGAAAACCACGACTTCTTTCAATTTTATACTCAAAGGGGTAGAATAATTTGGTCTGAAAACAGGTTCTAATAATGACATTTTTAAATACCGTGAAATGGCCGTTCATAAAACGTCGTGTATCTAAATTTACCCATGTGACTTGTAAAGGTCACAATATTGCTCAAATCCACCATTTACTTTAAATTAACCCCGAATGGTCTCCACTTAATACCGTTGAGAAATGTATGTTTTCCTGTGCACGGAAAATATATGGCCTGTAGTTTGGAAACCCCGTATACAAGTATAAGAGCAATTCGGGTACAGGATTATTCCGGAATGCGAAAATTTTTTTAAAAACCGAAATATACTCATCCTTCGGGTATTATCTTGAAACAAGACGTAGTTTTCTACCGAATAAGTAGACGAATAAGCATTTTTATGCATGTTTTCTATGAAATATAGTTGAATTTTTACGGGTGTCGAAAATCAATAAGCAAATTGCATGCTGCACAAGTAGTAATTTTTGCAGAGGATTGTTTTTGCACGCAGTCGGAAATAAATTCATTCGAAAGCCGGCACCCTGAGGTAACTGGCTTATCGTAAAAATATACTGTATGATGATTAGTTTCACAACCCTACTCAATTAATCTTTTCGAAACGAGAACGCATTTCGAAATTTCGGTTGACATTTCATGAGTTAGCCCACCTTCTGTATCCACCTACATTGCACTTAGTTGCCGGGACACATTATGCAGGAAGCGTCATGCACACACCCAGCCTCTTGGATAACTTACATTCTTTTCCCGATTGACGTTTTAACGGATATTGCACGGAGATTTTGGGACATATTTTCGGTTTTACAGCTCCGATAATTATTGGAACAGTTTTGATTGATTCAAGATATAACCAATTCTGTAGGTTCCGCTGAAAAATATAGGATTAGTAGCTTTGAGTGCTAGCTCAGTTGATTAAGTTGACAAGCGTGCTTGCGTGAGTTAATCTAATTATGACGAACTGCGCCTGATTGGCCACTTACGTGATCGGACAGATAGGATAAGTGTGAGGTCCCGTTTGCGCGTGACGTCTTCAAATTCCTCAGAAATATCTCTGATGTTTGACAAGATGCAGCCGTTGAGGTTTTTGATCTTGCTTCAAAAACCTCCGTTCGTGCCCGTCGGGTCGTAAATATCAGTCTGACAGGAAATATAACCATGAGGCGTCATTGACAGCTTTCCTATAAATACCTCTCATCAATGCACACTTTACTAAAATTCTAATTGTCATATCCTGGCTTCTGTTCGTAATGACTGAATTTGCCTGCTTTGCGATTTATTTGTATTTTTGCTTCCGATGATTGGAAATATCGTTTCGCGAAATTCCAAAAAGCGTTACCAAGGCGCTTATTGCACTTTCGTTCTCTCTTTCATAGTAACTGCCCAAACGCTCAGCATGCGAGTCGCAGTTGTCGCCAGATGTATTTACACAGAAGGTACACTTGGAATCACGGTTTTCCCGGGTTTACCAAGACACGCGGCTACTAGATGGGGCAGCCGATGCATTGACCAGCCGTGCGTTTTCCGCTTTCCCGTTTCCAATTTGAACGCTGTTTGGAAGCGCAGCAATGTATTCTTCATTAAAGAAAGGCATTACACATTCTGTCATTAAGGTAATCCAGACCTTAACGTTAAGTTTTGTCGGCTATGCTGCAAAATGAAATAATGCTGGAGTTTGTCAACCCGTGACACATCAGATGGTATAGAAGACGTCAATATGTTTAATAAGATTACTTCCAGTACTCTTTTATCCCTTGAAGTACTTGGACACATCTAAAATATTCACGGATTTCTCATTCATTGTTCAGAAGTAGAGAACTATAAGGAGTGCAAAGTAAACATTCTGTCCGTTTATCAATGAATCACATATAAGTTGGGAAAGTGTTTCCCTGCGTGTAAGAAAAAATACTATAATCCGCACTCGCCCAATACGAACAGGCTTCATAGGCCGACTGCTGATTTAACTGTCAATTTAACTAGCGATCTCTTTTGAATATGAATTTTGACGCTGAATCCATAAGGCAGACCTGGCGAACCTTCGATTTTTAATCTTAGCATACAACATGCGGGCTATCTCAAAAATACTAATTAAGATTCTGGAACGCGTTTCTGAATGTACATATTTTTACGCGGTATTGCAGTATTAATTATCGTACAGCATAAACAAAAGATATTTTAATCAGTTCAAACTACCAGATTCCGTATGCGCTTTATCCTAACCCACTGCCTAAAATCGCGCTTGGTATATGAATTCTCCGTATTGATTTATGGGGCCGTTCTAGGTCATGGTGAACTTTATAAAACTATGCATAAAACAAGTCTTTTTTGACTTTTTTTGCCAAACGATTATATCTTCAACGGGTACCTGCAAAACTCATAATATTTTCGATTTTCCAAAACTTAAGACTCGAATTTTGTTTAGGGCTACTCAACTGCATGTTCTATATTTTCCGAGTAAGAAACCAACGTGGTTCTCTTAGTCCTTTTATGAAGAAGTCATACATAGCTCAGAAATTTTTGTAATCAAGACGGACAATGTTGTGTAATTGATAAGCGCCACTGATAAAAGAACGTAGGCAATGACGTAGGCATGATCATTCGACTGTCTTTATAAACTTCACCATCACTCTGCCCAAGCTAAGGAAGCTTAATTTAGACTGCGTTGCTTCAGACTAGCGATTCATTTTTAAGAAAGCATAAAAGCCGTAAATCATAACTCCTAAACCTGACGTGTGTACGATGAGACATCAGTGGGTGTCTTGGCATAGCAGGACTTTGTCTGATGATTCAAAGTGTTTTTCTCTACGTCTCTTGGGTGCGGATGGCTTTTAATTGTCCTCCTCGTGCCGAGCGGATTTTTGTTGTTGCCTTAGATGAATAGCACCGATCGATATTTCCATGAGATTGCGACAGCCTTCTAAGTGAGCTGACGTGTAGCAACGGCCCACGCAAAGCAACATTCAGCACGGAATGGGGCGAGGTTTTGTGCGTTTGCTACTGCTAATCTTCCCGTTTTCGGCGCCAACGTAGATTATTTCTAAGATTCTATGTGCTTTTGGGATGAATGGATTCTGACCACAAAGTCGAGGCAGTCATGCTTGATGGTCCAGGAATATTACTTCTAAAATTTTCAAGTCCATGCAAATAAAAATTACTGTGGAACGATCAATGGATCCTTACGTTTGCAAAGGTTTCAAAGGTGTGTATTAGTATATAGATGTTTTGATCACTAACGACTAAATAATTCATCCGACATAATGTACTCACTTTCACCACATGCCCCACGAGCTGACGTATATTGAATTCTAAGACGATTTGTCATCGTAGGACAGACATTTTGTGCATCGCAGGACATAAGTACAGGTCGAAACGAGCATATAAGACAACGACCTGTTAGCTCACCGAGGCAACAGGTCAATAAATGAAAGATAGATGTCTGACGCAGGACGATTAGCTGTACCCCTGCAGAATAAGTGGCGCACAGATGTGATGGATGTAGTGGGTCTAATTTAAAAATCATCGAAGAAAACTGTGCATGCGTCGGTTTCAGAAACTTACTAGCCGTAATTCCATACAGTGACAAAGGGCATTTTTGTTTTAGAGTACGGTAAAAAAGGCTTACTTGGGTGGAGTTGTAATATTAATAACCATGCAGCATAATCCTACAGTGTTTCAGGCTTGCCAGAATGTCCGCTTTTGAATGCGCTTTTTTCAACCTGCTGTGGAAACATTACGCGTTAAAATATGACTACTTAATTAGCATGCAGGTTTACATTGATTTTAGGAAGTCATACAAATGTAAATGTTTTATAAGAAGAACGCAATTTAACAGGCTTTCTTTCACTCATTTGAGAGAGAATGATGTTATTCTCACAGCGTGTAGCCGAACAAAGGGTATATTTAGGTTTTGAGCAAGTTTTCTTATTACCGGATAATTTTGAGCACGATGAGCCGTTGCATTGGCATTTACCGACTTCAGACGACAAGGTACCCGCTTTTTGCATAAAGGGATGCCTATATTTCCCTATGCCTTTAAGATTATGCCACAGGGCGTTCATAAAATACATACTGGATGAGAACAGTGCTGTGCTTTTCATGATAAGCATTCAAAAATGGACATATACGATGCTGTATGAATTGATGTCGAACGGATCTAAATAATCCCATAATAGACAACTTTTAATAAACCTAAATCAACTCTTTCCTTAAGTATAAAATGTAATCCTCTATGAAGAAGTAAAGAAAACACTCACCGCACGCATGTGAACAAAGACACAACGTTCACCAATAGTTCAAACACAAACCACGTCCTTGTGATTAATGTGTTTTCTTATTTGGCTGGCGGACATAACCTGATGTTTTATATTTACAACTGCTGAAAATATAAACGACAATGCCACAATGCCATTCCATCGCATGGCCGTGGTTTCTATTGAAACACATCAAACGCCGAATTTTGCGCTTATTTTGCCTTAGAAAATGTTTCTAATAAACAAAAATAAACTAAGTCGCAGGCGTTATTCATATATCTACCCAAAAGCTATAAAAAACGTTTCTCCATTGATGCATTACGAGGAGTTGAGACGTAGTTTATTTAGTAATAACATCAGAGGATGCAAGGATTGTACTGGAAAAAGGGCGGAATGACTAACCTCTTACTGTTTCAGCCAGCATTTTGTTCATTCGGACTAGGGCTAGCCGGTCCAACCACCGGAATCTGGAAATGCTGATCAGTACCTGCGCACAGACAAACATACATCAGACATAAACGGAGATAAGTTTGCGAATCTTGGGTTCCGTATTCAAGGCATAATGACTTGTGATTCCTCGAACTGCGGTGGAATCACGCTGAGGCTTTGAACACATTTTGAAGAACGAACGAAACCACGGAGACTGGTCATGGCGTTGGTGGATTCACGCCGTCTAACGGTGCAGTGGACCGGTCGCGTCCACTGTGGGAATTAGGAAGTGCTAGCATTACGCGTGCTAACATGCGGGTATAGCAGTGCGACTGTTTACATAACTTGTGTCCGAAAGCTATATGTATGCCCAGTAGATCTTCACCGTCTCCTCGCACACCAAGGCCACAATAAACCTGCATATTTTAAACGGCCATTTCATACTCTTGGTCACACAACTTGAAAAATGCCAATCTATGTTTCCCTCAAACCGGACAAGTTGTCTGCGTTTCGGTCCTTGTATTCGCAAAACCATCAAAATTTCAGATTTGCTGGCATAAACTCTAAGAAGTTTAACCTGAATAAAATGCTTGCATTTGACCAGCAAGCAATACTTCAAATTGTCCATTGAATAATTAACTAAAGTTGTTGGAAAGATTGTTAATATGCACACCGTTATGCAGCTGACTGACTTATCTGTCATGCCTTCGAATCCAACCCGTGTTTAGCGCCTCAGTAGTCGGAATCCAAACAAGTTCCATTTACATTACTATGGCATAAACCTAGAATAATCTCCAGGTCTCACCACATCCCGAGTCAATGCGCCATATTCATTGCAATCCGTAACTAAACCCTTGTCAATTTGTGTTCAGTAGGCGTCCCTTTCTCATCATGTGCGGAATTCCTTCCATTCCATTGGAGGCATCATTGCTGAGGTTGTAAAAGCGTTTATCAGAACACAGCGTCGACACTCTTAAAGTGGATCCATATCACATCGAGGTTGCTGACTTTTCCACCAAGCATCTACTTTTAGTTCAGCTCGAGGTTGACTATTCCAACTCGAAGTGAGAGTATAAATATGCTGACCTGTCATCTGAACTGCTGTAATTCGACACTGAATCATCTGGCGGAAAGGCATTTAAATGTATTGCCAGCAGGAATCTGCTGTCGGAGTTGAAGCTCTGTTCTGGAGGCGTCATCCATAAGTCCGGCGCCCATTATACCCAGTAAAGTCTGGACGTATACTGTGTGCATGGTCGCATTTATTGTTTATTAGTCTAGGGAAACTACTTCTTTCGCAATAGGTCTTTGTCGAAGGCCATTCAGCAGCACCTCATTCGGCAATAAGCCTTTCATTTCTGGTGCCCACCACAGGAATTACATGATCACGGCGCCCGGCCACAACACAAGAAAAAGTTCAATCCCGCTGATGGTTAATCGCAGGCGCCCACAAACTCCACTATCAGCCGAGAAAGCGCACACTGACTGCGTTTCATGTGACGCTTTTTCATTCACGAACAGATACGCGTTCAGGCTGGGGTTATGTTTAGAATACACACCTTATGCTGGCCTCTTCTTCTTTTCCCTCGAAGGCGTAACTGCACCGTGATTATTTTGGCGCTGTGAGTTTTCTCACTTCTTTAGAGTGAACAATTTTCGCTTAATATCCTTTCCACATTTTGGCGTTCTGTCAATTTTCCACTAGCAAACTGACATACGATAACCTAACAAAAAACTATTCAACAAACCCTTTGAAGACTGAAAGAACGAACAATATTCAAATACGGATTTTTATGACACAAAGACAAGGAGTGCTTAACAATGTTCTCGACTGGCCTATGTTTTGCTTGCCTTTTAAAGTGTATACAAAGCAGTCACGCTTATGAGCAAGGCGCTCCATTTTGCATGTTCCAATGCTCCTGATGCTTTGGATGTCTTCGGCCACTGAAGTAAACGTGTTTGCATCATCAAAATGGGTGCATTGCTGCTAGGTGTGAAATCGTAAGTAGGTGAGTTTCCAGCATTGTCCGTCAAGGAGAATGATAGACGTTGCGTCGCCACACGTCCTGTAACTCTCATGATTTTGTACTGCCCACCGTTAACTCGTTCTAAAAATGTAAACTGGAGGTAAATATTTTTGGCGCTTCTTTGTCCAATTAAGTGGAAAGTAATTTACCATTGGGAATAACTATTTCCAGGCCTGTACCAGTTGAAGGCGAGCCATATTTGCTGATGTTTCCCATGAGTTTAAATTCCTGAAAACAATCAAAACCGCTTAAGTTAAAATCTTCCGGGGCAGTGAATTTTCGAATTTCAGACTGACTAAGTTAAAACGCATTGTTTCAAATCAGTTAGATAAATATGAAATTTATTTGTTCTTTTATTACCTTTAAATTTTCATCCAAGATCACGCCAAATGAATTCTCATTGAATGATTTGAAGATAACAGGTTTTATGAACTGGACGCCACGAAGGTCTACGAATGTAACATGGAGATAAGTTAATAGGTTTCCATTTCCTTGATTAACGTACAGTTTTATGCAGCTTGATTTTAGAGACAAGTTCTAAGATTCAAGGTTTTGGCAGATGGAGTATCATTTAAAACATACCTGGAAAAAATTCACCCTCATTCACTATGACGATTGCGATTTGAGCTCGGTCAGATGCTTCGGGCGTGAGAATTACCGCAGAGTAGTTTGCGTGACTCTCGGCCTTGATCATAAAACTCCTCTTTTCTTTAATGGAGAAGTCAATAAAAGGTCGCAAAAGAAAGTTTAGTTGGGCTGACTATGTCATAGGCTTGTGGCTTGAGAAAAATATTGCAAATTATTACTATGTACATATACTATAGTTGTGAGTGGTCTTATTGGGATCTACTTTATATTCCACTCCTAGTCTACATTCAAAGATATATCTTGTTAACATTGAATTATGTAGTACCCGTCTTGGGTGGGGTTATGATGTCGACATTCAAGAACGTTGAAATAAAGAAGAACAATAAAAGAGGTTCAGCAACACACCTGGGTAAAATTCTACACAATTAGTCGGAGGTTGACATGGACGTTGTGCCGTTCCCTGCACAAATCCGGAAGTCGACGAATGAAACTACGAGAAAGAAATTGTGTGAACATGTTTTATTTTAGAGGTTTCAAATTAGTTAGCAGTCATTAATTCACATACCACATAGGAAGAATCAATCGCGAAAAGATAGTCGATGTTGGTGTCTTGCTGAACAGCTAGAAGACGTCCCTCTTAAAACATGTGAAGGTAATGTTTTAATTTCTTAACTTACGGCAGTTGCAGGTTCGGAAATTTAAAACGACGAGAGCAGTCAATGATGGCAGAAGAAACATTGGATGTTGCTCAAACTAAAATGTCGGTCGGCACGAAATTAAAACCGTTGGGTAAACGGAAATATATGGTCCTTCTGCTTTTAGCAGATCTATTTATACTGCCGTGAGAGGAGCACTAGTGGAAAGTGTACCTGGTGTAGGCAAGGCTGTCTTCTACCATACGCGCCGCGCATTGATTTGACGGTTGTTTTGCATCGCCTCATGCACACCAATAATAGGACAACGGAAATTCCTTGACCATGAACACCCCACCGGCGGTGGTCGTGATAGCGTGCATGTGATGGTGTGAAATTGCGCTGACATCATGCTAATGCCCTCGTGGAGGCCACAGTACGAGCAACGAGAAAGGGGCTGCATCACGCATGATTATTGATCGTAGGTCTGGAGCGGAATTAGCGCAAATTTAAACGTTTTGTGTACATGCCAATTTAAAGCTGATTTATAAATTCTCTGCATGTTCCCTTTTCACCGGCAACAGTAAGTTAATTTAATGACCCTTGTTGGATCGCGGCGATTGCTTTCCAAGACCCCTGTGAAAAGCGAAAGTCCGCCAATTAAATATCGTGCGTTTTGTGGCTATTTTTACATACTTTACTCCCTTTTACACCATCGTGCACCCTTCAAACACTTTTTACACGGTTATACAGCATAGACCCCTTACAGTCGCGTAGATACCAAATAACATTCATTGAAATTATGTAGTTGTTCACACCTTGTATATACTACTCACCGGTATATGTGTGTATATCGTTAAGTAGTTTTATTCAGTACACAGTACAGTTATAAACGCAACGCAATAATATCTATTTGAAAAACTACAGTCGTCGACTTAATGTTCAGAAAAATAACTTGCCAAACCACCCGAGGAATAACATAACAGAAACGCGAACCAACGAACATTCCGCGATATATAGCGTGTGACCGATGTCATGAAATGTTGGCCGAAATTTTGAAATGCCCTTTCGATTTGGAGGAATTACGAAGGTGGAGCTGTAACACTAATTATCATGCAGCATAATCCTGTAGTATTTCGTGCTCGCCATGATGTCGGCTTTTAGATACATTTCTTTTCGTCCTACTACAGAAACCACATTCAAAAAATGACTACTGAATTGGCATGCCCTTTTTACATTGATTTTCGATGGCCTTAGAAAGTCAAACATGTTTTATAGAAAATCGCATTGTCCCAAAATATCATACCCGAGGAGAGTGTATAATTACGTTTTGGAAAAGTTTCTTAGTATGGGATTTTTTAGATCTTCGATGCCAATACACACAACCTGGCACATGTCCGTTTTTCAATGCTCCTCATGAAATGTCCAACATAGTCCGCATCCATTACAACATTTTAGAACTCCATATAATGTTTTCTTAGAGGCAAAGAGGAATATGTGATGCTCTTTACTCGAAAGGATAAACATTGTAGTGTGAATTTACAAAATGCCAACGCTGATCAGGCTCGAAATTATTCAGGAACTTTGAAACATTTTCCCGGTCATAAAAAGTTACGGCAATGTGATTTTTCATCAAACACGTAGAAGAAGGCATAGTTTGGTGCAGATTCTACAAAACGTATATGTGAATTTATATGACCATCGAAAAATAATGTGAAAGGTGAGTGCTAATTCAGTAGTCATTGTTACCGTGTGTATTTGCTGCAGGAAGCCGAAATGAAGACCATTTAAAAGCCGAAATCCTGACAAGCACCCAAAAATACAGGACTATGCTGCATGCTAATAAATAATGCAGTTTCACCGTTGTAAGAATATTAAATCGTGCAGGCATTGCAGAATTTTGGCCAACATTTCATGAGAGCGGTCACGATCTGTATCTAGGCATGCGTGGATTGACGATCCGAGATAGAGTGAAGCCTTGAAATTCGGAGAAGGAGCTAGGGAACGATTACTGTACTTGACTTGCAATCCAGATTAGGAAGGCTACTGTGCAGTGGCAAGTGGAGTTTTAATTGACGAGTCATTTCTTACTTCTCACATCCACGATTATGTCTGCATCTCTAGTGCCATCAATCTAGTAGCCTTTTTGACTGATACATTAAACTCAACTTTCTTAATAGCTTGCAAAACACAGTCGAATTTTTGGAAATATGCAGTCGATTGATATGAGGCATATTGTGTAAACTTACAGAATTCTGCGTCACCTACTTGTTTACAGGCGAATGGTAGGGCGTTTTCTTCGGATACAGTGACGTCCAGATTGCGTATTACCACAAGACACTTGCTTGAGGTTATTGATTTTGCCCAATATGTGTGCTAACGTATCGAAAGCTACCAAATTGCATTCACATAGCAGGAGGTTCCTCTACCCTCACCCGCATGTCAATGTGTTACCGCATGAATTCCCATACCTTGCAGTACGCTGAAATCTGTTGAAACAAATCTAAATAGTACTTGTAAAGATGCTGGCATTAACAAAACTTTTAAGACAGTTATAACATTCTACGTCTAAAAATAAAATTAACGACGACGTAGATTTTCCTAATTGGAGTTAACAAATGCTCCTCCGGCCTGCCGATGATCTTAGGCGTTAACCATCCTATTAAACAAGGCGTCTTTATCGTAGCTAATGGTATATTCACGAAATGCGTCATGTTTTATTTTGAGAGATAATTTGTTCTTCTTTTTAGTCCCCTCCGTGCGTAGGTCTCGCATCTCGCAGCACAGTTAAGAGACTCCGTAGTTTCGCTGCCGACAAATCTTACCTCGAGACCTGATAGGACACCAGAGTGTCTTTATTAAATGACGTCAAAAAAGGGGTTTTTTATCCTCTGATCCATGGCGGTGAGCATGGCTTCTGCATTATTCTGCTAGAGAATCAGTTAATGAAATCTGTAAAAACAAACCTAAATAGTGGTTCAAAATGCGCTGACAATAACAAAAACTTCTAAGGCCGTTAGAACATCCTACGCGTAAAGATACAATTAACGACGACGTAGGTTTTCCTGCTCTTCCGGCTTGCCGATGATGCTAGGTGTCAACCGTGATATCTAACAGTGTCTCATCATCGTAGCCAAGGTTGTATTCTCGCAATGCGTTACTTGTTATTTTGACAGTTGTTTTTTGCTCTTTTTTAGTCCAATGCGTCCATCCCTCTCGCATCCCAAAACACGGTTACAGGACTTCCTACTGGCGCTGCCATGTAGTGATACAGTAGGTGAGCTAACTCGTGAAATGTCAAACGAAATTCAGAAATGCGTTTTCGTTTGGAGAAGATTATTTAAGTGGGGTCGTAAAACTAATCATCGTGCAGCATACGTCAATAATAATTTTGTTATCTTAGGATGACGGCTTCGGAACGAGCATCTTATCATCTACATGCAGAAACTGTACTCTGCCAAAGGGACTGTTTTTTCGCTGTGCAATTTTCTCATTTATTGACGATGTCCATAAAAAGTTAATCATGTTTCATAGATGTTATTCATAAAAATATTTATTATTGTACTCATTCAGTAGAAGGGCAGGTAGTCTTTTAAATGTATACTCGACAAAAATAGCGTTATTCGGTTTTAAAGACGTTTCTTATTGTAAGATTTTTTACTACTATGAATTTGCCGTTCATAAAACTTCATTGCTCTACATTTACTAATGTGGCTTATAAAGTCAACAATATGGCTCTGATCCACTACTAAGCTCTATGAACCCTGTATGGTCTCCTCATAATACCTTGTAGAAATATAGAGTTTTCTGTACGCAGAAGATATGTGGTTTTTAGTTTGGACACCCTGCAACGGCAGATACGGTTCAAAATTATTCGGAATTTGGAAAGATTTTTCAAAACCAAATTTTTATATTTTTTCGAGTGTAAACGTCGGGGAGAACATCTGTTTTACCGAATGAATAGAAGAGGGCATATTGCTATACATATTTTCTATGAAAAATAATTAAATTTTTAGGGGCCTCAAAAATAAATGAGAAACATTCATGCTACGTACGTACTCACGTTTTTAAAGAGTATGACTTTTGCCTGCAACCGAAAAGAGGTTTGCTTGAAAGCCGGCATCCCGAAGTAACTAGATTATTATAGAATAAGGTTGTACGGTCACAACTTTTACAACGCAGCTTGATTAGTCCTTTCGAAAGGAAAACGCATTTCGGAATTTCGTTTAAAATTTCGTAAGTTAGCGTAACTAATGCACCTCAGGAATTGAAAGTATTGCAGATAGTCTTTATTTGGAAGACGTTAGTAGAGGTGTTTTGTATCTTCTGTTCCGTGACCGTCCTGTAAGACTGCCAGTTAATACGGTGAATTATGATGTTTGCAGTCGTGCATTTATTTCTGAATACTGATGACATTTTAGATTGCTTGTGACTGCATATTGAACTGTGCGCGTCACGAAAATATCAAGTAATACTTTTGCACGTTTTGCGCAGCATTTGCATCGTAGTAGGTAGCCGTAGTTTATTAGGCCATTGGTGAGTGCATTTGGAAGTAAACGTCACCTTAGTTGAATCGGACATCCATATTATCTTCGCTCTCGCCACACCTTCACTTCTGAATGCAAAGGAGCTAAACAGTTTAGACGTTCAAGTGTAATGGGCTTATATCCTCCAGCGTCACCCATGAGCTTATCGTAGCGGATGGATCCTGCTTACTGGCCATGCTGGCTTGGTGTCATTCGCAGTCCTATTAGGTTAATTTGTCCTTTTGTCATTTACGGTTAGCATGTCGTTAAAGTACTAATTTTTATTTATCCTTTTATCATTTACGATTCGCATGTCGTTCAAGTACTTATTCGCATGTAAGTTGTGCCGCCTTTGCTGCCCTGGTTTTTATTCTCAAGTAATCATTTTCGAACTTCCGTGATCAGATGCGTACTCGCATACGGTACGTGACTTATCTCATGAAATCTGATGAAGGAAACTGATTAGAGAATTTCTGGACGCCTTTAACGTGGCGCATTTTGTTCGCTCATCTTCATCTTTTAATAAAATGTCCTCTTCTTGCGCAGGATTTGTATTTACCTAATTATATCATGTAAAATATCAGTAAGTTGTAACGAGAATGGACGTTAGAGTATATTCTTGCAATTTCCTATGTTAATACATGTCCTAGACTCCAGTTGCGCATCAGAGAGACTCTTTCATTGAAATGATAGTAATTTCCCCTCAAGAATTTTAATTAACAGATTTGGCTAGGACTAGAAACTTTACTTCATATCCGCGGTTGACCACGGTTATCAATCTGCTAACCAAAAGCTTATTTTTAGAAAACCAGGGATTTTTCCAATTCCTTTATGTCAAATTAGCAGATCTGTGCCCTAAAGTACAATAATAACGCAGATAGAGATTCCTTTGTTTAGTGGGCTGAATATTTTGCCGTTTGGAAAATTCTACCTGATTTCACATACATCACCACCACGGAATGGCCATTTCCAGCTTTAAACATATGACACAATGCTTTCCCAGTATTTTAAATTCTCTGCAAATTTGTCAACCAGTGCATACGAAAAGGACATCAGAGACCAAATCTAACCGGCCCTAAATTTTGGCGGGCTCTTCCGTACGTGAAGAACGGCTGGGAAGCTGTCAGTCGTCTTCTCACTCCACATGGAGTTGGGGTTGCACACAAGCCGGAAACAACCATTAGGCGCGAATTCATGAGGCCAAAAGACCCGCTGCCACGGCAGAAAACGTCTAGAGTCGTTTACCGGATCTGGTGTAGTTGCGGACAGCGCAACTATGTCGGAGAAACTGGGAGATTACTCCGTACGTTAATTGCCGAGCACGCAGCAGCAGTGAGGCGGGGAGACACTAACTCTCAGGTGACGGTACACTCGACGGGGCCCGGCCATATTTTCAAATTTCAAGAGGCCGAAATCCTCGCAAAGGGTGACAACCGCGTGAGTCGCGAGCTGCCCGAGTCATGGTTCTCAGGCCCGCAATCCATCAACAAGCACAATGACCTCCCGGTACCATATTTCCTGCTGAAATTTTCCCTGGACAGTGAAATCAGTCACGTGGGGGGTGGGGAGCGGGCGAGCAATCATCCCAGTGACAGTGAGCCAGTTTGCCGAGCAATCGTCACACCAGCATCCAGCACGGATGACGAAATCACGGCAATTAACGACTCGGACTCGGACTGACAAGCCACCACCGCATCAATTACGACCCCAGCGGTGATTGCGAGAGCTGTTAATTACAGTGCGCATACCGTCCCACGGCAGCCATGTGCTATAAATACTGCACGTCTTGTGCCACCATCGCCTTTATTTGCGAATGTCTCTGATGGTGGATTCGAGTGAGAATCCGAAAAGTCGGACCAATAAATGTCTTCTTTCAGTGATCGCTTCTTCGTATACTGTACTATTATTGTAATCTGACCGGTCAAGAATAAGCACGAATATAGAAAGAAATTTCTACTTCATATCAATTTTTACGCATATTTTTCTGTCTTGGTAAATATTCCTTGATAAGACTAGCTCCGATTATTTTCGTCTTATATATGCTTACCTAAATTTCACTTGGTTTCAAGCACACATTATACAGAAATCAATACCCGTCTACATTTCCTGTCTAAACGCAGACAGACGCGAGCACGAAGTGAGAACGCACGACGGGGACAGCCTCCCCCCCCCCCAGTAAGACGTCAACACTGGCATGAAAATCACTGTCCATACGGTTACGGGCAGGAGTGAACGGGGCGGGAAGGCGAGATACGTGGAGGGCGGACAACGGACAATACAAACAACAGCAATGGCCGCGGTCATCTCGACACCGCTCTCCTCCACACACCTGACAATGGATGAGGAGGAGCCGATGCCCCATGACAACAATCATCAAACTTTGTGATGCAGAGCGCTGTAAGTCAGTGACACGCCAGTACGAAGGGAAACCCTTAAATACTGTGACGTGCCGTATGCAACCCACCTCCGATGATGGAAGCTTGTCTGCTTTCGAAACGCCAGGCAAATAAAATCATGACACGGTAAACAACAGCCGAAACCCCGGACACCTCCAACGCCTTTACAGTGCCCCCTGGAATCATTCCGCATCAGTGACCAGCCGCCATCATTCCCACTGATCCGCAATTCCCCCGCGTTTTCTCCACCTCCAACACAGTGAGCCCTAACTGTTCTTCCTTTCCCCACCCTGCCCCACAGCCTACCATAACTCGGTGCCCCCGTCTCAGGCATCAGCTATCTGTTTGTCGTTGTCTGTCCTGTCGTGCCAAACAACCTAATCTGCCGATTTCACTTTCCCACCGTTCATTTCGTTGGCGTCACCGTCTTCAAAAAAATCTACGAGTACAGTTCGATTTTCCGAAGAGTATTCTCGCTTTCATTATATCACCTCGGAATGCACACCATATCAGTTATTCAATATATATATATATATATATATATATATATATATATATGAGAAGGTGATACCGACAAAGACAAGGGAGACCGAAATGGCCATTTCTGGCTTATTAGCCGTCATCAGTCAGTCATACCCAACTCCAAATGTGGATCACTTGAGATTCGAACCCGGGATCTTTGGTCATGGAGTTTGACGATCGACCATTGAGCCACGGGCCCGTTGTCCTGTCGGTTGTGATCGGAAATATTAATTATGATAGTGGGCGCTCACCGATCAGGTTACGGAACATGCTCGTCCCGTTGTGCCTTAGGGCTCATACTAGAACCCTCGCAGGCAGTCGCACAGCCACTAGTAGTAGACATAGATGAGATGATACCGACAAAGACAAGGGAGACCGGAATGGCCATTTCTGGCTTATTAGCCGTCATCAGCCAGTCATACCCAACCCCAAGTGTGGATCACTTGAGATTCGAACCCGGGATCTTTGGTCATGGAGTTGAACGCTCTACCATTGAGCCACGAGTCCGTTGCCCTGTCGGTTTTCGATCGGGAATATACAGTGGTAGGGGGCGCTCACCGATCGTTCATACGGAACTCACTCGTTCCATTGTGCCTTATGCACTCTCTCTCGAGCCCAACCAGCAGCCGCACAGCGGCGCATGATATATAGGCAGAATGCTATTACCGACAAAGACAAGGGAGACTGGAATGGCCATTTCTGGTGAGCGCCATTTCGGTGAGCGCCCCCTACCACTGTATATT
>CACRXP010000029.1:751694-860122 GCA_902702965.1 Spirometra erinaceieuropaei | reverse complement strand
TCTTCATTTCGTCTTACGACGGGTTGGTGTCACCAATTCGAAAATTCACGAGTACAACTCGATTTTTTCCGAAGAACCTCTTCCTTTTTCTTTATATCGTCTCGGAATGCCTACCACTTCTACTCTACATATATATATATATTTGACTGAATGGTTGTGTTTCCGGTCCCAGCTGGTGGTCAGCGTTATGTTTGGCTGAATGAAGGCAAACAAGCCCGAAACAGTGCTGTCTCAATCTACCCCCCAGACTCTGTCGTCTCCCCTCTGATATAATATATATACTCACGGATGAATCGTGCATCAATCGTCACATCGAGTTGGACGCCGCGTACAAAAGTCTCAGGGAGAAATGGAAGAGACGAGAGGCAATCGGCACAGAATGACGCAAATAGCGGCCGCTCACGGGCACAAACGCGAAAGATTATCGATTTTTTCCGCGTGCGCTGCAAGATGTTAACTGTTGTCGGCACATTTACTCTCAGTCTGCGTCTGACGACGACCTGGGTAACCGGCGTCGAAAATTTACGCAATAAAGTTCATTTTCCCAAAGAACGCCTTTAACTTCAACATATATATATATTGTGACAGTGGGCGCTCACCGATCAGGTTACGGAACATGCTCGTTCCGCTGTGCCTTGGGGCTCATACAAGAACCCTCGCAGGCAGTCGCACAGCCATTAGTAGTAGACATAGATGAGATGATACCGACAAAGACAAGGGAGACCGGAATGGCCATTTCTGGCTTATTAGCCGTCATCAGCCAGTCATACCCAACCCCAAGTGTGGATCACTTGAAATGGTAGAGCGTCAAACTCCATGACCGAAGATCCAGGGTTCGAATCTCAAGTGATCCACACTTGGGGTTGGGTATGACTGGCTGATGACGGCTAATAAGCCAGAAATGGCCATTCCGGTCTCCCTTGTCTTTGTCGGTATCATCTCATCTATGTCTACCACTAGTGGCTGTGCGACTGCCTGCGAGGGTTCTAGTATGAGCCCCAAGGCACAACGGAACGAGCATGTTCCGTAACCTGATCGGTGAGCGCCCACTGTCATAATTAATATTCCCGATCACAACCGACAGGACAACGGGCCCGTGGCTCAATGGTAGAGCGTCAAACCCCATGACCAAAGATCCCGGGTTCGAATCTCAAGTGATCCACACTTGGGGTTGGGTATGACTGGCTGATGACGACTAATAAGCCAGAAATGGCCATTGCGGTCTCCCTTGTCTTTGTCGGTATCATCTCATATATATATACGTACGTGCGCTGGGCACGGTTATAATACGAGGCAGGCTGCAAAGTTAAACAGATCAAGGCCAGCAGAAAACTCCAGCGAAGGACTTTGATGATGGAAACGAGAGAATATCCGAAACGTCAGTTTGAATACAATCTGGTCCATGAAATCGCTTACTCTTCTTCGTCTTCCTCGGGTATGATATATATATATATATGGATGAACTGGAAGGCAGGAATTCGACGAAATATATTTTGAAGGCAAACACGTTCATTGGGGAAATAGGGGATTTTATTATGTAAATTCTCGACGCTGTTTCCCTAGGTCGTCACCAGACTTAGAAAAACCGATCTTGGCTCAGCAGCAAACACACGAAACTCTTCCGCGTTCATTGTTGTTCTGCTCAGACCCCTGATCACCGCCAACGCACCTATGATTATGCTAGAATTCCATGAATACATCGATCGGCGGCAGTGATTTAAGGCGAAAACAAGAATCCAGCAGGACACGCAAAGTACAAGCAAAAACTACCACAAGCCTGTAGCGTGAGGAAAGACGGTTTAAATCGTCATAGAGAAAGTTATTTCTTGCCAGCAGATCTAATGCGGTCTCAGAGTAAACACGTCAAGCGGATACGTAATGACTTCTGCTTCGCTTTAAATGGTGTTTTTGAGGTATTCAGCGCTGTCAGATCCGATTCGAGATGTTGTGTGCTCCCTATTCTGTCTTCTTAACACTCCAGAAAAATGCATTGATTTTTATGCGCGAAAAATGCACAGTGTGCAGATTGGGATGACTAAGCACACGTGCAACGGCACGTAGACTTTTTAAGTTGAGGAAAACGTGATCTACTATCAAAAGCGTTGAAGCAAAGTAACTTTTTGCATATTTTCTATGAGATATATTTTTTTATTTAAAGAGACATCAAAATTCAATGAGAAAACGTCTTTCTGCCTAAGCTGCCGCCGAATATGATTTAAACAGTAAGCTGGATGAAACTCATTCAAAAACGCGTAGCATGAACTGATTGAAATATCGTTTGATATATTATCTGATTTTGAGTACTACAACGTCGCCTAATTGATCCCTGATATTCAAATGCACATTTCAGATTTCTCATTAAAATTTGACGAGATTGGGCGCGTACCGTATGTCCAGAAAACAAATAAAAAGTTCACCAGGTCTACTGAGAGGGAAAGAGGAATTCGCCTTATTGTGAAATTTGAAATTTGAAATTTTTAGCAAAAAATGGGCTTCATTCATTGTGGACAGAACATAAGAGCCTAAAGGTTCTACACAATTTGGGCTAAAACATTTCAAGGCATATTAGAATAATGAAAGTAACTTTGGTACAATTATTAATTTCTTCCACATCAACTGGCGAGTCACGCGATTTGGTAAGGCGGAAACCTTATTTCCAACCATCAAATGCAAACTACAAGCAAATACGATGCACGCAAATTTACTCATTGTAAACAGAATCCAGAATCGGTCAATCAAAGGCTTGTTCAAATGGGTCATCAGTGAATAAGATTTACAGTAAAGCTGTCACGCACACCTCCTGTGTGTTTACTTTTTTTTACTATCGGACTGGCATTTAAAGCTCAACGAGCACGGTAGGCAATTCTTAAAACAGGAACAGCGATGGAAAAGCCAATGTCCGGCCAAAAATCAAGAATTCCCTGTAGGAATTCGAATACGTCTTGGGTAAGCAAGACCCAAACTTCCCTGATCTGAATGATGCGAAAACTGTTGACCAGGTTCACACTGTTTCCCGTAAAATGTCACATCATAATTAGGTGATCTCAGGTAACATGCCTGTCGACATAATGGACACAACAGGCACCCGACGATGATAGTCCAAAATTCTCCAGCAGAACCTACAGCACTGGTTATATCCTTAATGAAATTTGCAAACATAATCGGAGCATGTCATATCAAGGAATGGTTACGAAGATAGAAAAATGTAAAAAGTGATATGAAGTAAAAAATTTCTCTCTATATTCGTGCTTATACTTGACCAGTCAGATTACAATAATAGTACAGAATACGAAGATGCGATCACTGAATCAAGACATTTACTGGTCCGACATTTCGGATTCTCACTCGAATCCACCATCAGAGACATTCGCAAATAAATGTGATGGTGGCACAAGGCGTGCAGTAGTTATAGCACGTGGCTGCCGTGGGACTGTATGCGCACCGTAATTAACAGCTCTCGCAATCACCGCTGGGGTCGTAATTGATGCGGTGGTGGCTTGTCAGTCCGAGTCCGAGTCGTTAATTGCCGTGATATCGTCATCCGTGCTGGATGCTGGTGTGACGAGTGGTCGGCAAACTGGTTCACTGTCACTGGGATGATTTCTCGCCCGCGCCCTCCCCAACGTGACTGATTCCCCTGTCCAGGGAAAATTTCAGCAAGAAATATGGTATCGGGAGGTCATTGTGCTTGTTGATGGATTGCGGGCCTGAGAACCATGACTCGAACATCTCGCGGCTCACGCGGTTGTCACCCGTTGCAAAGATTTCGGCCTCTTGAAATTTGAAAATATGGCCGGGCCCCGTCGAGTGTACCGCCACCTGAGAGTTCGTGTCTCCCCGCCTCACTGCTGCTGCGTGAACGGCAATTCGCGTACGGAGTGATCTCTCAGTTTCTCCGACATAGTTGCCTTGTCTGCAACTGCACCAGATCCAGTAAACGACTCCAGACGTTTCCTGCCGTGCCAGCGGGTCTTTTGGCCTCATGAATTCGTGCCAAATGGTTGTTTCCGGCCTGTGTGCAACCCCAACTCCATGTGGAGTGAGAAGACGACTGAGGGCTTCCCAGCCGTTCTTCACGTACAGAATAGAGCCCGCCAAAATTTGGGCCGGTTGGATTTGGTCACTGGTGTCCTTTTCGTATGCACTGGTTGACAAAGCTTCGCGGGTAACCATTGGCCCTCATTACCCGTCGAAGATATTGTAATTCAGCAACCTTGTCTTCCATTTCACTGCAGTGCGTCTCAACGCGCCGGTATAGCGCCCTTACGCAACTGCGTTTGTGACTGATAGTGTGGATGCTATTGAAGTTCCGTATTTGCGTCGTATTTGTCGCCTTCCTCGACACTTTGGTTTTTAGGCCACCACAATCTTTGTGGCAGACAAGGAAATCCAGGAAGTCCAGCGGTTTGTTTTCCTCCTCCTCCATCGTAATTGAATGGCCGGGAAGACGGCGTGGAGATGTTCTTTGAATGTCAGCACCTGATCCGGTTCGATGATGACGAAGGTGTCATTCCCAAATTGAGCCCAGAATTTTGGTCTGTGGTGTCCTAAAACCAGCGACTCTAGTCGTTGTAAGACCGCCTCGGCTATGAGTGCCGAAATCGGAGAACCCATTGGCGTTTCCTTCTGCTTATTGTAGATTGTTCCGTCGAACGTTAAGTTCGTCTTGAGACAGAACTTCAGGAGCTGGATGATTTGGGCGTGTCCGAGGCGATTCTCCGTTTCGTCGTCTTTCTCTCGTAGGAGTAGTTCGCCGGTCTCGAGTGCCAGGTCCTGCGGGATAGAAGTAAATAGGGACGTGACATCAAAGGAAACCATGATATCGCTTGGCAGGAGACTTACTCCTTTAAGTTTCTCCAAGAATTGTGCTGACGAGCTGACTGTGGTGTTCGAATCGGAGGTCAGAAACTTGAGACGTTGGAACAGCCTATTTGCCTGTCCATAGGTTGGAGTGCCCTTTAGTGATACGATAGGCCGGAGAAGAGCGCCCTCTTTGTGCAAGTTTAATATGGACAAGACGTGGATTCGTTTGGTCAGACAGCCAGTTTATCTACCTTTTCAATGTATGTTCTCCCTATTCTGTATTTAAATAATTCAGCTATATATCCTCATCAGTTTTGCCACGCAACGCAGCAAATCTCTTTGGTAATTGTCCACAAACAGCTTCTACATTTTGAATTATCGATACCTAATACCCTTAGGTAGCAGATCTCTGTCAAGAAGTTCACAATACCCCCTGCACCGGTATAGAATTTCATTATGACAATTCAGTCAATATTTTCTTGCTACTAACCGCCTATCGGTGGCAGAGAATAATACCTGGTTATTCTGGTTAAGTGATAGGCCTTCTGTGAACACTGCCTTCCCGAACGACCTGGTTGGTGTCTGACAGTAAAGGGTTCCATCGAGCCAACTGCACTGATTTCTGGACACAAAAAGAAGCCCTACGACCCAATATCGTTTGACTTACAGTCCGTGACCTAACTCATGAAATGTGCCGAAATTTACGATTGATTGCCAATCACTCGCAAACCGACATCATTTCATGAGTCAAATGTCTATGTTAATTAAGTACAAGTTTAAAAGAATTAAAAAAATAAAAGAAATATTAGAGGCAGTGTTGCGTTGTTTAGAAATGTCGATATATTTTGAAAAGCGCAATATCCCGAAAACGTCAGAAATGGCTCTAATTAAGTAAAGATAGTTTTTATATGTATAGAGTGTATTGTCATAACAAAACCGTAGTAAATATAAAAGAAGAGATAAAATAACGTCTATTAACCTTGTTCTAGTGAAGTTTGCATCTAAATATCGTTTAATAAATAGTGCGACTTCATATATGCCGGTTTGTCAACTGCCTACAATCTGGGTGTAGATTCCAAAACAGTTTTCCAATGCTTTATAATTTCCTTAACAATTAGGAGTCTAATCGGATGGGGTTCAATAAGAGAAGCTGGATTTTGTTTGATTTCGACGATTGGGACGTCGTAGGATCAACATTTTTCATAAGGTTACATACAATGAGGCCAGTCAGTGCCTAATAAATTTAAGTAGAACTGACAGGCGTGATCGTAAACATACCATTTTGTGTTTCTAGAGAGAACTTTTTTCCCGTCAAATTAATGTATACTTTTCTTTTGTTTTGGATTACGTTGAGTTTCAGATCGGCCTCGAATATTTCATGATTTTCAGTGTTTTCACGCGATCGTCCATATAGACTGATTCGGAATTACCTGTCTGTTGAGTACTTTAACATAAGATTGTTCTTGAAGGCATTTACCGAATAAATGAGTGTTCAGGCGCTTCTTTTCACGAAGATGGTCGTTTGGGTCACATGTGAAGACTGATTCAAACATCAAACTTTATTTTCGAGAAAAATGACTGTCCACAACGAATGTCACCAAAGAATATGCCTTGGATCAATACGAAAAATTTTCCTAATAAGTAACCTCTTTTGAAAGTGCTTTATTACTGCACTCCGTTGACAGATCTCTGTGCACTTTGCATTTTTGCACGGCGAGGCTAAGTAAAAATTTGACATTTTTGGCCGTTACGTTAACGTTCCTAAGTAATACTAACAATTGTCTACGGTAAACGTAAGAACATGCTTTGGTCTGTACGTTAAGAGCATTTTCACCGTTTTTGCTCGCTTTTAGACTCCGTTTTCGAATTATGAATGCACGGCAGAGTGCCTATACAAATACTGATAATTTGATGAAACTAAACAGATTTTGCTCGTTTTATTTCTGGAAAAAGTATGCACAGAATTTAAAATACTAGAAAAGCAATGTGTCATATGTTTAAAGCTTGAAATGACCATTTCGTGCTGGTGATGTGTGTGACATCAGGTGGAATTTTCCAAACGGCAAACAAATTTCAGCACACTTAAACGAAGGAATCTCTATCTGCGTTATTATTGTACTTTTGGGCACCAATTCGCATAGATCTGCTAATTTGACATAAAGGAATTGATAAAACCCCTGGTTTTCTTAAAATAAGCTTTTGGTTAGCAGATTGATAACCATGGTCAACATCGCACATGTAGTAAAATTTCTAGTACGGCCAAATCTGTTTATTAAAATTCTTGAGGGGAAATTACTATAATTTCAATGAAAAAGTCGCTAAGATGCGCAACTAGAGTTTAGGACATGTATTAGCATAGGAAATTGCACGAATATTTTCTAACGTCCATTCTCGATAAAATTTACTGATATTTTACTTGATATAATTAGGTAAATACAATTCCTGCGCAAGAAGAGGACATTTTATTGAAAGAAGAAGATGAACGAACAAAATGCGTCAAGTTAAAGGCGTCCAGAAATTCTCTTATCAGTTTCCGTTATCAGATTTCATGAGATAAGTCACGTACGGTATGCGAGTACGCATCTGATCTGGTCATCAGTGAAAAAGATTTACAGTAAAGCTGTCACGGATGCCTCCTTTGTGTTTTCTTTTTTTACTATCGGACTGGCATTTAAAGCTCAACAAGCACGGTAGGCCTTTGTTAAAACATTAACAGCGATTAAAAAGGCAATGTCCGGCCAAAAGTCAAGAATTCCCTGAAGGAATTCGAATACGTCTCGCGTAAGCAAGACCCAAAATTCCCTGATCTGAATGATGCGAAAACTGTTGACCAGGTTCATATTGCTGCATCATAATTCACATCATACTTAGGTGATCTCAGGTAACATGCCTGTCGACATAATGGACACAACAGGCACCCCACGATGATATTCCTAAATTCCCCTGCAGAACCTACAGCATTGGTTATATCCTTAATGAAATTTGCAATCTTAACTAGCAACCGATATTCTTCCAGGTTTCAACTGCTATGTAAAACCGAATATGTGTTCCAAAAACTCTTTGTAATATCAAATAAAAGTGAATCGTTATACCTAAAAATTACAAGAGAGGAAAGGTAGACGGGTATTGATTTCTGTATAATGTGTGCATGAAACCAAGTGAAAATTAGGTAAGCATATAAAAGACGAAAATAATCGGAGCTTTTCTTATCAAGGAATATTTACGAAGACAGAAAATATGCGTAAAAAGTGATATATAGTAGAAATCGCTTTCTGTATTCGTGCTTATTCTTGACCGGTCAGACTACAATATTAGTGCAGAAGACGAAGATGCGATCACAGAAACAAGACACTTATTGGTCTGACGTTTTGGATTCTCACTAGAATCCATCATCAGAGATATTCACAGATAAAGGTGATGGTGGCACAAGGCGTGCAGTATTTATAGCACGTGGCTGCCGTGGGACTGTATGCGCACTGTAATTAACAGCTCTCACAATCACCACTGGGATCGTAATTGATGCGGTGGTGGCTTGTCAGTCCGAGTCCGAGTCGTTAATTGCCGTAATATCGTCATCCGTGCTGGATGCTGATGTGACGAGTGGTCGGAAAACTGGCTCACTGTCACTGGGATGATTGCTCGTCCGCGCCCTCCCCAACGTGACTGATTCCACTGTCCAGGGAAAATTTCAGCACGAAATATGGTACCGGGAGGTCATTGTGCTTGTTGATGCATTGCGGGCCTGAGAACCGTGACTCGAGCATCTCGCGGCTCACGCGGTTGTCACCCCTTGCGAGGATTTCGGCCTCTTAAAATTTGAAAATATGGCCGGGTCCCGTCGAGTGTACCGCCACCTGAGAGTTAGTGTCTCCCCGCCTCACTGCTGCTGCGTGCTCGACAATTCGCGTACGGAGTAATCTCCCAGTTTCTCCGACATAGTTGCCTTGTCCGCAACTACACTAGATCCAGTAAACGACTCCAGACGTTTCTTGCCGTGGCAGCGGATCTTTTGGCCTCATGAATTCGCGCCTAATGGTTGTTTCCGGCCTGTGTGCAACCCCAACTCCATGTGGAGTGAGAAGACGACTGAGGGCTTTCCAGACGTTCTTCACGTACGGAAGAGCCCGCCAAAATTTGGGGCCGGTTGGATTTGGTCTCTGGTGTCATTTTCGTATTAACTGGTTGACAAAGTTGCACGGGTAACCACTGGATTTAAAGTACTAGAAAAGCAGTGTGTTTTATGTTTAAAGCTGGAAATGACCATTCCGTGGTGGTGATGTATGTGACATCAGGTAGAATTTTCCAAACGGCAGGCAATTTCAGCCCACTAAACGAAGTAATCTCTATCTGCGTTAGTATTGTACTTAAGGTCATCAATTCGCACAGATCTGCTAAGTTGACATAAAGCAGTTAATAAAATCCCTGGTTTTCTTAAAATAAGCTTTTGGTTAACAGATTGGTAACCATGGTCAACATCGGACACGAAGTAAAATTTCTAGTCCGGCCAAAGCTGCTTATTAAAATTCTCAAGGTTAAATTACTATCATTGTAATGAAAAACTCGCTCAGATGCGCAACGGTAGTCTAGAACATGTATTAGCATAGAAAATTGCACGAATATATTCTATCCTCCATTCTCGTTAAAATTTACTGATATTTTACTTGATATAATTACGTAAATACAATTTCTGCGCAAGAAGAGGATATTTTATTATAAGAGGTAGATGAACAAACAAAATGCGCCACGTTAAGGCGACCAGAAATTCTCTAATCAGTTTCCGTTATCAGATTTCATGAGATAAGTCAGGTATTATATTCGAGTACGCTCGCAGGGGTGCAACTGATCACGGAAGTTCGAAAATGATTACTTGAGGATAAAAACCAGGGCAGCGAATGCGGCACAACTTACATGCAAATTAGTACTTGAACGACATGCGAAGCGTAAATGATAAAATGGAAAATAAAAATTAGTACTTGAACGACATGCTAACCGTAAATGATAAAAAGACAAATTTACCTAAGAGGACTGTGAACGACACCAAGCCAGCATGGCCAGTAAGCAGGTGCCATCCGCTACGATAATCTCATGGTTGACGCTGGAGGATATTAGCCCATTAAACGTGAACGTCTAAACTGCTTGGATCCATTGCATCAAGAAGAGATGGTGTGGCGAGAGCGAAGATAATAAGCATGCCCGATTCAACTAAGGTGACGTTTACTTCCAAATGCACTGACAAGTGGCCTTAAAAGTACGGCTACCTACTACGACGCAAATGCTGTACAAAACGTGTGAAATATAACATGATATTTTATAGACGCGCGCAATTCAATATGCTGTCACAAGCAATGTGAAATGCCATCAGTATTCAGAAATAAACGCACGACTGCAAACATCATATTTCACCGTATTAACTGGTCGTCTAACAGGAAGGTCACGGAACAGAAGCTACAAAACAACTCTACTAACGTCTTCCAAATAAAGACTATCTGCAATACTTTCAATTCCTGAGGTGCATTAGTTACGCTAACTTACGAAATTTTAAACGAAATTCCGAAATGCGTTTTCCTTTCGAAGGGAGTAATTAAGTTGCGTTGTAAAAGTTGTCACCGTACAACCTCATTCTATAATAATCGAGTTAATTCGGGATGCCAGCTTTCGAGCAAACTTCTTTTTGGTTGCAGGCAAAAGTCACACTCTGTAAAAAAGTGAGTACTTACGTTGCATGAATGTCTCTCATTTGTTTTCGAGGACCCTAAAAATTTAATTATATTTCATAGAAAATATGTAAAGCAATATTCCCTCTTCCACTCATTTGGTAAAAATGATTTTGTCTTCGAAGTTTATACTCGAAAAAAAATATTACAATTTGGTTTTAAAAAACCTTTCCAAATTCCGAATAATTTTGAACCGTATCTGCCGTTGCAGGGTGTCCAAACTAAAAACCACATATCTTCTGCGTACAGAAAACTCTATATTTCTACAAGGTATTATGAGGATACCATACAGGGTTCATAGAGCTTAGTAGTGGATCAGAGCCATATTGTTGACTTTATAAGCCACATTAGTAAATGTAGAGCAATGAAGTTTTTTTGAACGGCAAATTCATAGTAGTAAAAAATCTTACAATTAGAAACGTCTTTACAACCGAATAACGCTATTTTTGTCGAGTATACATTTAAAAGACTACCTGCTCTTCTACTGAATGAGTACAATACTAAATATTTTTATGAATAACATCTATGAAACATGATTAACTTTTTATGGACATCGTCAATAATTGAGAAAATTGCACAGCGAAAAAGCAGTCCCTTTGGCAGAGTACAGTTTCTGCATGTAGATGATAAGATGCTCGTTCCGAAGGCGTCATCCAAAGATAACAAAATTATTATTGACGTACGCTGCACGAGGATTAGTTTTACGAGCCATTTAAATAATCTTTTCTAAACGGAAACGCATTTCTGAATTTCGTTTGGCATTTGACGAGTTAGCTCACCTACTGTATCACTACTTGGCAGCGCCAGTAGGAAGTCCTGTAACCGTGTTTCGGGATGCGAGAGGGATGGACGCAGTGGACTAAAAAAGAGCAAAATACAACTGTCAAAATATCAAGTGACGCATTGCGTGAATTCAACCTTGGCTACGATGATGAGACACTGTTAGATATCACGGTCGACACCTAGCAGCATCGGCAAGCCGGAAGAGCAGGAAAGCCTACGTCGTCGTTAATTGTATCTTTACGCGTAGGATGTTCTAACGGCCTTAGCAGTTTTTGTTATTGTCAGCGCATTTTGAACCACTATTAAGGTTTGTTTTTACAGATTTTATTAGCCGATTCTCTAGCAGAATAATACAGAAACCATGCACACGGCCTCGGACCAGAGGATAAAAAACTCCTTTTTGACGTCTTTTAATAAAGACACTGTGAGTCCTATCAAGGCTTGAGGTAAGATTTCTCGGCAGCGAAAATACGGAGTCTCGTAACTGTGCTGCGGGATGCGAAACCTACGCACGGAGGGGACTATAAAGGAGAAAAAATTAACTCTCAAAAGAAAACGTAAGATATACCATTAGCTAAAATGAAGATGCCTTGTTCAAGACCATAGTTAACGCCTAAGATCAGTGGCAGGCCGGAGGAGCATTTGTTAATTCCAATTAGGAATATCTACGTCGTCGTTAATTTTATTTTTAGACGTAGAATGTTATAACGATCTTAACAGTTTTGTTAATGCCAGTATATTTAGAAGTAATATTTAGATTTGTTTCAACAGATTTCAGCGTATTGCAAGGTAGGGAAACTCTTGTGGTAACACATTGACATGCGGGTGAGGGTAGAGGAACCTCCTACTATGTGAATGCAATTTGGTAGCTTTCGATACGTTAGCACCCATATTGGGCAAAATTAATAACCTCAAGAACGTGTCTTGTGGTGGTACGCAATCTGAACGTCACTGTATCAGAAGAAAACGCCCTACCATTCGCCTGTAAACAAGTAGGTGACGCAGCATTCTGTACATTTGCACAATATGCCTCATATCGCTCGACTGCATATTTCCAAAAATTCGACTGTGTTTTGCAAGCTACTAAGTAAGTTAAGTTTAATGTATGAGTCAAAAAGGCTACTAGATTGAGGGCACTAGAAATGCAGACATAATCGTGAATGTGAGAAGTAAGAAATGACTCGCCAATTAATATTCCACTTGCCACTGCACAGTAGCCTTCCTAATCTGGATAGCAAGTCAAGTACAGTAATCGTTCGCTAGCTCCATCTCTGACTTTCACGGCTTCACTCTATCGCGGATCGTCAATCCACGCATGCCTAGATACAGATCATGACCGCTCTCATGAAATGTTGGCCAAAATTCTGCAATACCTGCACGATTTAATATTCTTACAACGGTGAAACTGCAATATTTATTAGCATGCAGCATAGTGCTGTAGTATTTCGTGCTTGTCAGGGTGTCGGCTTTTAAATGCTCTTCTTTTCGGCTTCCTGCAGCAAATACAGACGGTAACAATGACTACTGAATTAGCACTCACCTTTCACATTATTTTTCGATGGTTATATAAATTCACATATACGTTTTGTAGAATCTGCACCAAACTATGCCTTCTTCTAGGTGTTTAATGAAAAATCACATTGCCGTAACATTCTATACCCGAGAAAAATATTTCAAAGTTCCTGAATAATTTCGAGCCTGATCAGCGTTGGCATTTAGTGAATTCACTCTACAAGGTTTATGCTTCCGAGTAAAGAAAATCACATATTCCTCTATGCCTCTAAGAAGATATTATATGGAGTTCTAAAATGTTGTAATGGATGCGGACTATGTTGGACATTTCATGAGGAGCATTGATAAACTGACATGTGCGATGTTGTGTGTATTGGCATCGCAGATCTAAAAAATCCCATACTAAGTAACATTTCCAAAACGTTAATATACACTATCCTCGGGTATGATATTTTGGGACAATGCGATTTTCTACAAAACGGGTAAAAGAAACCGTATTCTTATGCATATTTTCTATAAAACATGTTTGACTTTTTAAGACCGTAGAAAATCAATGTAAAAAGGGCATGCCAATTCAGTAGTCATTTTTCATGAATGTGGTTTCTGAAGTAGGACGAAAAGAAATGAATCAAAAGCCGACATCCTGGCGAGCACGGAATGCTACCGGATTATGCTGCATGCTAATCAGTGTTACAGCTCCACCTTAGTACTCCCTCCAAATCCAAAGGGCATTTCTAAATTTCGGCCAACATTTGTGACATCGCTCACACACATTGTATATAGCGCGGAATGTAAGTTGGTTCGCGTTTCTGTTATGTGTTTCCTCGGGTGGTTTGGCAAGTTATTTCTCTAAACATTAAGTCGACGATTGTAGTTTTTCAAGAATTTATTATTGCATTGCATTTATAACTGTACTGTGTAATAAATAAAACTACTTTAACATATACACACATATAGCTGTGAGTAGTAGATACAAGGTATGAACAACTACATAATTTCAATGAATGTTATCTAGTATCTACGCGACTGTAAGGGGTTTATGCTGTATAACCGTGTAAAAAGTGTTTGAAGGGTGCACGATGGTGTATAAGGGTGTAAAGTATGTAAAAATAGTCACAAAACGCACGATATTTAATTGGCAGACTTTCGCTTTTCGCAGGAGTCTTGGAAAGCAATCGCCGCGATCCAACAAGGGTCATTAAATTAATTTAGCGCTCCCGGTGAATTGGGGAACATGCACAGAATTTATAAATCAGCTTTAAAATGGCATGTACACAAAACGTTTAAATTTGCGCTAATTCCGCTCCAGACCTACGATCAATAATCATGCTTGATGCAGCCCCTTTCTCGTTGCTCGTACTGTGGCCTCTACGAGGGCATTAGCATGATGCCAGCTCAATTTCCCACCATCACACGCACGCTATCACGACCACCGCCGGTGGGGTGTTCATGGTCAAGGAATTTTACGTTGTCCTATTATTGGTGTGCATGAGGCGATGCAAAACAACCGTAAAAACAATGCGCTCAGCATATGGTAGAAGACGGCCTTGCCTACGCCAGGTACACTTTCCGCTAGTGCTCCTCTCACGGCAGTATAAATAGATCTGCTAAAAGCAGAAGGACCATATATTTCCGTCTACGCAACGGTTTCAATTTCGTGCCGACTGACATTTTAGTTTGAGCAACATCCAATGTTTCTTCTGCCATCATTGATTGCTCTGGTCTTTTTAAATTTCCGACCCTGCAACTGCCGTAAGTTAAGAAATTAAAACATTACCTTCGCACGCTTTAAGAGGGACGTCTTCTAGCTGTTCAGCAAGACACCAACATCGACTATCTTTTCGCGATTGATTCTTCCTATGTGGTGCGTGAATTAATAACTGCTAACTAATTTGAAACCTCTAAAATAAAACATGTTTACACAATTTCTTTCTCGTAGTTTCATTCGTCGACTTCCGGATTTGTGCAGGGAACGGCACAACGTCCATGTCAACCTCCGGCAAATTGTGTAGAATTTTACCCAGGTGTGTTGCTGAACCTCTTTTATTGTTCTTCTTCATTTCAACGTTCTTGAACGTCGACATCATAACCCCATCCAAGACGGGTACTATATAATTCAAAGTTAACAAGATATATCTTTGAATGTAGACTAGGAGTGGAATGTAAAGTAGATCCCAATAAGTCCACTTACATCTATAGTAGATGCACATAGTAATAATTTGCAATAGTTTTCTCAAGCCACAAGCCTATAACATAGTCAGCCCAACTAAACTTTCTTTTTCGACCTTTTATTGACTTCTCTATTAAAGAAAAGAGGAGTTTTATGATCAAGGCCGAGAGTCACGCAAACTACTCTGCGGTAATTCTCACGCCCGAAGCATCTGACCGAGCTCAAATCGCAATCGTCATAGTGAATGAGGGTGAATTTTTTCCAGGTATGTTTTAAATGATGCTCCATTTGCCAAAACCTTGAAAGTTAGAACTTGTCTCTAAAAACAAGCTGCATAAAACTGTACGTTAATCAAGGAAATGATAACCTATTAACTTATCTCCCTGTTAAATTCGTAGACCTTCGTGGCGTCCAGTTCATAAAACCTGTTATCTTCAAATCATTCAATGAGAATTCATTTGGCGTGATCTTGGATGAAAATGTAAAGGTAATAGAAGAACAAATAAATTTTGTATTTGTCTAACTGATTTGAAACAATGCGTTTTAACTTAGTCAGTCTGAAATTCGAAAATTCACTGCCCGGGAAGATTTTAACTTAAGCAGTTTTGATTGTTTTCAGGAATTTAAACTCATGGGAAACATCAGCAAATATGGCTCGCCTTCAACCGGTACAGGCCTGGAAATAGTTATTCCCAATGGTAAATTACTTTCCACTTAAATTGGCCAAAGAAGCGCCAAAAATATTTACCTCCAATTTACATTTTTAGAACGAGTTAACGGTGGGCAGTACAAAATCATGAGAGTTACAGGACGTGTGGCGACGCAACGTCTATCATTCTCCTTGACAGACAATGCTGGAAACTCACCTACTTACGATTTCACACCTAGCAGCAATGCACCCATTTTGATGATGCAAACACGTTTACTTCAGTGGCCGAAGACATCCAAAACATCAGGAGCATTGGAACATGCAAAATGGAGCGCCTTGCTCATAAGCGTGACTGCTTTGTATACACTTTAAAAGGCAAGCAAAACATAGGCCCGACGAGAACATTGTTAAGCAGTCCTTATCTTTGTGTCATAAAAATCCGTATTTGAATAGTGTTCGTTCTTTCAGTCTTCAAAGGGTTTGTTGCATAGTTTTTAAGGTTATCGTATGTCAGTTTGATAGGGGAAAATTGACAGAACGCCAAAATGAGGAAAGGATATGAAGCGAAAAGTGTTGAGTCTAAAGAAGTGATAGAACTCATAGCGCCAAATTAATCACGGTGCAGTTACGCCTTCGAGGGAAAAGAAGAAGAGGCCATCATAAGGTGTGTATTCTACACAAAACCCCAGCCTGTTCGTGAGTGAAAAAGCGTCACATGAAAAGCAGTCAGTGTGCGCTTGGTCGGTTGATAGTGGAGTTTGTGGGCGCTTGCGATTAACCATCAGCGGGACTGAACTTGTTCTTGTGTTGCGGCAAGGGGCAGCGATCATGTAATTCCTGTGGTGTGCGCCAGAGATGAAAGGTTTATTGCCGAGAGAGGTGATGCAGAATAACCTTCGACAATGACCTATTGCGAAAGAAGTAGTTTCCCTAGACTAATAAACAATAAATGCGACCATGCACACAGAATACGTCCAGACTTGACTGGGTAGATTAGGTGCTGGACTTATGGATGACGCCTCCAGAACGGAGCTTCAACTCCGACAGCAGATTCCTGCTGGCAATACATTTAAATGCCTTTCCGCCAGATGATTCAGCGTCGAATTACAGCAATTCAGAGGACAGGTCAGCAGATATATACTCTCACTTCGAGTTGGAATAGTCAACCTGGAGCTGAACTAAAAGTAGATGCTTGGTCTAACTGACGAAATTGTGGAAAAGTCAGCAACCTCGATGTTATATGGATCCACTTTAAGAGGGTCGACGCTGTGTTCTGATATACGCTTTTACAACCTCAGCAATGATGCCTCCAATGGAATGGAAGGAATTCCGCACACGATGGGAAGGGGACGCTTACTGAACACAAATTTACAATGGTTTAGTTAATGATTAAAAAGAATAGGGAGAATTGACTCGGAATATAGTGGGACCTGGAGGTTATTCTAGGTTTATGAGATAGTACTGTAACTGCACCTTGTTTGGATTCCGACTACAGAGGCGCTAAACACGGGTTGGATTCCAAGGCATGACAGATTAGTCAGTCAGCTGCATAACGGTGTGCAGATTAACAATCTTTCCAACAACTTTAGTTAATTATTCAATGGACAATTTGAAGTAATGCTTGCTGGTCAAAAGCAAACATTTTATTCCGGTTAAACTTCTTAGAGTTTATGCCAGCAAATCTGAAATTTTGATGGTTTTGCCAATACAAGGACCGAAACGCAGACAACTCGTCCGGTTTGAGGGAAATATAGATTGGCAGTTTTCAAGTTGTGTGACCAAGAGTATGAAATGGCCGTTTAAAATATGCAGGTTTATTATGGCCTTGGTGTGCGAGGAGACGGTGAAGAACTACTGGGGATATATATAGCTTTCGGACGCAAGTTATGTACACAATCGCATTGCTATACCCGCATGTTAGCACGCGTAATGCTAGCATGTCCTAATTCCCACAGTGGACGCGACCGGTCCACTGCACCGTTAGACGACGTGAAACCACCAACGCCATGACCAGTCTCCGTGATTTCGTTCCTCCTTCAAAATGTGTTCAAAGCCTCAGCGTAATACCACGGCAGTTCGAGGGATCACAAGTCCTTATGCCTTGAATACGGAACCCAAGGTTCGCAAACTTATCTCCGTTTATGTCGGATGCTTGTTTGTGTGTGCGCAGGTACTTATTGGCATTTCCAGATTCCGGTGGTTGGACCGGCTTGTCCTACTACGAATGAACAAAATCTTGGCTGCAGCAGTGAGAGGTTAGTCATTCTTTTCATTCGTCAGTACAACCTTCGCATTCTCAGATGTTATTACTAAATAAACTAATTCCCTCCTCCTCGTAATGCATCAAAGGAGAAACGTCTTTTATAGCTATTGGGTAGATATATGAATAACGCCTGCGACCTAGTTTATTTGTGCATATGATTTAGTGAAAGTGTTCAGCTACATGAATAACTTTGGATAAGGCCAGATATAGTAGAATTACAGAGAAACTTTTTCTATAGCAAAATAAACGCAAAATTCGGCGTTCGATGTGTTTCAATATTAACCACGTCCATGCAATGGAAAGGCATTGTGGCATTGTCGTTTATATTTTCAACAGTTGTAAATATAAAACATCAGGTTATGTCCGCCAGCCAAAGAAGAAAACACATTAATCACAAGGACGTGGTTTGTGTTTGAACTATTGGTGAACGTTGTGTCTTTGTTCACAAGCGTGCGGTGAGTGTTTTCTTTACTCCTTCGTAGAAGATAACATTTTATACTTAAGGAAAGTGTTGACTTGGGTTTTTTAAATGTTTTCTATTGTGGGATTATTTAAATCCGTTCGACGTCCATTCATACAGCATCGTATATGTCCATTTTTGAATGCTTATCATGAAAAGCGCAGCACTGTTCTCATCCATTATGAATTTTATGAACGCTCTGTGGCATAATCTTAAAGGCATAGGGGAATATAGGCCTCCCTTTATGCGAAAAACATGTACCTTGTCGACTGAATTCGGTAAATGCCAATGCAATGGCTCATCGTGCTCAAAATTATCCGGTAATAAGGAAACTTGCTCAAAATCTAAATATACCCTTTCTCCGGCTACACACTGAGAGAACAACATCATTCTCTCACAAATGAGTAAAGGAAAGCATGTTGATTAGCGTTCTTCTTATAAAACATTTAAATTTATAAGACCACCAAAAATCAATGCAAACCTGCAGGCTAATTAAGTAGTCATATTTTAACGCGTGCTGTTTCCACAGGAGTTTGAAAAAAGCGCATTCAAAAGCGGACATTCTGGCAAGTCTGAAACACTGTAGGATTATGCTGCATGGTTATTTATTTTACAACTCTACCCAAGTGAGCCTTTTTACCGTACTCTAAAACAAAAGAGCACTTTTGTCCCTGTATGGAATTACGGCTAGCAACTTTCTTCCGTCACTGAAACCGACGCATGCACAGTTTTCTTCGATGATTTTTAAATTGGACCCACTACATCCATCACATCTGTGCGCCAATTATTCTGCAGGAGTACTGCTAATAGTCCTGCGTCAGACATCTATCTTCATTTATTGACCTGTTGCGTCGGTGAGCTAACAGGTCGTTGTCTTATATGCTAGTTTCGACCTGTACTTATGTCCTGCGATGCACAAATCTTCTGTCCTACGATGACAAATCGTCTTAGAATTCAATATACGTCAGCTCGTGGGGCATGTGGTGAAAGTGATTACATTATGCCGGATGAATTATTTATTCGTTAGTAATCAAAACAGCTATATACTAATACACCTCTTGGAAACCTTCGCAAACGTAAGGATCCATTGATCGTTCCACAGAAATTTTTATTTGCACGGACATGACAAATTTTCGAAATAATATTCCTAGGCCATTAAGCATGATTGACTAGACTATGTGGTCAGAATCCATTCATCCCAACAGCACATGGAATCTTAGGAATAATCTACTTTGGCGCCGAAAACGGGAAGATTACCGGTAGAAACCTCACAAATATTGGTCCCATTCCGTGCTGAATGTTGCTTTGCGCGGGCCGTTGCTACACGTCAGCTCACTTAGAAGGCTGTCGCAATCTCATGAAAATATCGACCGGTGCCATTCATCTAAGGCAATAACAAAAATCCCGCTCGGCACGAGGAGGACAATTAAAAACCACCCGCACCCCAGAGACGTAGAGAAAAACTCTTTGAATCACCAAACAAAGTCATGCTATGCCAAGACACCCACTGATGCCTTATCGTACACACGCCAGGCTAAAGAGTTATGATTTACGGCTTTTACGCATTCTTGAAAATGAATCACTAGCCTGAAGCAACGCAGTCTAAATTAAGCTTCCTTAGCTTGGGCAGAGTGCTTGTGAAGTTTTTAAAGACAGTCAAATGATCATGCCTACGTCATTGCCTACGTTATTTTATCAGTGGCGCTTATGAATTTCACAACACTGTCCGTCTTCGTTACAAAAATATATAAACTATGTATGACTTCTTCTTAAAAGTACAAAGAAAACTACGTTGGTTTCATATTCGACAAATATAGAATATGCAGTTAAGTAGTCCTTAACACAAGTCGAGTTTAAAGTTTTGGAAAGTCGGAAATATCATGAGTTCTGCAGGTACCCGTTGCAGATATTATCGTTTGGCTAAAAAAGTCAAAAAAGTCTTGTTTTATGCATATTTTATAAATTTCACAATAACCTAAAACGGCACCATAAATCAATACGAAGAAGTCATATTACAAGGGCGATTTCAGCAGTCGGTTAGGATAAAGCTCATACGGAATCCGGTACTTTGAACTGATTAACATACCATTGGTTTATGCTGTACGATAATTAATACTGCAATACCGCTTTAAAAAACATGTACATTCGGAAACGCGTTGCAGAATCTTTATTAGTATTTTATGAGATAGCCCGCATATTGTATGCTAAGATTAAAAATTGAAGGTTCGCCAGGTCTGCCTTATTACATTCAGCGTCCAGATTCTGATTCGAAAGCCGTCACTGGTTGTATTTGCAGCTAAATCAGCAATGGGCCTATGAAGCCTGTTCGTATTGAGCGAGTGCTGATTACATTATCTTTTCTTACACGCAGAGAAACACTTTCCCAGTTTATATGTGATGCATTAATAAACGGACAGAATGTTTACTTTGCACTCATTTTAGTTCTCTACTTCTGGACACTGAATGAGAAATCCGTGAATATTTTAGATGTGTCCAAGTATTTCAAGGGATAATAGAGTAATGGAAGCAATCTTATTAAACATATTGACGTCTTCCATACCATCTGGTGGGTCACGGGTTGTCAAACTCCAGCATTTATTCATTTTGCAGTATGGCCGACAAAACATAACGTTAAGGTCTGGCCTTACGTTAATAACAGAATGGGTTATGACCTTCGTTTAATGAAGAATACATGCAGCCTTCAAATTGGAAATGGAAAGGCGAAAAATGTGCGGCTGGTCAATGCATCGCCTGCCACATCTAGAAGCCGCGTGTCTTGGTAAACCCGACAACTGCGACTCGCATGCTGAGCGTTTGAACAGTTACTATGAAAGAGAGAACGAAAGTGCAATTAGCGCTTTGGTAACGCTTTTTGGAATTTCGCGAAACGATACTACCAATCATCGGAAGCAAAAATACAAATAAATCGCAAAGCATGCAAATTAATTCATTACGAATAGAAGCCAGGATATGACAATTAGAATTTTAGTAAACTGTGCATTGATGAGCGGTATTTATAGGAAAGCTGTCAATGACGCCTCACTTTTATATTTCCTGTCAGACTGGTATTTACGACCCAACGGGAACGCACGGAGGTTTTTGAAACAAGATCAACAACCAGAAAGGCTGCATCTTGTCAAACATCAGAGATATTTCTGAGGAATTTGAAGACGTCACGCGCAAACGGGACCCCACACTTATCCCATCTGTCTGATCTCGCAAGTGGCCAGTCAGGTGCAGTTCGTCTCCTGAAAACTCGCATCATAATAAGATTAACTCACGAAAGTACGCTTGTCAACTTAATGGACAGAGTTGGCACTCGAAGCTCCTATTCCTATATTTTTCAGCGGGACCTTCGGCATTGGTTATATCTTGAATCAATTAAAACAGTTCCAAAGATTAACTGAGCTGTAAAACTGAAAATATGTCCCAAAAACTCCGTGCAATATCCGTTAAAACCTGAATCCTGAAAAAATGTAAGTTATGCAAGAGGCTGGATGTGCGCATGACGCTTCCTGCATAATGTGTCCCGGCAACTAAGTGCAATGTAGGTGGATACAGTAGGTGGGCTAACTCATGAAATGTCAACCGAAATTTAGAAATGTGTTCTCGGTTCGAAAAGATTAATTAAGTAGAGTTGTGAAACTTGTCATCATACAGCATAATTGTACAATAAGCCAGTTACCTCAGGGTGCCGGCTTTTGAATGAAATTATTTTCGACTGCGTGCAAGAACTACACTCTGCAGCATGCAATTTTCTTATAGATTTTCGACACTCGTAAAAATTCAATGATATTTCATGAAAAACATGCATGAAAATAACCATTCGTCTACGTATTTGATAGAAAACCACGTCTTCTTCAAAATTTATACCCAAAGGATGGGTATACTTTGGTTTTCAGAAAGAATTTCTCATTCCGGAATAATCCTGTATCCGCATTGCTCTTATACTTGTATACAGGGTTTCCAAACTACAAGCCATATATTTTCCGTGTATAGGAAAATATACATTTCTTTACGATATTAAGATGAGACCATATGAGGTTAATTAAAATTAAGTTGTGGATTTGAGCAATATTGTGACCTTTACAAGTCACATAGGTAAATGGAGATACATGGAGTTTTATGAACGGCCCTTCCACGGTATTAAAAAATTTCATAATTAGAACCTGTTTTGAGACCGAATTATACTACCCCTTCGAGTATCAAATTGAAAGAAGTCGTGGTTTTCTTCCGAATAAGTGGACGAATGAGTATTTTCTTGCATGTTTTTCATGAAATATCATTGAATTTTTGCGGGTGTCGAAAATCAATGAAAAAATTGCAGGCAGCATAAGCAGTCATTTTTTGCAGAGTGTAGTTCTTGCACGCAGTCGAAAATAAGTTCGTTTGAACGCCGGCAGCCTGAGGTAACTGGTTCATCATACAATTATGCCGTAGGATGATTACTTTCACAACTCTTCTTAATTTATCTTTTCGAAACGAGAACACATTTCGAAATTTCGATTGACATTTCATGAGTTAGCCCACCTACTGTATGTCTAAGACCAATATAATCGGTGGTGTTTTTCCCGAGAAATATTTGCGATGACAGACAAATGTATGTTAAAGTGGTATGCCTTCGGGACTCGCGCTTATTATCCGCCGACCAATTTGGAATTTTTTTTATTGAAAATATGTAGTGATTTCTTGCACCAAATATAGGTAAATCTGCATTTTAAATTAATTTAATGTACCGATGTATAATAATTCTGCGGGAAATGTCATATTGGAGAAGGACACTCATTCTGGGATTATGTCTGTGTCTCAATGCGAGTGTGAACTAATACGTGCTGGGCCGGGGATACTTTTCGTTGGACAGCTAGTCTAAACTACCCTCCCAATGCGTGTTCTGTAATGAAACCAACTAATGGGCGTAGGCATATGTTCTTCCTCACCACTAAACTTAACTTATAGGCAACAGTCCACAGTCAGTTTGCACTCCATCTATTTCCGATGAGTAAAATCCTGGGGCAACAGTTAACTGTCCACCAGTTCACACTACTCCCTGCACCGATAGAAAAGTTGGTTATGTCAAATAAGTCAACAGTTTTTTCCTACTCTCTGCCTATTGGCGGCTTGGTAATAATACGTGGTCATTTTGGTGAAAATATTACCACTGCCTTCCCGAACGACCTTGATGGTGTCTGGCAGTAAAGAATTTCTGTGGCAGTTTGCGTCTCCTTGCCCTCCGCTGCTTGTCACGCTGCCCACCTGTCCACCTCATACTCCCTGTCGATCGACGCCAATCAGCACTGTCTCTCCTTTGATTGGCTGGCGGAGGGCAAGGAGACGTGAACTGCCACAAGTCAAACATATCGATTTCTGAGCAAAATACGGAGCATGACGATCCATTGCCGTTTGACATATTCAAGTACGCACGCAAGGGTGTGACTGCCTATGCATGTCCAGTCCAATTCAGCTCGGGTCATTTGTGGGTAGTGTAGGTCTGCACCTTTGAATTTGTAGCATGTCAAAAATTGGAAAAGTTGTCAAAAAAGGTAACAAATAATCGGATAAGCGCCAGTTCTGTATAGATAGACGGACTGTTTCAATTGTTAGTTGTTTGGAGTGCAGTGGAAGAAAGGTATCCAAAGTGACAATGAATGCATGGGTACATGTCAGTAAGCGCAGGCGCTGGATTGTAGACAATAATAAATTTTACTAAATATGTTACCGAAATATAGGAAGTAGTATCGAGATGATTGGGTTTGCGCTTTTGCCAAAGTTACAGAGGTTGGATGGTATTATAGTGGACACCGCTGTACAAATCCAGCTTCATCTTAAAGACCTCGAGAAAAGCTGACATAACGACATCCAGAATCAGAGTATTCTAAGCTTCGAGCACTCCGGTGGAGAAGATGAACTTTCATGTGCCCAGCCCGACCCCGATCACATGTAGTTTGGATGGATGACCTATTAGGTTGGTGGTTGTTGCTAACTCGAGGAAGTCCCCCAGTACTGTTCGCGTATGATAGGAATTGATTGTATCAGGTCACCCCGTAACTGCCTGTAACACGAAGGACAGAGATCAAGATTACGTAACTGTGTTTCATAGGGTAGCGAACCCTGTTCAGCCACAAGATTTGTGCCACGCCTTTGAGCCCGTCCAAGGACGCTAAGGACTCTAAGCTTGGATAGGAAACACGGATTGCGGCAGAACAAACGTTCGAAAGACTTTAGCTAACCAGTCTTCGCCAAGGGCAGGGAAAGCCGGCTTGACAAGACAGACAACTGACATTGCAGACTTGGCTGCCTTCGTGCACTGCAGCGAGGGTTTGAGCGAGATCGTAATCCATATTCCCAGGTCCTGCGAGTCCACTTCTTGCAGTGACATATCATTTAGACAGAAAGCCATTGGACTCAGAGAGCTGCTTCTGCCGACTTGAAAAATATTGCAGCTGTTCTCACTGGACGGTACTATTGGAGTCGGTTAGGTTTGTCTGTAAATGCTCTTCCTCGAATGACGCTACAAAGCTTAATATCATCCGCCAAACATGGCGAAACCACCATCCAGTTCACAAACGCGTCCATTTACATAAAACATGAACAGAGTCGGATAAAAAACTGAGTTTTGGGGAACGCCGCTTTCAACGGCAACCTCAGCCGACTGCTGGTCACCAACATCAACAAATTGAGAACGGTCAAATTGGAAGCTTTGAAATCATTTTAAGAAATTACCCTTAACGTCTGTTCAGTTTAGTTTGTGCAGGAGTCACTGATGTGAGACACTATCAAATGCCTTTTTAAAGTCAATATAGATTGCATAAATCTTATTGTCTTCATCAACTGACCGAGTTCAGCGTCCCAAACAGTTGAGCAAGTTAGTCACTTAAGAGCGGCCACTACGGAACCCATGCTGCGCATCAGATAATAGATTATGCTGCTCTAAGAAGCGCATTAGATCTCGCTTTATTATGTTTTCCATAATTTTGCAGCAGTTGGAATTGGAGCTAATTGGTCTGCAATCTTCTTCAGAGGCCGTGCTTCCACCGTAGTATATCAGGCTGATCCGCTAAGATAACCAGACGGCCTCCAACGAATCCAGGAAAAGCATGGCCAGTGGTTTGGCTATTTCAGTAAGGAGCTCTTTCAGTAACCTAGACGGTACGTAATCTGGGACCGGTGATTTCCACTTATTTAGCGTCATCAGCTCTTTACGAAAAGTCGCCTCATCAAAAGATACAGCCTCAATTTTGGACCCTCATCAAAGTCGTAGTCGAGAGTTGTAAATGCGCTTTCGCGTGTAAAGATAGATTTAACAAATTGTGAAAGGTGTCCAGTTTTTGCTCCATCCTCACTAATATCTAGGTCCCCGCTTGTCATTCAGGAGGTGGAAAGGATCTCTGTTTCGCGTGCTGCTTCCTATGTAATTGCAGAATAATTTCCGATTTTCCACAACAGGATTCCGTAGGTTCCTCTGTGCTTTGTGTGCCTTTACGAACGCAGGTTTTCTCTCAGTGACAGATTTCTGCCGCAATCGCCGCCTTTTATTTACTTCCTATTTTGACGCCTGAGTCATCCACCGGGGTCGCTTATTTAGCCCCGTCCGTGAACCTTTTCCAATCCTCCGCTATATTTCCGCAAATGACTTATTCCCAATCTGTATTGTTGACTTCGACCTTCATTTGGTTAAACTCCCCACGCAAAATATTTCTAATAATTTTGGTGGGCTGTTAAGGTAGGGAAAAGATTGAATAGTCCCATTGAAGTACGACGTGATCGCTTCGACCTAGGGGAGGCAGACATTGCATCCCATTTATGCTGTCAGCCACTGGAGCCGTTTCCAGTGCCTTGCACGCGGTTCTTGCAACCTTATACTTTAAAAGACGTTTGAGGTCTTCTTTAATTTCCGTGGAATCTAATGCGCAAACTTAGAGTTAATCTTTCGAAACATAACTTTTCAAGCACGGCCAGAATTTCGCTATGAGCATTTGAGCTGAAATCCATCAAAGAGAAGGTGTGGCGAGTGCGAAGATACTAAGCATGCCCGATTCAACTATGGTGACGTTTACTTCCAAATGCACTGACCAATGGCCTAATAAACTACGGCTACCTACTACGACGCAAATGCTGTACAAAACGTGTGAAATATAACATGATATTTTAAGGACGCGCACAGTTCAATATGCAGTCTCAAGCAATGTGAAATGTCATCAGTATTCAGAAATAAACGCACGAATGCAAACATCATAATTCAACGTATTAACTGGTCCTCTAACAGGAAGGTCACGGAACAGAAGATACAAAACACCTCTACTAACGTCTCCCAAATAAAGACTATCTGCAATCCTTTCAATTCCCAAGGTGCATTAGTTACGTTCACTCGCGAAATATTAAACTAAATTCCGAAATGCGTTTTCCTTTCGAAAGGACTAATCAAGTTGCGTTGTACAAGTTGTGACCGTATAACGCTATTCTATAATAATCTAGTTACTTCGGGATGCCAGCTTTCGAGCAAACGTCTTTTTGTTTGCAGGCAAAAGTCATACTCTGCAAAAAATGAGTACTTACGTAGCATGAATGTTTCTCATTTATTTTCGAGGCCCCTAAAAATTTAATTATATTTCATAGAAAATATGTAAAGCAATATTCCCTCTTCTATTCATTCGGTAAAAATGATGTTCTCCCGACGTTTACACTCGAAAAATATTACAATTTGGTTTTGAAAATTCTTTCCAAATCCCGAATAATTTTGAACCCTATCTGCCGTTGCAGGGTTTCCAAACTACAAACCGCATATCTTCTGGGTACAGAAAACTCTATATTTCTTTAAGGTATTATGAGGAGACCATATAAGGTTCATAGAGCTTAGTAGTGGATCAGAGCCATATTGTTCACTTCATAAGCCACATTAGTAAATGTAGAGCAATGAAGTTTTATGAATGGCCATTTCAAAGTAGTAAAAAACCTCACAATTAGAAACGTCTTTAAAACCGATTAACAACATTTTTGTCGAGTATACATTTGAAAGATTACATGCTTTTCTACTGAATGAGCCCCAAAATGAATATTTTTATAAATATCTTCTATGAAACATGATTAAATTTTTATGAACATCGACACTAAATGAGAAAATTGCACAGCGAACAAGCAGTCCTTTTGGCAGAGTATAGTTTCTGCATGCAGATGATAAGACGTTCGTTCCGAAACCGTCATCCTGAGATAACTAAATTATTATAGACTTACGCTGCACGATGATTAGTTCTACATCCCCACTTAGATAATCTTTTCCAAACGAAAACGCATTTCTGAATTTCGTTTGACATTTCAGGAGTTAGCCCACCTAGTGTATCACTTCTTGGCAACGCCAGTAGGTAGTGCTGTAACCGTGTTTTGGGACGCGAGATGGATGAACGCAGTAGACTAAAAACGAGCAAAAACCAACTGTCAAAATAACAGTTGACGCATTGCGCGAATACAGCCTTGGCTACGATGATGAGACACTGTTAGATATCATAGTCGACACCTAGCAGCATCGGCAAGCCGGAAGAGCAGGAAAACCTACGTCGTCGTTAATTGTATCTTTACGCGTAGGATGTTATAACGGCCTTAGCAGTTTTTGTTATTGTCAGCGCATTTTGAACCACAATTTAGGTTTGTTTTTACAGATTTCATTAACCGATTCTCTAGCAGAATAATGCAGAAGCCATGCTCACCGCCATGGATCAGAGGATAAAAAACTCCTTTTTTTGACGTCTTTTAATAAAGACACTCTGGAGTCCTTTCAAGGCTTGAGGTAAGATTTCTTGGCAGCGAAATTACGGAGTCTCGTAACTGTGCTGCGAGATGCGAGACCTACGCCCGTAGGGGACTAAAAAGGAAATAAAAAATAACTCTCAAATTAAAACGTGACGCATTTCATGAATATACCATTTGCTACGATGAAGAGGCCTCGTTGAATAGCAGGGTTAACGCTTAGATCATCGGCAGGCCGAAGGAGCATTTGTTAACTCCAATTAGGAAAATCTACGTCGTCGTTAATTTTATTTTTAGACGTAGAATATTAAAACGGTCTTAACAGTTTTGTTAATGCCAGCATCTTTAGAAATACTATTTGGATTTGTTTTAACAGATTTCAGCGTACTGCAAGGTATGGTAATTCATGCGGTAACACGTTGACATGCGGTTGAGGGTAAAGATACCTCCTACTTTGTGAATGCAATTTAATAGCTTTCGATAGATTATCACACTTATTGGGCAAAATCAATAACCTCAAGCAAGTGTCTTGTGGTAATACGCAATCTGAACGTCACTGTGTCCGAAGAAATCGCCCTACCATTCCCCTGTAAACAAGTAGGTGACGCAGCATTCTGTAGATTTGCACAATATGCCTCATATCGCCCGATTGCATATTTCCGAAAATTCGACTGTATTTTGCAAGCTACTAAGAAAGTTGAGTTTAATGTATCAATCAAAAAGGCTACTAGATTGAGGGCATTAGAGATGCAGACATAATCGTGGATGTGAGAAGTAAGAAATGACTAGTCAATTAAAACTCAACTTGCCAGTGCACAGTAGCCTTCCTAATCTTGATGGCAAGTCAAGTACAGTAATCGTTCGCTAGCTCCTTCTCTGACTTTCCCGGCATCACTCTATTGCGGATCGTCAAGCCACGCATGCCTAGATACAGATCGTGACCGCCCTCATGAAATGTTGGCCACAATTATGCAATGCCTGCTCGATTTAAAAGGCTTACTAAGGTGAACCTGCATTATTTATTAGCATGCAGCATAGTCCTGTAGTTTTTCGTGCTTGTCATGGTGTCGGCTTTTAAATACACTTTTTTCGGCTTCCTGCAGCAAATACACACGGTAACAATGACTACTGAATTAGCACTCACCTTTCACATTAGTTTTCGATGGTCATATAAATTCACATATACGTTTTGTATAACTTGCACCAAAATATGCCTTCTTCTACGTGTTTAATGAAAAATCACATTGCCGTAACATTCTATGACCGAGAAAAATGTTTCAAAGTTCCTGAATAATTTCGAGCCTGATCAGCGTTGGCATTTTGTAAGTTCACACTACAATGTTTATCCTTTCGAGTAAAGAACATCACATATTCCTCTATGCCGATTAGAAGATATTATATGAAGTTCTAAAATGTTGTAATGGATGCAGACTATGTTGGACATTTCATGAGGAACATTGATAAACGGACATGTGCGATGTTGTGTGTATTGGCATCGCAGATCTAAAAAATCCCATACTAAGAAACTGTTACAAAACCTAAATATACACTATCCTCGGGTATGATATTTTGCGACAATGGGATTTTCTGCAAAACGGGTAAAAGAAACCGTATTCTTATGCACATTTTCTATAAAACATGTTTGGCTTTCTAAGACCATCGAAAATCGATGTAAAAAGGGCATGCCAATTCAGTAGTCATTTTTTATGAATGTGGTTTCTTTAGTAGGACGAAAAGGAATGCATTTAAAAGCCAACATCCTGGCGAGCACGAAATACTACAGGATTATGCTGCGTGCTAAACAGTGCTACAGCTCCACATTAGTACTCCCTCCAAATCGAAAGGGCATTTCAACATTTCGGCCAACATTTCATGACATCGGTCACACACTGTACATAGTGTGGAATGTAAGTTCGTTCGCGTCTCTCTTATGTGTTTCCTCGGGTGGTTTGGCAAGTTATTTTTCTAAACATTAAGTCGACGATTGTAGTTTTTCAAATATGTATTATTGCATTGCATTTATAACTGTACTGTGTAATAAATAAAACTACTTAACGATATACACACATATAGCTGTGAGTAGTATATACAAGATGTGAACAACTACATAATTTCAATGAATGTTATCTAGTATCTACGCGACTGTAAGGGGTTTATGCTGTATAACTGTGTAAAAAGTGTTTGAAGTGAGCACGATGGTGTATAAGGGAGTAAGGTATGTAAAAATAGACACAAAACGAACGATATTTAATTGGCGGACTTTAGCTTTTCGCAGGGGTCTTGGAAAGGAATCGCCGCGATCCAACAAAGGTCATTAAATTAATTTACCGCTGCCAGTGAAAAGGGAACATGCACAGAATTTATAAGTCACCTTAAAATTGGTATGTACACAAAACGTTTAAATTTGCGCTTATTCCGTTTCAGGCCCACGATCAATAATCATGCTTGGTGCAGCCCCTTTCTCGCTGCGCGTACTGTGGCCTCCACGAGAGGATAGTCAATTAGCATGATGTCAGCGCAATTTCACACCATCACATGCACGCTATCACGACCACCGCCGGTGGGGTGTTCATGGTCAAGGAATTTCCGTTGTCCTATTATTGGTGTGCATGAGGCGATGCAAAACAACCGTAAAAACAATGCGCGACTCGTATGGTAGAAGACGGCCTTGCCTACACCAGGTACACTTTCCGCTAGTGCTCCTCTCACGGCAGTATAAATATATCTGCTAAAAGCAGAAGGACCATATATTTCCGTCTACCCAACGGTTTCAATTTCGTGCCGACTGACATTTTAGTTTGAGCGACATCCAATGTTTCTTCTGCCATTATTGACTGCTCTGGTCTTTTTAAATTTCCGACCCTGCAACTGCCGTAAGTTAAGAAAGTAAAACATTACCTTCACACGCTTTAAGAGGGACGTCTTCTAGCTGTTCAGCAAGACACCAACATCGACTATCTTTTCGCGATTGATTCAAGCTATGTGGTATGTGAATTAATGACTGCTAACTAATTTGAAACCTCTAAAATAAAACATGTTTACACAATTTCTTTCTCGTAGTTTCATTCGTCGACTTCCGGATTTGTGCAGGGAACGGCACAACGTCCATGTCAACCTCCGGCAAATTGTGTAGAATTTTACCCAGGTGTGTTGCTGAACCTCTTTTATTGTTCTTCTTCATTCCAACGTTCTTGAACGTCGACATCATAACCCCATCCAAGACGGGTACTATATAATTCAAAGTTAACAAGATATATCTTTGAATTTAGACTAGGAGTGGAATGTAAAGTAGATCGCAATAAGACCACTTACAGCTATAGTAGATGCACATAGTTATAATTTGCAATAGTTTTCTCAAGCCACAAGCCTATGACATAGTCAGCCAAAAAAACTTTCTTTTGTGAACTTTTATTGACTTCTCTATTAAAGAAAAGAGGAGTTTTATGATCAAGGCCGACAGTCACGCAAACTACTCTGCGGTAATTCTCACGCCCGAAGCATCTGACCGAGCTCCAATCGCAATCGTCATAGTGAATGAGGGTGAATTTTTTCCAGGTATGTTTTAAATGATGCTCCATTTGCCAAAACTTTGAAACGCAGAACTTGTCTCTAAAAATAAGCTGCATAAAACTGTACGTTAATCAAGGAAATGATAACCTATTAACTTATCTCCCTGTTAAATCCATAGAACTTCGTGGCGTCCAGTTCATAAAACCTGTTATCTTCAAATCATTCAATGAGAATTCATTTGGCGTGATCTTGGATGAAAATGTAAAGGTAATAGAAGAACAAATAAATTTTGTATTTGTCTAACTGATTTGAAACAATGCGTTTTAACTTAGTCAGTCTGAAATTCGAAAATTCACTGCCCCGGAAGATTTTAACTTAATCAGGTTTGATTTTTTTCAGGAATTTAAACTCATGGGAAACATCAGCAAATATGGCTCGCCTTCAACCGGTACAGGCCTGGAAATAGTTATTCCCAATGGTAAATTACTTTCCACTTAATTGGACAAAGAAGCGCCAAAAATATTTACCTCCAGTTTACATTTTTAGAACGAGTTAACGGTGGGCAGTACAAAATCATGAGAGTTACAGGACGTGTGGCGACGCAACGTCTATCATTCTCCTTGACAGACAATGCTGGAAACTCACCTACTTACGATTTCACACCTAGCAGCAATGCACCCATTTTGATGATGCAAACACGTTTACTTCAGTGGCCGAAGACATCCAAAACATCAGGAGCATTGGAACATGCAAAATGGAGCGCCTTGCTTATAAGCGTGACTGCCTTGTATACATTTTAAGAAGCAAGCAAAACATAGGCCCGTCGAGAACATTGTTAAGCAGTCCTTGTCTTTTTGTCATTAAAATCCGTATTTGAATAGTGTTCGTTCTTTCAGTCTTCAAAGGGTTTGTTGAATAGTTTTTTAGGCTATCGTATGTCAGTTTGATAGTGGAAAATTGACAAAACGCTAAAATGTGGAAAGGATATTAAGCGAAAATTGTTGACTCTAAAGAAGTGAGAAAACTCACAGCACCAAAATAATCACGGTGCAGTTACGCCTTCGTGGGAAAAGAAGAAGAGGCCATCATAAGGTGTGTATTCTACACAAAACCCCAGCCTGTTCGTGAGTGAAAAAGCGTCACATGAAAAGCAGTCAGTGTGAGCTTGGTCGGCTGATAGTGGAGTTTGTGGGCGCCTGCGATTAATCATCAGCGGGACTGAACTTTTTCTTGTGTTGTTGCCGGGCGCCGTGATCATGTAATTCCTGTGTTGGGCACCAGAGATGAAAGGCTGATTGCCGAGAGAGGTGATGCAGAATGACCTTCTACAATGACCTATTGCGAAAGAAGTAGTTGCCCTAGACTAATAAACAATAAATGCGATTATGCACACAGAATACGTCCAGACTTGACTGGGTATAATGGGCGCTGGACTTATGGATGACGCCTCCAGAACGGAGCTTCAACTCCGACAGCAGATTCCCGCTGGCAATACATTTAAATGCCTTTCCGCCAGATGATTCAGCGTCGAATTACAGCAATTCAGAGGACAGGTCAGCAGATATATACTCTCACTTCGAGTTGGAATAGTCAACCTGGAGCTGAACTAAAAGTAGATGCTTGGTCTAACTGACGAAATTGTGGAAAAGTCAGCAACCTTGATGTTATATTGATCCACTTTAAGAGGGTCGACGCTGTGTTCTGAAAAACGCTTTTACAACCTCAGCAATGATGCCTCCAATGGAATGGAAGGAATTCCGCACACGATGGGAAGGGGACGCTCACTGAACAAAAATTGACAAGGGTTTAGTCAAGGATTGAAAAGATTAGGGCGAATTGACTCGGGATGTGCTGGGTCCTGGAGATTTTTCTAGGTTTATGAGATGGTAATGTAAATGCACCTTGTTTAGATTCCGACTACTGAGGCGCTAAACACGGGCTGGATTGCAAGGCATGACAGATAAATCAGTCAGCTGCATAACGGTGTGCAGATTAACAATCTTACTAACAACTTTATTTAATTATTCAATGGACAATTTGAAGTAATGCTTGTTGGTCAAATGCAAACTATTTATTCAGGTTAAACTTCTTAGAGTTTATGCCAGCAAATCTGAAATTTTGATGGTTTTGCGAATACAAGGACCGAAACGCAGACAACTCGTCCGGTTTGAGGGAAATATAGATTGGTAGTTTTCAAGTTGTGTGACCAAGAGTATGAAATGGCCGTTTAAAAGATGCAGGTTTATTATGGACTTGGTGTGCGAGGAGACGGTGAAGAACTACTGGGGATACATATAGCTTTCGGACGCAAGTTATGTAAACAATCGCACCTCTATAACCGCATGTTAGCACGCGTAATGCTAGCATGTCCTAATTCCCACAGTGGACGCGACCGGTCCACTGCACCGTTAGACGGCGTGAAACCACCAACGCCATGACCAGTCTCCGTGATATCGTTCCTCCTTCAAAATGTGTTCAAAGCCTCAGCGTCATACCACGGCAGTTCGAGGGATCACAAGTCCTTATGCCTTGAATACGGAACCCACGGTTCGCAAACTTGTCTCCGTTTGTATTTAATGCTTGTCTGTGTGTTCGCAGGAACTTGTTGACATTTTCAGATTCCAGTGGTTGGACCGGCTTGTCCTAGTCCGAATGAACTAAATGTAGTCTGAAACAGTTAGACCTCAGTCATTCTGTTCATTCGTCAGTACAACCTTCGCATTCTCAGATGTTATTACTAAATAAACTAAGCCCCGCCGCCTCGCAATGCATCAATGGAGAATGGAATGGAAGGAATTCCGCACACGATAGTAAGGGGACGCTTACTGAACACAAATTGACAAGGGTTTAGTCAAGGATTGGAAATAATAGGGCGAATTGACTCGGAATGTAGTGGGACCTGGAGGTTATTCTAGGTTTATGAGATAGTACTGTAACTGCACCTTGTTTGGATTCCGACTACTGAGGCGCTGGTCAAATGCAAACATTTTCTTCAGTTTAAACTTCTAAGAGTTTATGACAGCAAATCTGAAATTTTGATGGTTTTGCGAATACAAGGACCGAAACGGAGACAACTCGTCCGGTTTGAGGGAAATGTAGATTGGCAGTTTTCAAGTTGTGTGACCAAGAGTATGAAATGGCCGTTTAAAATATGCAGGTTTATTATGGCCTTCGTGTGCGAGGAGACGGTGAAGAACTACTGGGGATACATATAGCTTTCGGACGCAAGTTATGTAAACAATCGCATTGCTATACCCGCATGTTAGCACGCGTAATGCTAGCATGTCCTGATTCTCACAATGGACGCGACCGGTCCACTGCACCGTTGGACGGCGTGAATTCACCAACGCCATGACCAGTCTCCGTGGTTTTATTCCTCCTTTAAACTGTGTTCAAAGCCTCAGCGTGATTCCACCGCAGTTCGAGGGATCACAAGTCCTTATGCCTTGAATACGGAACCCAAGATTCGCAAACTTATATCCGTTTGTGTCTGATGCTTGTTCGTGTGTGCGCAGGTACTTATTGGCATTTGCAGATTCCGGTGGTTGGAACGGCTTGTCCTAGTCCGAATGAACAAAATGTTGGCTGAAACAGTGAGAGGTTAGTCATTCCGCCCTTTTACAAGTAAAATCCTTGCATCCTCTGATGTTATTACTAAATAAACTACGTCTCAACTCCTCGTAATGCATCAATGGAGAAACGTCTTTTATAGCTCTTAGGTAGATATATGAATAACGCCTGCGACCTAGTTTATTTGTGCATATGATTTAGTGAATGTGTTCAACTCCATGATCCACTTTGGATAAGGCCAGATATAGTAGAATTACAGAGAAACATTTTCTAAGGCACAATAAATGCGAAAGTCGGCATTCGATGTGTTTCAATAGAAACCACGGCCATGCAATGGAAAGGCATTATGACATTGTCGTTTATATTTTCAGCAGTTATAAATATAAAACATCAGGTTATGTCCGCCAGCCAAATAAGAAAACACATTAATCACAAGGACGTGGTTTGGGTTTGAACTATTGGTGAACGTTGTGTCTTTGTTCACAAGCGTGCGGTGAGTGTTTTCTTTACTTCTTCATAGAGGATTACATTTTATACTTAAGGAAAGAGTTGATTTAGGTTTATTAAAAGTTGTCTATTATGGGATTATTTAAATCCGTTCGACATCAATTCAAACAGCATCGTATATGTCCATTTTTGAATGCTTATCATGAAAAACACAGCACTGTTCTCATCCAGTATGTATTTTATGAACGCCTTGTGGCATAATCTTAAAGGCATAGGGAAATATAGGCATCCCTTTATGCAAAAAGCGTGTACCTTGTCGAGGGAAGTCGCTAAATGCCAATGCAACGGCTCATCGTGCTCAAACTTATCCGGTTATAAGTAAACTTGCTCAAAACCTAAATATACCCTTTCTTCGGCTACACGCTGTGAGAACAACATAATTCTCTCTCAAATGAGTGAAAGAAAGCCTGTTAAATTGCGTTCTTCTTATAAAACATTTAAATTTATATGACTTCCTAAAATCAATGTAAACCTGCATGCTAATTAAGTAATCATATTTTAACGCGTGCTGTTTCCACAGCAGGTTGAAAAAAGCGCATTCAAAAGCGGACATTCTGGCAAGTCAGAAACACTGTAGGATTATGCTGCATGGTTATTTATATTACAACTCCACCAAAGTGAGCCCTTTTACCGTACTCTAAAACGAAAAAGCACTTTGTCACTGTATGGGATTACGGCTAATAAGTTTCTGCCGTTACTAAAACCGAAGCATGCACAGTTTTCTTCTATGATTTTTAAATTGGACCCACTACATTCATCACATCCTGCTTTGCACAGTGTTCATGACAAATCGCCTTAGAATCCAATATACGTCAGCTCGTGGTGCATGTGGTGAAAGTGAGTACATTATGTCGGATGAATTATTTAGTCGTTAGTGATCAAAACATCTTTATACTAATACACACTTTGGAAACCTTTGCAAACGTAAGGATCCATTGATCGTTCCACAGAAATTTTTATTTGCACGTACTTGACATATTGGAAAGGTAATACCGACAAAGACAAGGGAGACCGGAATGGCCATTTCTGGCTTATTAGCCGTCATCAGCCGTCATCATCAGACTTGACATATTTTCGAAATAATATTCCTAGACCATCAAGCATGACTCCTTCGACTATGGGGTCGGAATCCATTCATCCCAACAGCACAGGCAATCTTAGAAAAAATCTACTTTGGCGCCGATAACGGGAAGATTAGCAGTAGCAAACCCACAAAACTTCGCCCCACTCCGTGCTGAATGTTGCTTTGCGCGGGCCGTTGCGACACGTCAGCTCACTTAGAAGGCTGTCGCAATCTCATGAAAATATCGACCGGTGCCATTCATCTAAGGCAACAACAAAAATCCGTTAGGCACGAGGAGGACAATTAAAAACCACCCGCACCCCAGAGACGTAGAGAAAAACACTTTGTAGCATCAAACAAAGTCCTGCTATGCCAAGACACCCACTGATGTCTCATCGTACACACGTCAGGCTAAGGAGTTATGATTTACGGCTTTTATGCTTTCTTGAAAATGAATCGCTAGCCTGAAGCAACGCAGTCTAAATTAAGCTTCCTTAGCTTGGGCGGAGTGCTTGGGAAGTTTATAAAGACAGTCAAATGATCAAGCCTACGTCATTGCCTACATTCTTATTCACAGTGGCGCTTATCAATTACACAACATTGTCGGTTTTGATTACAAATATTTCTGAGCTATGTATGACTTCTTCTTAAAAGGACTAAGAGAACACGTTGGTTTATTACTCGGAAAATATAGAACATGTAGTTGAGTAGCCCTAAACAAAAGTCAAGTCTTTAGTTTTGGAAAATCGAAAATATTATGAGTTTTGCAGGTACCCGTTGAAGATATAATCGTTTGGCAAAAAAGTCAAAAAAGACCTTTTTTATGCATATTTTTATAAAATTCACCATAACCTAAAATGGCACCATAAATCAATACGGAGAATTCATATACCGAGCGCAATTTTAGGCAGTGGGATAAGATAAAGCGCATACGGAATCCGGTAGTTTGAACTGAATAACATATCTTTGGTTTATGCTGTACGATAATTAATACTGCAATACCGCTTCAAAAAACATGTACATTCGGAAACGCGTTGCAGAATCTTAATTAGTATTTTTGAGATAGCCCGCATATTGTATGCTAAGATTGAAAATCGAAGGTTCGCCAGGTCTACCTTATTGGATTCAGCGTCAAAATCCAGATTCAAAAGAGATCGCTAGTCAAATTGACAGTTAAATCAGCAGTCGGCCTATGAAGCCTGTTCGTATTGAGCGAGTGCGGATTACATTATGTTTTCTTAAACGCAGGGAACCACTTTCCCAATTTATATGTGATGCATTGATAAACGGACAGAATGTTTACTTTGCACTCCTTATAGTTCTCTACTTCTGGACAATGAAGGAGAAATCCGTGAATATTTTATGTGTGCCCAATTATTTCAAGGCATAAAAGAGTAATGGAAGTAATCTTATTAAACATATTGACGTCTTCTATACCATCTGATGGGTCACGTGTTGACAAACTCCAGCATTAAATTTTTTGTAGCATAGCCGACAAAACTTAACGTTAAGGTCTGGCCTTACCTTAATGACAGAATGTGTAATGCCTTTCTTTAATGTAGAATACATTGCTGCGCTTCCAAACAGCGTTCAAATTGGAAACGGGAAAGCGAAAAAAGTACGCCTGGTCAATGCATCGCCTGCCCCATCTAGAAGCCGCGTGTCTTGGTAAACCCGGGAAAACCGTGATTCCAAGTGTACCTTCTGTGTAAATACATCTGGCGACAACTGCGACTCGCATGCTCAGCGTTTGACCAGTTACTATGAAAGGGAGAACGAAAGTGCAATTAGCGCTTTGGTAACGCTTTTTGGAATTTCGCGAAACGATACTACCAATCATCGGAAGCAAAAATACAAATAAATCGCAAAGCAGGCAAATTCAGTCATTACGAACAGCAGCCAGGATATGACAATTAGCATTTTAGTAAACTGTGCATTGATGAGAGGTATTTGTAGGAAAGCTGTCAATAGCGCCTCAGTTTTATATTTCCTTTCAGACTGATATTTACGACCCAACGGGCACGCACGGAGGTTTTCAAACAAGATCAACAACCAGAAAGGCTTCATCTTGTCAAACATCAGAGATATTTCTGAGGAATTTGAAGACGTCACGCGCAAACGGGACCCCACGCTTATCCCATCTGTCCGATCTCGCAAGTAGCCAGTCAGGTGCAGTTCGTTTCCTGAAAACTCGCATCATAATTAGATTAACTCACGAAAGTACGCTTGTCAACTTAATGAACTGAGTTAGCACTCGAGGCTCCTATTCCTCTATTTTTACGTGGGACCTACAGCATTGATTATATTCTTAATCAGTCAAAATTGTTTTAATATTTAACTGAGCTGTAAAACCGAAAATATGTCCCAAAAACTCCGTGAAATATCCGTTAAAACGTGAATCGTGAAAAAATGTAAGTTATGCAAGAGGCTGGGTGTGTGCATGACGCTTCCTGCATAATGTGTCCCGGCAACTAAGTGCAATGTAGGTGGATACAGTAGGTGGGCTAACTCATGAAATGTCAACCGAAATTTCGAAATTCGTTCTCGTTTCGAAAAGATTAATTGAGTAGATTTGTGAAACTAACCATCATACAGTATATTTTTACAATAAGCCAGTTACCTCAGGGTCCCGGCTTTCGAATGAAATTATTTCCGACTGCGTGCAAGAACTACACTCTGCAAAAAATGACTTCTTAGGCAGCATGCAATTTTCTTATTGAGTTTTGACACTCGTAAAATTCCAACGATATTTTTTGAAAAACAAGCATGAAAATACTCATTCGTCTACTTATTCGGTAGAAAACCACGTCTTCTTTCAAGTTTATTCGCGAAAGAAGAGTATATTTCGGGTTTAATAGAATTTTTGAATTCCGGAATAATTCTGTACCCGACTTGCATACAGGATTTCTAAACAACAAGCCATATATTTTCCTTGTTCACAAAAACATACCTTTATCTATGGTATTAAGAGGATACCATACGGGGTTAATTAAAATTATGTTGTGGATTTGAGCAATATTGTGACCTTTACAAGTCACATGGGTAAATGGAGATACATGGCGTTATATGAACGGCCCCTTCACGGTATTAAAAAATGTCATAATAAGAAAACGATTTAAGACCGAATTATACTACCCCTTGAGTATAAATTTGAAAGAAGACGTGGTTTTCTACCGAATAAGTGGGCGAATGATTATTTTCTTGCCTGTTTTTCATGAAGTATCATTGAATTTTTGCAGGTGTCGAAAGTCAATGGAAAAATTGCAGGCAGATTAAGTAGTCATTTTTTGCAGAGTTTTGTTCTTGCACGCAGTCGAAAATAAGTTCATTCGAACGCCGGCAGCCTGAGGTAACTGGTTCATCATACAATTATGCCGTAGGATGATTAGTTTCACAACAATTCTTCATTCATCTTTTCGAAAGGAGAACGCATTTCGAAATTTCGACTGACATTTCATGAGTTAGCCCACCTACTGTATGTCTAAGACCAATATAATCGGAGGTGTTTTTATTGAGAAATATTTGCAATGACAGACAAATGTATGTTAAAGTGGTATGCTTTTAGGATTCGCGCTTATTATCGGCCGACCAGTTTGGAATTTTTGTATTGAAAAAATATGGTGATTTCTTGCACCAAATATAGGTAAATCTGCATTTTAAATTAATTTAATTTACCGATGTATAATAATTCTCCGTGTAATGTCATATTGGAGAAGGACACTCATTCTGGGGTTATGTCCATGTGTCTTAATGCCAGTCTGAATTAATACGTGCTGAGCCGGGGATACGTTTCTTTAGACAAATAGTCTTAACTACCCTCCCAATGCGTGTTCTGTAATGAAACCAACTAATGGGCGTAGGCATATGTTCCTCCTCACCACTAAACTTAACTTATAGGCAACAGTCCACAGTCAGTTTGCACTCCATCTATTTCCGATGAGTAAAATCCTGGGGCAACAGTTAACTGTCAACAAGTTCACACTACTGCCAGCACCGATAGAAAAGTTGGTTATGCCAAATTAATCAACAGTTTTTTCCTACTCTCTGCCTATTGGCGGCTTGGTAATAATACGTGGTCATTTTGGTGAAAATTTTACCACTGCCTTCCCGAACGACCTTGATGTTGTCTGGTGTCTGGTGTGTGGCACTTCGCGTCTCCTTGCCCTCCGCTGCTTGTCACGCTGCCCACCTGTCCACCTCATACTCCCTTTCGACCGACGCCAATCAGCACTCTCTCTCTTCTGATTGGCTGGCGGAGGGCAGGGAGACGTGAACTGCCACAAGTCAAACATATCGATTTCTGAGCAAAATACGGAGCATGACGATCAATTGCCGTTTGACATACTCAAGTACGCACGCAGGGGTGTGACTGCCTATGCATGTCCAGTCCAATTCAGCTCAGGTCATTTGTGGGTAGTGTAAGTCTGCACCTTTGAACTTATAGCATCTCAAAAATTGGAAAAGATGTCAAAAAGGTAAGAAATTATCGGATAAGCGTCAGTTCTGTACAGATAGACGGACTGTTTCAAGTGTTAGTGGTGCGAGCAGTAGTACAGTAGTTGTTTGGAGTGCAGTGGAAGAAAGGTATCCTAAGTGACAAAAAATGCATGAGTACATGCCAGTAAGCGCAGGCGATGGATTGGAGACAATAATGAATTTCACTAAATATGTTATTGAAATACATTAAGTAGTATAAAACGATGGGGTTTTCGATTTTGCCAAGGTTACAGAGGTTGGGTGGTATTATAGTGGACACCGCTATACAAATCCAGCTTCATTTTAAAGACCTCGAGAAAAGCTGACATAACGACATCCAGAGTCAGGGTATTCAACGCTTCGATCAGTCTCTTAGAGAAGAACTTTCGGGCGTCCAGCCTGGCCCCCGTCACACGTAGTTTGAATGGATGGCGTTTCATGTTCGGGGTAGTTGCTAACTCGAGGAAGTCCATCGGTGCAAGGGTGCGGTCCTGACCGCTTATGCTACGCAAAGTTCGTATCATGTCATCCAGTAACTTCCTGCAGCTCAAGGGAAAGTGATCAGGATTAGCCAGCCGTGTTTCATTAAGAAGCGAACACTGTCCTGTCCCAAGATTCGTTACACACTTTTGAACCTTTTCCAGATTGTTGAGGTCCTTCAGAGTCCAGGATCTCCATGCTTGTATAGAAACATTCGATTGTGGCCGAACAAACGTTCTAAAGACTTTAGCGAATCAGTCTTCGCCAAGGGCAGAGAAAGCCGGCTTGACAAGACAGACAACTGACATTAGGTAACAAATAATCGGATAAGCGCCAGTTCTGTATAGATAGACGGACTGTTTCAAGTTTTAGTGGTGCGAGCAGTAGTACAGCAGTTGTTTGGAGTGCAGTGGAAGAAATGACAATGAATGCATGGGTACATGCCAGTAAGCGCCGGCGATGGATTGAGGACATTAATGAATTTCACTAAATATGTTATTGAAACATAGTCAGTAGTATAGAAACGATGGGGTTTTCGCTTTTGCCAAGGTTACAGAGGTTGGATGGCATTATAGTGGACACCGCTATAAAAATCCAGCTTCATCTTAAGGACCTCGAGAAAAGCTGACATAACGACATCCAGAAGCAGGGTATTCTGAGCTTCGAGCACTCCGGTGGAGAAGATGAACTTTCGTGTGCCCAGCCCGGCCCCGATCACATGTAGTTTGGATGGATGACCTATTAGGTTGGTGGTTGTTGCTAACTCGAGGAAGTTCCCCAGTACAAGGCTGCAGTACTGTTCGCGTATGATAGGAATTGATTGTATCAGGTCACCCCGTAACTGCCTGTAACACGAGGGACAGAGATCAAGATTAAGTAACTGTGTTTCAAAGGGTAGTGAACCCTGTTCAGCCACAAGATTCGTGCCACGCCTTTGAGCCCGTCCAAGGACGCTAAGGTCTCTAAGCTTGAATAGCAAACATGGATTGCGGCAGAACAAACGTTCGAAAGACTTTAGCTAACCAGTCTTCGCCAAGGGCAGAGAAAGGCGGCTTGACAAGACAGACAACTGACATTGCAGACTTGGCTGCCTTCGTGCACTGCAGCGAGGGTTTGAGCGAGATCGTAATCCATATTCCCAGGTCCTGCGAGTCCACTTCTTGCAGTGACATATCATTTAGACAGAAAGCCATTGGGCTCAGAGAGCTGGTTCTGCTGACTTGAAAAATATTGCAGCTGTTCTCACTGGACGGTACTATTGGAGTCGGTTAGGTTCGCCTGCAAATGCCCTTCGTCATTTGTAGGTCGAATGACGCTACAAAGCTTAATATCATCGGCGAACATGGCGAAACCACAATCCAGTTCACAAACGCGTCCATTTACATAAACAATGAACGGAGTCGGATAAAAAACTGAGTTTTGGTGAACGCCGCTTTCAACGGCAACCTCAGCCGACTGCTGGTCACCAACATCAACAAATTGAGAACGGTCAAATTGGAAGCTTTGAAATCATTTTAAGAAATTACCCTTAACGTCTGTTCAGTTTAGTTTGTGCAGAAGTCTCTGACGTGAGACACTATCAAATGCCTTTTTAAAGTCAATATAGATTGCATACAGCGTATTGTCTTCATCAACTGACCGAGTTCAGCGTCCCAAACAGTTGAGCAAGTTAGTCACTCAAGAGCGGCCACTACGGAACCAATGCTGCGCATCAGATAATAGATTATGCTGCTCTAAGAAGCGCATTAGATCTCGCTTTATTATGTTTTCCATAATTTTGCAGCAGTTGGAATTGGAGCTAATTGGTCTGCAATCTTCTTCAGAGGCCGTGCTTCCACCGTAGTATATCAGGCTGATCCGCTAAGATAACCAGACGGCCTCCAACGAATCCAGGAAAAGCATGGCCAGTGGTTTGGCTATTTCAGTAAGGAGCTCTTTCAGTAACCTAGACGGTACGTAATCTGGGACCGGTGATTTCCACTTATTTAGCGTCATCAGCTCTTTACGAAAAGTCGCCCCATCAAAAGATACAGCCTCAATTTTGGACCCTCATCAAAGTCGTAGTCGAGAGTTGTAAATGCGCTTTCGCGTGTAAAGATAGATTTAACAAATTGTGAAAGGTGTCCAGTTTTTGCTCCATCCTCACTAATATCTAGGTCCCCGCTTGTCATTCAGGAGGTGGAAAGGATCTCTGTTTCGCGTGCTGCTTCCTATGTAATTGCAGAATAATTTCCGATTTTCCACAACAGGATTCCGTAGGTTCCTCTGTGCTTTGTGTGCGTTTACGAACGCAGGTTTTCTCTCAGTGACAGATTTCTGTCGCAATCGCCGTCGTTTATTTACTTCCTATTTTGACGCCTGAGTCATCCACCGGGGTCGCTTATTTAGCCCCGTCCGTGAACCTTTTCCAATCCTTCGCTATATTTCCGCAAATGACTGATTCCCAATCTGTATTGTTGACTTCGACCTTCATTTGGTTGAACTCCCCACGCAAAATATTTCTAATAATTTTGGTGGGCTGTTAAGGCAGGGAAAAGATTGAATAGTCCCATTGAAGTACGACGTGATCGCTTCGACCTAGGGGAGGCAGACATTGCACCCCATCTATGCTGTTAGCCACTGGAGCCGTTTCCAGTGTCTTGCACGCGGTTCTTGCAATCTTATACTTTAAAAGACGTTTGAGGTCTTCTTTAATTTCCGTGGAATCTAATGCGCAAACTTAGAGTTAATCTATCGAAACATAACTTTTCAAGCACGGCCAGAATTTCGCTATGAGCATTTGAGCTGAAATCCATCAAAGAGAAGGTGTGGCGAGTGCGAAGATACTAAGCATGCCCGATTCAACTATGGTGACGTTTACTTCCAAATGCACTGACCAATGGCCTAATAAACTACGGCTACCTACTACGACGCAAATGCTGTACAAAACGTGTGAAATATAACATGATATTTTATGGACGCGCACTGTCCAATATGCAGTCTCAAGCAATGTGAAATGTCATCAGTATTCAGAAATAAACGCACGAATGCAAACATCATAATTCAACGTATTAACTGGTCCTCTAACAGGAAGGTCACGGAACAGAAGATACAAAACACCTCTACTAACGTCTCCCAAATAAAGACTAACTGCAATCCTTTAAATTCCCAAGGTGCATTAGTTACGTTCACTCGCGAAATATTAAACTAAATTCCGAAATGCGTTTTCCTTTCGAAAGGACTAATCAAGTTGCGTTGTAAAAGTTGTGACCGTACAACCTTATTCTATAATAATCTAGTTACTTCGGGATGCCGGCTTTCAAGCAAACTTCTTTTTGGTTGAAGGCAAAAGTCAAACCATGCAAAAAATGAGTTCTTACGTCATGAATGTTTCTCATTTATTTTCGAGGCCCTTAAAAATTTAATTATATTTCATAGAAAATATGTATAGCAATATTCCCTCTTCTACTCATTCGGTAAAAATGATTTTGTCTTCGAAGTTTATACTCGAAAAAATATTACAGTTTGGTTTTGAAAATTCTTTCCAAATCCCTAATAAATTTGAACCCTACCTGCCGTTGCACTTGCACTAAGAGTTTACAATCTATAAACCACATATTCTTTGCGTACATAAAACTCTATGTTTATACAAGGTATTAAGAGGAAACCATATAGGGTTCATAGAGCTTAGTAGTGGTTCAGAGCCATATTGTTGACTTCATAAGCCACATTAGTAAATGTAGAGCAATGAAGTTTTATGAATTGCCATTTCAAAGTAGTAAAAAACCTCACAATTAGAAACGTCTTTAAAACCGAATAACACCATTTTTGTCGAGTATACATTTGAAAGATTACATGCTTTTCTACTGAATGAGCCCCATAATGAAAATTTTTATAAATATCTTCTATGAAACATGGTTAAATGTTTATGAACATCGACACTAAATGAGAAAATTGCACAGCGAACAAGCAGTGCCTTTGGCAGAGTACAGTTTCTGCATGCAGATGATAAGACGCTCGTTCCGAAACCGTCATCCTGAGATAACTAAATTATTATAGACTTACGCTGCACGATGATTAGTTCTACATCCCCAATTAGATAATCTTTTCCAAACGAAAACGCATTTCTGAATTTCGTTTGACATTTCACGAGTTAGCCCACCTAGTGTATCACTTCTTGGCAGCGCCAGTAGGAAGTCCTGTAACCGTGTTTCGGGATGCGAGAGGGATGGACGCAGTGGACTAAAAACGAGCAAAAACCAACGGTCAAAATAACAAGTGACGCATTGCGTGAATACAGCCTTGTCTACGATGATGAGACATCGTTAGATATCATAGTCGACACCTAGCAGCATCGGCAAGCCGGAAGAGCAGGAAAACCTACGTCGTCGTTAATTGTATCTTTACGCGTAGGATGTTATAACGGCCTTGGCCGTTTTTGTTATTGTCAGCGCATTTTGAACCACTATTTACGTTTGTTTTTACAGATTTCATTAACCGATTCTCTAGCAGAATAATACAGAAACCATGCTCAGGGCCACGGATCAGAGGATAAAACACTCCTTTTTTGACGTCTTTTAATAAAGACAGTGTGGAGTCCTATCAAGGCTTGAGGTAAGATTTCTTGGCAGCGAAAATACGGAGTCTCGTAACTGTGCTGCGGGATGCGAGACCTACGCACGGAGGGGACCAAATAGGAGAAAAAAATAACTCTCAAAATAAAACGTGACGCATTTTATGAATATACCATTAGCTACGATAAAGACGCCTTGTTGAATAGGATGGTTAACGCCTAAGATCATCGGCAGGCCGGTGGAGCATTTGTTAACTCCAATTAGGAAGATCTACGTCGTCGTTAAATTTATTTTTAGACGTGGAATATTATAAGGTTCTTAACAGTTTTATTAATGCCAGCATATTTAAACGTACTTTTTAGATTTGTTACAAAAGATTTCAGTGTACTTCAAGGTAGGGGAACTCATGTGGTAACACACGTGAATGCAATTTGGTAGCTTTCGATATGTTAGCACACATTTTGGGCAAAATAAATAACCTCAAGCAAGTGTCTTGTGGTAATACGCAATCTGAACGTCACTGTATCCGAAGAAAACTCCCTACCATTCGCCAGTAAACAAGTAGGTTTTCCCAAATTCTGCACATTTGCACAATATGCCTCATATCACTCGACTGCATATTTCCGAAAATTCGACTGTGTTTTGCAAGCTACTAAGAAAGTTGAGTTTAATGTATCAGTCAAAAAGGCTACTAGTTTGAGGGCACTAGAAATGCAGACATAATCGTGTGTATCGTGGATGTGAGAAGTGAGAAATGTCTCGTCAATTAAAACTCCACTTGCCACTACACAGTAGCCTTTCTAATCTGGATAGCAAGTCAAGTACATTAATCGTTCGCTAGCTCCTTCTCTGACTTTCACGGCTTCACTCTATCGCGGATCGTCAAGCCACGCATGCCTAGATACAGATTGTGACTGCCCTCATGAAATTTTGGCCAAAATTCTGCAATACCTGCTCGAGTTAAAAGGCTTACTAAGGTGTAACTGTCGGACTTATTAGCATGCAGCTTGTCCTGTAGTTTTTCGTGCTTGTCAGGATTTCGGCTTTTAAATGCTCTTCTTTTCGGCTTACTGCAGCAAACTCAGACGGTAACAATGACTACTGAATTAGCATTCATCTTTCACATTAGTTTTCAATGGTCATATAAATTCACATATACGTTTTGTAGAACATGCACCAAAATATGCCCTCTTCTACGTGTTTAATGGAAAATCACAATGTCGTAACTTTTTATACCAGGGAAAAATGTTTCCAAGTTCCTGAATAATTTTGAGCCTCATCAGCGTTGGCATTTTGTAAATTCACACTACAAGGTTTATGCTTCCGAGTAAAGAGCATCACGTATTCCTATATGCCGATAAGAAGATATTATATGGAGTTCTAAAATGTTGTAATGGATGCGGACTATGTTGGACATTTCATGAGGAGCATTGAAAAACGGACATGTGCGAGGTTGTGTGTATTGGCATCGCAGATCTAAAAAATCCCACACTAAGAAACTTTTCCAAAACGTAAATATACACTATCCTCGGGTATGATATTTTGGGACATTGCGATTTTCTACAAAACGGGTAGAATAAACCGTATTCTTATGCCTATTTTCTATAAAACATGTTTGACTTTCTAAGACCATCGAAAATCAATGTAAAAAGGGCATGCCAATTCAGTAGTCATTATTTATGAATGTGGTTTCTGTAGTAGGACGAAAAGAAATGCATCGAAAAACCGACATCCTGTCGAGCACGAAATACTACAGGATTATGCTGCATGCTAATCAGTGTTACAGCTCCACCTTAGTACTCCCTCCAAATCGAAAGTTCATTTCAAAATTTCGGCCAACATTTCATGACATCGGTCACACACTGTATATAGCGCGGAATGTAAGTTGGTTCGCGTTTCTGTTATGTGTTTCCTAGGTGGTTTGGTAAGTTATTTTTCTGAACATTAAGTCGACGACCGTAGTTTTTCAAATATGTATTATTGCATTGTATTTATAACTGTACTGTGTAATAAATAAAACTACTTAAGGATATGCACACATATCCCTGTGAGTAGTATATACAAGGTGTGAACAACTACATAATTTCAATGAATTTTATCTTGTATCTGCGCGACTGTAGGGGGTTTATGCTGCATATTTGTGTAAAAAGTGTTTGAAGTGTGCACGATGGTGTATAAGGGAGTAAGGTATGTAAAAATAGACACAAAACGAACGATATTTAATTGGCGGACTTTAGCTTTTCGCAGGGGTCTTGGAAAGGAATCGCCGCGATCCAACGAGGGTCATTAAATTAATTTACCGCTGCCAGTGAAAAGGGAACATGCACAGAATTTATAAGTCACCTTAAAATTGGTATGTACACAAAAGGTTTAACTTTGCGCTTATTCCGCTTCAGGCCCACGATCAATAATCATGCTTGGTGCAGCCCCTTTCTCGCTGCTCGTACTGTGGCCTCCACGAGAGGATAGTCAATTAGCATGATGTCAGCGCAATTTCACACCATCACATGCACGCTATCACGACCACCGCCGGTGGGGTGTTCATGGTCAAGGAATTTTACGTTGTCCTATTATTGGTGTGCATGAGGCGATGCAAAACAACCGTAAAAACAATGCGCTCCGCATATGGTAGAAGACGGCCTTGCCTACACCAGACACACTTTCTACTAGTGCTCCTCTCACGACAGTATAAATAGATCTGCTAAAAGCAGAAGGACCATATATTCCAGTCTACCCAACGGTTTTAATTTCGTGCCGACTAACATTTTAGTTTGGGCATCAGCCAATGTATCTTCTGCCATCATTGACTGCTCTGGTCTTTTTGAATTTCCGACCCTGCGACTGCCGTAAGTTAAGAAATTAAAGCATTACCTTCACACGCTTTAAGAGGGACGTCTTCTAGCTGTTCAGCAAGACACCAACATCGACTATCTTTTCGCGATTGATTCAAGCTATGTGGTATGTGAATTAATGACTGCTAACTAATTTGAAACCTCTAAAATAAAACATGCTTACACAATTTCTTTCTCGTAGTTTCATTCGTCGACTTCCGGATTTGTGCAGGGAACGGCACAACGTCCATGTCAACCTCCGACTAATTGTGTAGAATTTTACCCAGGTGTGTTGCTGAACCTCTTTTATTGTTCTTCTTTATTTCAACGTTCTTGAATGTCGACATCATAACCCCACCCAAGACGGGTACTATATAATTCAAAGTTAACAAGATATGTCTTTGAATGTAGACTAGGAGTGGAATGTAAAGTAGATCCCAATAAGACCACTCACAACTATAGTATATGTACATAGTAATATTTTGCAATAGTTTTCTCAAGCCACAAGCCTATGACATAGTCAGCCCAAATAAACTTTCTTTTTCGACCTTTTATTGACTTCTCCATTAAAGAAAAGAGGAGTTTTATGATCAAGGCCGACAGTCACGCAAACTACTCTGCGGTAATTCTCACGCCCGAAGCATCTGACCGAGCTCAAATCGCAATCGTCATAGTGAATGAGGGAGAATTTTTTCCAGGTATGCTTTAAATGATAATGCATTTGCCAAAACATTGAAAGTTAGAACTTGTCTCTAAAATCAAGCTGCATAAAACTCTACGTTAATCAAGGAAATGATAACCTATTAACTTATCTCCCTGTTACATTCGTAGACCTTCGTGGCGTCCAGTTCATAAAACCTGTTATCTTCAAATCATTCAATGAGAATTCATTTGGCGTGATCTTGGATGAAAATGTAAAGGTAATAGAAGAACAAATAAATTTTGTATTTGTCTAACTGATATGAAACAATGCGTTTTAACTTAGTCAGTCTGAAATTCGAAAATTAACTGCCCGCGAAGATTTTAACTTAAGCAGTTTTGATTGTTTTCAGGAATTTAAACTCATGGGAAACATCAGCAAATATGGCTCGCCTTCAACCGGTACAGGCCTGGAAATAGTTATTCCCAATGGTAAATTACTTTCCACTTAATTGGACAAAGAAGCGCCAAAAATATTTACCTCCAGTTTACATTTTTAGAACGAGTTAAGGTTGGGCAGTACAAAATCATGAGAGTTACAGGACGTGTGGCGAGGCAACGTCTATCATTCTCCTTGACAGACAATGCCGGAAACTTACCTACTTACGATTTCACACCTAGCAGCAATGCACCCATTTTGATGATGCAAACACGTTTACTTCAGTGGCCGAAGACATCCAAAACATCAGGAGCATTGGAACATACAAAATGGAGCGCCTTGCTCATAAGCGTGACTGCCTTGTATACAGTTTAAAAAGCAAGCAAAACATAGGCCCGTCGAGAACATTGTTATGCAGTCCTATTATTTTGTCCTTAGACTTCGTATTTGAATAGTGTTCGTTCATTCAGTCTTCAAAGGGTTTGTTGAATAGTTTTTTAGGTTATCGTATGTCAATTTGATAGTGGAAAATTGACAGAACGCCAAAATTTGGAAAGGATCTTAAACAAAAATTTTTGACTCTAAAGAAGTGAGAAAACTCACAGCGCCAAAATAATTACGGTGCAGTTACGCCTTCGAGGGAAAAGTAAAAGAGGCCAGCATAAGGTGTGTATTCTAAACATAACCCCAGCCTGAACGCGTATCTGTTCGTGAATGAAAAAGCGTCACATGAAAGGCAGTCAGTGTCCGCTTGCTCGGCTGATAGTGGAGTTTGTGGGCGCCTGCGATTAACCATCAGCGGAACTGAACTTTTTCTTGTGTTGTGGCCGGGCGCCGTGATCATGTAATTCCTGGGATGGGCACCAGAGATGAAAGGCTTATTGCCGAGAGAGGTGATGCAGAATGACCTTCGACAAAAACCTATTGCGAAAGAAGTAGTTTCCCTAGACTAACAAACAATAAATGCGACCATGCACACAGAATACGTCCAGACTTGACTAGGTATAATGGGCGATGGACTTATAGATGACGCCTCCAGAACAGAGCTTCAACTCCGACAGCAGATTCCCGCTGGCAATACATTTAAATGCCTTTCCGCCAGATGATTCAGCGTCGAATTACAGCAATTCAGATGACAGGTCAGCAGATATATACTCTCTTTTCGAGTTGGAATAGTCAACCTCGAGCTGAACTAAAAATAGATGCTTGGTCTAACTGACGAAATTGTGGAAAAGTCAGCAACCGCGATGTGATATGGATCCACTTTAAGATGGTCAATGCTGTGTTCTGATAAACGCTTTTACAACCTCAGCAATGATGCCTCCAATGGAATGGAAGTAATTCCGCACACGATGGGAAGGGGACGCTTACTGAACACAAATTGACAAGGGTTTAGTCAAGGATTGGAAAGAATAGGGCGAATTGACTCGGAATGTAGTGGGACCTGGAGGTTATTCTAGGTTTATGAGATAGTACTGTAACTGCACCTTGTTTGGATTCCGACTACTGAGGCGCTAAACACGGGTTGGATTCCAAGGCATGACAGATTAGTCAGTCAGCTGCATAACGGTGTGCAGATTAACAATCTTACCAACAACTTTATTTAATTATTCAATGGACAATTTGAAGTAATGCTTGCTGGTCAAAAGCAAACATTTTATTCCGGTTAAACTTCTTAGAGTTTATGCCAGCAAATCTGCAATTTTGACTGTTTTGCGAATACAAGGACCGAAACGCAGACAACTCGTCCGGTTTGAGGGAAATATAGATTGGTAGTTTTCAAGTTGTGTGACCAAGAGTATGAAATGGCCGTTTAAAATATGCAGGTTTATTATGGCCTTGGTGTGCGAGGAGACGGTGAAGAACTACTGGGGATACATATAGCTTTCGGACGCAAGTTATGTAAACAATCGCACTGCTATACCCGCATGTTAGCACGCGTAATGCTAGCATGTCCTAATTCCCACAGTGGACGCGACCGGTCCACTGCACCGTTAGACGGCGTGAAACCACCAACGCCATGACCAGTCTCCGTGATTTCGTTCCTCCTTCAAAATGTGTTGAAAGCCTCAGCGTGATACCACGGCAGTTCGAGGGATCACAAGTCCTTATGCCTTGAATACGGAACCCAAGTTTCGCAAACTTATCTTCGTTTGTGTCTGATGCTTGTTTGTGTGTGCGCAGGTACTTATTGGCATTTCCAGATTCCGGTGGTTGAACCGGCTTGTCCTAGTCCGAATGAACAAAATCTTGGTTGAAACAGTGAGACGTCAGTCATTCTGTTCATTCGTCAGTTCAACCTTCGCATTCTCAGATGTTATTACTAAATAAACTAAGTCCCTCCTTCTCGTAATGCATCAAAGGAGAAACGTCATTTATAGCTATTAGGTAGATATATGAATAACGCCTGCGACCTAGTGTATTTGTGCATATGATTTAGTGAAAGTGTTCAACTCCATGATTAACTTTGGATAAGGCCAGATATAGTAGAATTACAGAGAAACATTTTCTAAGGCACAATAAATGCGAAAGTCGGCATTCGATGTGTTTCAATATAAACCACGTCCATTCAATGGAAAGGCATTGTGGCATTGTCGTTTATATTTTCAGCAGTTGTAAATATAAAACATCAGGTTATGTCCGCCAGCCAAATAAGAAAACACATTAATCACAAGGACGTGGTTTGTGTTTGAACTATTTGTGAACGTTGTGTCTTTGTTCACATGCGTGCGGTGAGTGTTTTCGTTACTTCTTCATAGAGGATTACATTTTATACTTAAGGAAAGAGTTGATTTAGGTTTTTTAAAAGTTTCCTATTGTGGAATTATTTAAATCCGTTCGACATCCATTCATACAGCATCGTATATGTCCATTTTTGAATGCTTATCATGAATAACACAGCACTGTTCTCATCCATTATGTATTTTATGAACGCTCTGTGGCATACTCTTAAAGGCATAGGGGAATATAGGCATCCCTTTATGCGAAAAAAATGTAATTTGTCGACTGAATTCGCTAAATGCCAATGCAATGGCTCATCGTGCTCAAAATTATCCGGTAATAAGGAAACTTGCTCAAAACCTAAATATACCCTTTGTTCGGCAACACGCTGTGAGAACAACATCATTCTCTCACAAATGAGTAAAGGAAAGCATGTTGATTAGCGTTCTTCTTATGAAACATTTAAATTTATAAGACCACCAATAATCAATGCAAACCTGCAGGCTAATTAAGTAGTCATATTTTAACGAGTGCTCTTTCTACAGGAGTTTGAAAAAAGCACATTCAAAAGCGGACATTCTGGCAAGTCTGAAACACTGTAGGATTATGCTGCATGGTTATTAATATTACAACTCCACCCAAGTGAGCCTTTTTACGTACTCTAAAACAAAAGAGCACTTTTGTCACTGTATGGAATTACGGCCAGTAACTTTCTGCCGTCACTGAAACCGACGCATGCACAGTTTTCTTCGATGATTTTTAAATTGGACCCACTACATCCATCACATCTGTGCGCCAATTATTCTGCAGGAGTACTGCTAATAGTCCTGCGTCAGACATCTATCTTTCATTTATTGACCTGTTGCCTCGGTGAGCTAACAGATCGTTGTCTTATATGCTTGTTTCGACCTGTACTTATGTCCTGCGATGCACAAAATGTCTGTCCTACGATGACAAATCGTCTTACAATTCAATATACGTCAGCTCATGGTGCATGTGGTGAAAGTGAGTACATTATGTCGGATGAATTATTTAGTCGTTAGTGATCAAAACATCTATATACTAATACACACCTTGGAAACCTTTGCTATCGTAAGGATCCATTGATCGTTCCACAGTAATTTTTATTTGCACGGACTTGAAAAATTTTCGAAATAATATTCCTAGGCCATTAAGCATGACTGACTCGACTATGGGGTCGGAATCCATTCATCCCAACAGCACATGGAATCTTAGAAATAATCTACTTTGGCGCTGAAAACGGGAAGATTAGCAATAGCAAACCCACAAAACTTCGCCCCACTCCGTGCTGAATGTTGCTTTGCGTGGGCCGTTGCTACACGTCAGCTCACTTAGAAGGCTGTCGCAATCTCATGAAAATATCGACCGGTGCCATTCATCTAAGGCAACAACAAAAATCCGCTCGGCACGAGGAGGACAATTAAAAACCACCCGCACCCAAGAGACGTAGAGAAAAACACTTTGAATCATCAAACAAAGTCATGCTATGCCAAGACACCCACTGAAGCCTCATCGTACACACGTCAGGCTAAAGAGTTATGATTTACGGTTTTTATGCTTTCTTGAAAATGAATCGCTAGCCTGAAGCAACGCAGTCTAAATTAAGCTTCCTTAGCTTGGGCGGAGTGCTTGTGAAGTTTATAAAGACAGTCAAATGATCAAGCCTACGTCATTGCCTACGTTCTTTTTCACAGTGGCGTTTATCAATTACACAACATTGTCCGGGTTCATTACAAAACTTTCTGAGCTATGTATGACTTCTTCTTAAAAGGACTAAGAGAACCACGTTGGTTTCTTACTCGGAAAATAGAAAACATGCAGTTAATTAGTCCTAAACAAAATTCGAGTGTAAAGTTTTGGAAAATCGAAAATATCATGAGTTTTGCAGGTACCCGTTGAAGATATAATCGTTTGGCAAAAAAGTCAAAAAAGACCTGTTTTATGCATATTTTTATAAAATTCACCATAACCTAAAATGGCACCATAAATCAATACGGAGAATTCATATACCGAGCGCAATTTTAGGCAGTGGGTTAAGATAAAGCACATACGGAATCCGGTAGTTTGAACTGATTAACATATCTTTGGTTTATGCTGTACGATAATTAATACCGCAATACCGCGTAAAAAAACATGTACAATCGGAACCGCGTTGCAGAATCTTAATTAGTATTTTTGAGATAGCCCGCATATTGTATGCTAAGATTGAAAATCGAAGGTTCGCCAGGTCTACCTTATTGGATTCAGCGTCAAAATCCAGATTCAAAAGAGATCGCTAGTTAAATTGACAGTTAAATCAGCAGTCGGCCTATGAAGCCTGTTCGTATTGAGCGAGTGCGGATTACATTATGTTTTCTTAAACGCAGAGAAACATTTTCCCAATTTATATGCGATGCATTGATAAACGGACAGAATGTTTACTTTGCACTCCTTATAGGTCTCTACTTCTGGAAAGCGAATGAGAAATCCGTGAATATTTTATGTGTGCCCAATTATTTCAAGGGATAAAAGAGTAATGGAAGTAATCTTATTAAACATATTGACGTCTTCTATACCATCTGATGGGTCACGGGTTGACAAACTCCAGCATTAAATTTTTTTGTAGCATAGCCGACAAAACTTAACGTTAAGGTCTGGCCTTACCTTAATGACAGAATGTGTAATGCCTTTCTTTAATGAAGAATACATTGCTGCGCTTCCAAACAGCGTTCAAATTGGAAACGGGAAAGCGAAAAAAGTACGCCTGGTCAATGCATCGCCTGCCCCATCTAGAAGCCGCGTGTCTTGGTAAACCCGGGAAAACCGTGATTCCAAGTGTACCTTCTGTGTAAATACATCTGGCGACAACTGCGACTCGCATGCTGAGCGTTTGACCAGTTACTATGAAAGAGAGAACGAAAGTGCAATTAGCGCTTTGGTAACGCTTTTTGGAATTTCGCGAAACGATACTACCAATCATCGGAAGCAAAAATAGAAACAAATCGCAAAGCAGGCAAATTCAGTCATTACGAACAGCAGCCAGGATATGACAATTGGAATTTTAGTAAACTGTGCATTGATGAGAGGTATTTATAGGAAAGCTGTCAATAACGCCTCAGTTTTATATTTCCTGTCAGACTGATATTTACGGCCCATCGGGTACGCACGGAGGTTTTGAAACATGATCAACAATCAGAAAGGCTTCATCTTGTCAAACATCAGAGATATTTCTGAGGAATGTGAAGACGTCACGCGCAAACGGGACCCCACACTTATCCCATCTGTCCGATTTCGCAAGTAGCCAGTCAGCTGCAGTTCGACTCCTAAAAAACTCGCATCATAATTAGATTAACTCACGCAAGTACGCTTGTCAACTTAATGGACTGAGTTAGCACTCAAAGCTCCTATTCCTATATTTTTCAGCGGGACATTTAGCATTGATTATATTCTTAATCAATCAAAACAGTTCCACAGATTAACTGAGCTGTAGAACCGAAAATATGTCCCAAAAACTCCGTGCAATATCCGTTAAAACGTCAATCGTGAAAACATGTAAGTTATGCAAGAGGCTGGGTGTGTGCATGACGCTTCCTGCATAATGTGTCCCGGCAACTAAGTGCAATGTAGGTGGATACAGTAGGTGGGCTAACTCATGAAATGTCAACCGAAATTTCGAAATTCGTTCTCGTTTCGAAAAGATTAATTGAGTAGAGTTGTGAAACTAACCATCATACAGTATATTTTTACAATAAGCCAGTTACCTCAGGGTCCCGGCTTTCGAATGAAATTATTTCCGACTGCGTGCAGGAACTACACTCTGCAAAAAATGACTTCTTAGGCAGCATGCAATTTTCTTATTGAGTTTTGACACTCTTAAATTTCCAACGATATTTTATGAAAAACAAGCATGAATATACTACGTTTTTGGTAGAAAACCACGTCTTCTTTCAAGTTCATATCCAAAGGATGAGCATATTTCGGTTTTAAAAAAATTTTCGAATTCCGGAATAATTCTGTACCCGACTTGCATACATGATTTCTAAACAACAAGCCATATATTTTCCGTGTTCACAAAAACATACATTTATCTACGGTATTAAGAGGATACCATACGGGGTTAATTAAAATTATGTTGTGGATTTGAGCAATATTGTGACCTTTACAAGTCACATGGGTAAATGGAGATACATGGCGTTATATGAACAGCCCCTTCACGGTATTAAAAAATGTCATAATTAGAAAACGATTTAAGACCGAATTACACTACCCCTCTGAGTATAAAATTGAGAGAAGTCGTGGTTTTCTACCGAATAAGTGGACGAATGAGTATTTTCATGCATGTATTCCATGAAGTATAATTGAATTTTTACGGGTGTCGAAAATCAATAAGAAAATTGCATGCTACTTAAGTAGTCTCTTTTTGCAAAATGCAGTTCTTGCAAGCAGGTGGAAATAAGCTCTTTCGAAAGCCGGCACCCTGATGCCACTGGCTTATTATACAAGTATGCTGTACGATGGTTAGTTTCACAACACTACTTAATTAACCTTTTCGAAAAGAGAACACATTTCGAAATGTCGTTTGACATTTCATAAGTTTGCCCACCTACTGTTTGTCTAAGACCAACATAATTGGAGGTGTGTTTGCCATGAAATATTTGCGATGACAGACAAATGTATGTTAAAGTGGTATGCCTGCAGGATACGCGCTTATTATCCGCCGACCAGTTTGGAATTTTTGTATTGAAAATATGTGGTGATTTCTTGCACCAAATATCGGTAAATCTGCATTTTAAATTAATTTAATTTACCGATGTTTAATAATTCTGCGTGTAATGTCATATTGGAGAAGGACACTCATTCTGGGGTTATGTCCATGTGTCTTAATGCGATTCTGAATTAATACGTGCTGGGCCGGGGATACGGTTCTTTGGACAGATAGTCTTAACTACCCTGCCCAATGCGTGTTCTGTAATGAAACCAACTAATGGGCGTAGGCATATGTTCTTCCTTACCACTAAACTTAACTTATAGGCAACAGTCCACAGTCAGTTTGCACTCCATCTATTTCGGATGAGTAAAACCCTGGGGCAACAGTTAACTGTCCACCAGTTCGCACTACTCCCTGCACCGATAGAAAAGTTGGTTATGTCAAATTAGTCAACAGTTTTTTCCTACCATCTGCCTATTGGCGGCTTGGTAATGATACGTGGTCATTTTGGTGAAAATATTACCACTGCCTTCCCGAACGACCTTGATGGTGTCTGGCAGTAAAGAATTTCAGTGAGTCTGTGGCAGTTCGCGTCTCCTTGCCCTCCGCTGCTTGTCACGCTGTCCACCTGTCAACCTCACACTCCCTGTCGATCGACGCCAATCAGCACTGTCTCTTCTCTGATTGGCTGGCGGCGGGCAAGGAGACGTGAACTGCCACAAGTCAAACATATTGATTTTTGAGCAAAATTTGGAGCATGACGATCCATTGCCGTTTGACATACTCAAGTACGCACGCAGGGGTGTGACTGCCTATGCATGTCCAGTCCAATTCAGCTCAGGTCATTTGTGGGTAGTGTAGGTCTGCACCTTTGAACTTATACCATCTCAAAAATTGGAAAAGGTGTCACAAAGGTAACAAGTAATAGGATAAGCATCAGTTCTGTACAGATAGACGGACTGTTTCAAGTGTTAGCGGTTCGAGCAGTAGTACAGTAGTTGTTTGGAGTGCAGTGGAAGAAAGGTATCCCAATTGACAATGAATGCATGGGTACATGTCAGTAAGCGCAGGCGCTGGATTGGAGATAATAATAAATTTCACTAAATATGTTACCGAAATATAGAAAGTAGTATAGAAACGATGGGGTTTTCGCTTTTGCCAAGGTTACAGAGGTTGGATGGCATTACAGTGGACACCGCTATACAAATCCAGCTTCATCTTAAAGACCTCGAGAAAAGCTGACATAACGACATCCAGAGGCAGGGTATTCAAAGCTTCGAGCACTCCGGTGGTGAAGATGAACTTTCGTGTGCCCAGCCCGGCCCCGATCACGTGTAGTTTGGATGGATGACCTATTGGGTTCGTGGTTGTTGTTAACTTGAGGAAATCCCCTAGTACAAGGCTGCAGTACTGCTCGCGTATGATACGAATTGATTGTATCAGGTCATCCCGTAACAGCCTGTAACACGAGGGACAAAGATCAAGATTAGGTAACTGTGTTTCATAGGGTAGTGAATCCTGTTCTGCCACAAGATTCGTGCCACGCATTTGAGCCCGTCCATGGACGCTAAGATCTCTAAGCTTGGATAGCAAACATGGATTGCGGCAGAACAAACGTTCGAAAGACTTTAGCTAACCAGTCTTCGCCAAGGGCAGAGAAAGGCCGCTTGACAGAACAGACAACTGACATTGCAGACTTGGCTGCCTTCGTGCACTGCAGCGAGGCTTTGAGCGAGATCGTAATCCATATTCCCAGCTCCTGCGAGTCCACTTCTTGCAGTGACATATCATTTAGACAGAAAGCCATTGGACTCAGAGAGCTGGTTCTGCCGACTTGAAAAATACTGCAGCTGTTCTCACTGGACGGTACTATTGGAGTAAGTTAGGTTCGCCTGCACATGCTCTTCGTATTTGCAGGTCGAATGACGCTACAAAGCTTAATATCATCCGCGAACAAGGCGAAACCACAATCCAGTTCACAAACGCGTCCATTGAAATAAACAATGAACAGAGTCGGATAAAGTACTGAGTTTTGGGAACGCCGCTTTCAACGGCAACCTCAGCCGACTGCTGGTCACCAACATCAACAGATTGAGAACGGTCAAATTGGAAGTTTAGGAATCATTTTAAGAAATTATCCTTAACGTCTGTTTAATTTAGTTTGTGCAGAAGTCTCTGACGTGAGACACTATCAAATGCCTTTTTAAAGTCAATATAGATTGCATACAGCGTATTGTCTTCATCAAATGACCGAGTTCAGCGTTTCAAACTGTTGAGCAAGTTAGTCAAGCAAGACCGGCCGCTACGGAACCCATGCTGCGCATCAGATAATAGATTATGCTGCTCTAAGAAGCGCATTAGATCTCGCTTTATTATGTTTTCCATAATTTTGCAGCAGGTGGAATTGGGGCTAATTGGTCTGCAATCTTCTTCAGAGGCCGTGCTACCATCTTAGTATATCGGGCTGATCCGCTAAGATAACCAGACGACCTAGAACGAATCCAGGAAAAGCATGGCCTGTGGTTAGGCTAGTTCAGTAAGGAGCTCTTTCAGTAACCTAGACGGTACGTAATCTGGGCCCGGTGATTTCCACTTATTTAGCGTCATCAGCTCTTTGCGAAAAGTCGCCTCATCAAAAGATACAGCCTCAATTTTGGACCCTCATCAAAGTCGTAGTCGAGAGTTGTAAATGCGCTTTCGCGCGTAAAGATAGATTTAACAAATTGTGAAAGGTGTCCAGTTTTTGCTCCATCCTCACTAATATCTAGGTCCCCGCTTGTCATTCAGGAGGTGGAAAGGATCTCTGTTTCGCGTGCTGCTTCCTATGTAATTGCAGAATAATTTCCGATTTTCCACAACAGGTTTCCGTAGGTTCCTCTGTGCTTTGTGTGCGTTTACGAACGCAGGTTTTCTCTCAGTGACAGATTTCTGCCGCAATCGCCGCCTTTTATTTACTTCCTATTTTAACGCCTGAGTCATCTACCGGGGTCGCTTATTTAGACCCGTCCGTGAACATTTTCCAATCCTCCGCTATATTTCCGCAAATGACTGATTCCCAATCTGTATTGTTGATTTCGATCTTCATTTGGCTGAAGTCCCCACGCAAAATATTTCCAATAATTTTGGTGGGCTGTTCAGGCAGGGAAAAGATTGAATAGTCCCATTGAAGTACGACGTGATCGCTTCGACCTAGGGGAGGCAGAAATTGCACCCTATCTATGCTGTCAGCCACTGGAGCCGTTTCCAGTGCCTTGCAAGCGGTTCTTGCAATCTTATACTTTAAAAGACGTTTGAGGTCTTCTTTAATTTCCATGGAATCTAATGCGCAAACTTAGAGTTAATCTTTCGAAACATACATTTTCAAGCACGGCCAGAATTTCGCTATGAGCATTTGAGCTGAAATCCATCAAAGAGAAGGTGTGGCGAGGGCGAAGATACTAAGCATGCCCGATTCAACTATGGTGACGTTTACTTCCAAATGCACTGACCAATGGCCTAATAAAGTACGGCTACCTACTACGACGCAAATGCTGTACAAAACGTGTGAAATATAACATGATATTTTATGGACGCGCACAGTTCAATATGCAGTCTCAAGCAATGTGAAATGCCATCAGTATTCAGAAATAAACGCACGAATGCAAACATCATAATTCACCGTAGTAACTGGTCGTCTTACAGGAAGGTCACGGAGCAGAAGATACAAAACACCTCTACGAACGTCTTCCAAATAAAGACTAACTGCAATCCTTTCAATTCCCAAGGTGCATTAGTTACGTTCACTCGCGAAATATTAAACTAAATTCCGAAATGCGTTTTCCTTTCGAAAGGACTAATCAAGTTGCGTTGTAAAAGTTGTGACCGTACAACCTTATTCTATAATAATCTAGTTACTTCGGGATGCCGGCTTTCTAGCAAACTTCTTTTCGGTTGCAGGCAAAAGTCAAACCATGCAAAAAATGAGTACTTACGTCATAAATTTTTCTCATTTATTTTCGAGGCCCTTAAAAATTTGATTATATTTCATAGAAAATATGTATAGCAATATTCCCTCTTCTACTCATTCGGTAAAAATGATTTTGTCTTCGAAGTTTATACTCGAAAAAATATTACAATTTGGTTTTGAAAAATCTTTCCAAATCCCGAATAATTTTGAACCCTATCTGCCGTTGCAGGGTTTCCAAACTACAAACCACATATCTTCTGCGTACAGAAATCTCTATATATCTACAAGGTATTCTGAGGAGACCATATAGGGTTCATAGAACTTAGTAGTGGATCAGTGCCATATTGTTGACTTCATAAGCCACATTAGTAAATGTAGAGCAATGAAGTTTTATGAATGGCCATTTCATAGAAGTAAAAAACCCCACAATTAGAAACGTCTTTAAAACCGAATAACACCATTTTTGTCGAGCATAAATTTGAAAGATTACATGCGTTTCTACTGAATGAGCACAATAATGCATATTTTTATGAATAACATCTATGAAACATGATTAAATGTTTATGCACATCGACACTAAATGAAAAAATTGCATGGCGAACAAGCAGCCCCTTTAGCAGAGTACAGTTTCTCCATGCAGATGATAAGACGCTCGTTCCGAAGCCGTCATCCTGAGATAACTAAAGTATTATAGACCTGCGCTGGACAATGATTAGTTCTACAACCCCACATAAATAATCTTTTCTAAACGAAAACGCATTTCTGAATTCCGTTTGACATTTCACGAGTTAGTCCACCTACAGTATCACTTCTTGGCAGCGCCAGTAGGAAGTCCTGTAACCGTGACTCGGGATGCGAGAGGGACGAACGCAGTGGACTAAAACCGAGCAAAAAACAACTGTCAAAATAACAAGCGACGCATTGCGTGAATACAGCCTTGGCTACGATGATGACACACTGTTAGATATCACGGTTGACACCTAGCAGCATCGGCAAGCCGGAAGAGCAGGAAAACCTACGTCGTCGTTAATTGCATCTTTACGCGTAGGATGTTATAACGGCCTTAGCAGTATTTGTTATTGTCAGCGCATTTTAAACCACTATTTAGGTTTGTTTTCACAGATTTCATTAACCGAGTCTCCAGCAGAATAATACAGAAACCATACTCACGGCCACGGATCAGAGGATAAAACACTCCTTTTTTGACGTCTTTTAATAAAGACACTCTGGAGTCCTATCAAGGCTTGAGGTAAGATTTTTTGGCAGCGAAAATACGGACTAAAAAGGGCTAAAAAGGAGAAAAAAATAACTCTTAAATTAAAACGTGACGCATTTCGTGAATATTTTATTAGCTACGATGAAGACGCCTCGTTGAATATCAGGGTTAACGCCTAAGATCATCGGCAGGCCGGAGGAGCATTTGTTAACTCCAATTAGGAAAATCTACGTCGTCGTTAATTTTATTTTTAGACGTAGAATGTTATAACGGTGTTAACAGTTTTGTTAATGCCAGCATATTTAAACGTACTTTTTAGATGTGTTTCAACAGATTTCAGCGTACTGCAAGGCAGGGGAATTCATGTGATAACACATTGACATGCGGGTGAGGGTAGAGAAACCTCCTACTATGTGAATGCAATTTGGCAGCTTACGATGCAGACATAATCGTGAGTTTCGTGGATGTGAGAAGTGAAAAATGACTCGTCAATTAAAATTCCACTTGCCACTGCACAGTAGCCTGCCTAATCTGGATTGCAAGTCAAGTGCAGTAATCGTTCGCTAGCTCCTTCTCTGACTTTCACGGCTTCACTCTATCGCGGATCGTCAATCCACGCATGCCTAGATACAGATCGTGACCGCCCTCATGAAATTTTGGCCAAAATTCTGCAATGCCTGCACGATTTAATATACTTACAACAGTGAAACTGCGTTATTTATTAGCATGCCACATAGTCCTGTAGTATTTCGTGCTTGTCAGGGTGTCGGCTTTTAAATACACATCTTTACGGCTTCCTGCAGCAAATGCACACGGTAACAATGACTACTGAATTAGCACTCACCTTTCACATTACTTTTCGATGGTCATATAAATTCACATATACGTTTTGTAGAACATGCACCAACATATGCCCTCTTCTACGTGTTTAATGGAAAATCACAATGTCGTAACATTTTATACCAGGGAAAAATGTTTTTAAGTTCCTGAATAATTTTGAGCCTGATCAGCGTTGGCATTTAGTGAATTCACACTAAAAGGTTTATACTTCCGAGTAAAGAACATCACATATTCCTCTATGCCTCTAAGAAGATATTTATGAATTTCTAAAATGTTGTAATGGATGCGGACTATGTTGGGCATTTCATGAGGAGCATTGATAAACGGACATATGCGATGTTGTGTGTATTGGCATCGCAGATCTAAAAAATCCCACACTAAGAAGCTGTTACAAAACGTAAATATACACTATCCTCGGGTATGATATTTTGGGACAATGCGATTTTCTACAAAACGGGTAAAAGAAACCGTATTCTTATGCATATTTTCTATAAAACATGTTTGACTTTTTAAGACCATCGAAAATCAATGTAAAAATGGCATGCCAATTCAGTATTCATTTTTTATGAATGTGGTTTCTGTAGTAGGACGAAAAGAAATGCATCGAAAAACCGACATCCTGGCGAGCACGAAATACTACAGGATTATGCTGCATGCTAATCAGTGTTACAGCTCCACCTTAGTACTCCCTCCAAATCGAAAGGGCATTTCTAAATTTCGGCCAACATTTCGTGACATCGCTCACACACTGTATATAACGCGGAATGTAAGTTGGTTCGCGTTTCTGTTATGTGTTTCCTCGGGTGTTTTGGCAAGATATTTTTCTGAACATTAAGTCGACGATTGTAGTTTTTCAAATATGTACTATTGCATTGCATTTATAACTGTACTGTGTAATAAATAAAACTACTTGAAGATATACACACATATAGCTGTGAGTAGTAGATACAAGGTATGAACAACTACATAATTTCAATGAATGTTATCTAGTATCTACGCGACTGTAAGGGGTTTATGCTGTATAACCGTGTAAAAAGTGTTTGAAGGGTGCACGATGGTGTATAAGGGTGTAAAGTATGTAAAAATCGCCACAAAACGCACGATATTTAATTGGCGGACTTTCGCTTTTCGCAGGAGTCTTGGAAAGCAATCGCCGCGATCCAGCAAGGGTCATTAAATTAATTTAGCGCTCCCGGTGAATTAGGGAACATGCACAGAATTTATAAATCAGCTTTAAATTGGCATGTACACAAAACGTTTAAATTTGCGCTAATTCCGCTCCAGACCTACGATCAATAATCATGCGTGATGCAGCCCCTTTCTCGTTGCTCGTACTGTGGCCTCCACGAGGGCATTAGCATGATGTCAGCGCAATTTCACACCATCACATGCACGCTATCACGACCACCGCCGGTGGGGTGTTCATGGTCAAGGAATTTCCGTTGTCCTATTATTGGTGCGCATGAGGCGATGCAAAACAACCGTAAAAACAATGCGCTCCGCATATGGTAGAAGACGGCCTTGCCTACACCAGGCACACTTTCCACTAGTGCTCCTCTCACGGCAGTATAAATAGATCTGCTAAAAGCAGAAGGACCATATATTTCCGTCTACCCAACGGTTTTAATTTCGTGCCGACTGACATTTTAGTTTGAGCAACATCCAATGTTTCTTCTGCCATCATTGACTGCTCTGGTCTTTTTAAATTTCCGACCCTGCAACTGCCGTAAGTTAAGAAATTCAAACATTACCTTCACACGCTTTAAGAGGGACGTCTTCTAGCTGTTCAGCAAGACACCAACATCGACTATCTTTTCGCGATTGATTCTTCCTATGTGGTATGTGATTTAATAACTGCTAACTAATTTGAAACCTCTAAAATAAAACATGTTTACACAATTTCTTTCTCGTAGTTTCATTCGTCGACTTCCGGATTTGTGCAGGGAACGGCACAACGTCCATGTCAACCTCCGACTAATTGTGTAGAATTTTACCCAGGTGTGTTGCTGAACCTCTTTTATTGTTCTTCTTCATTTCAACGTTCTCGAATGTCGACATCATAACGCCATCCTAGACAGGTACTATATAATTCAAAGTGAACAAGATATATCTTTGAATGTAGACTAGGAGTGGAATGTAAATTAGATCGCAATAAGACCACTTACAACTATAGTATTTGCACATAATAATAATTTGTAATCGTTTCTCAAGCCACAAGCCTGTAACCTAGTCAGCCCAATTATACTTTCGTTTGTGACCTTTTATTGACTTCTCCATTAAAGAAAAGAGGAGTTTTATGATCAAGGCCGACAGTCACGCAAACTACTCTGCGGTAATTCTCACGCCCGAAGCATCTGACCGAGCTCCAATCGCAATCGTCATAGTGAATGAGGGTGAATTTATTCCAGGTATGTTTTAAATAATACTGCACTTGCCAAAACCTTGAAAGTTAGAACTTGTCTCTAAAAACAAGCTCCATAAATCTGTTCGTTAATCAAGGAAATTAAAACCTATTAACTTATCTCCCTGTTACATTCGTAGACCTTCGTGGCGTCCAGTTCATAAAACCTGTTATCTTCAAATCGTTCAATGAGAATTCATTTGGCGTGATCTTGGATGAAAATGTAAAGGTAATGGAAGAACAAATAAATTTCATATTTATCTAACTGATTTGAAACAATGCGTTTTAACTTAGTCAGTCTGCGGTTCGAAAATTCACTGCCCCAGAAGATTTTAACTTAAGCAGTTTTGATTGTTTTCAGGAATTTAAACTCATGGGAAACATCAGCAAATATGGCTCGCCTTCAACTGGGACAGGCCTGGAAATAGTTATTCCGAATGGTAAATTACTTTCCACTTAATTGGACAAAGAAGCGCCAAAAGTATTTACCTCCAGTTTACATTTTTAGAACGAGTTAACGGTGGACAGTACAAAATCATGAGAGTTACAGGACGTATGGCGACGCAACGTCTATCATTCTCCTTGACAGACAATGCTGGAAACTCACCTACGTACGATTTCACACCTAGCAGCAATGCACCCATTTTGATGATGCAAACACATTTACTTCAGTGGCCGAAGACATCCAAAGCATCAGGAGCGTTGGAACATGCAAAATGGAGCGCCTTGCTCATAAGCGTGACTGTCCTGTATACACTTTAAAAGGCAAGCAAAACATAGGCCAGTCGAGAACAGTGTTAAGCATTCCTTATATTTTGTCATTAAAATCTGTATTTGAATAGTGTTCGTTCTTTCAGTCTTCAAAGGGTTTGTTGAATAGTTTTTTAGGTTATCGTATGTCAGTTTGATAGTGGACAATTGACAGAACGCCAAAATGTGGAAAGGATATTAAGCGAAAATTGTTCAGTCTTAAGAAGTGATAGAACTCACAGCGCCAAAATAATTACGGTGCAGTTACGCCTTCGAGGGAAAAGAAGAAGAGGCCAGCATAAGGTGTGCGTTCTACACAAAACCTCAGCCTGAACGCGTATCTGTTTGTGAATGAAAAAGCGTCACATGAAAAGCAGTCAGTGTCCGCTTGCTCGGCTGATAGTGGAGTTTGTGGGCGCCTGCGAGTAACCATCAGCGGGACTGCCATTTTTCTTGTTTTGTGGCCGGGCGCCGTGATCATGTAATTCCTGGTGTGGGCACCAGAGATGAAAGGTTTATTGCCGAGAGAGGTGTTGCAGAATGGCCTTCGACAAAGACCTATTGCGAAAGAAGTAGTTTCCCTAGACTAATAAACAATAAATGCGATTATGCACACAGAATACGTCCAGACTTGACTGGGTATAATGGGCGCTGGACTTATGGATGACGCCTCCAGAAGTGAGCTTCAACTCCGACAGCAGATTTCCGCTGGCAATACATTTAAATGCCTTTCCGCCAGATGATTCAGCGTCGAATTACAGCAATTCAGACGACAGGTCAGCAGATTTATACTCTCCCTTCGAGGTGGAATAGTCAACCTCGAGCTGAACTAAAAGTAGATGCTTGGTCTAACTGACGAAATTGTGGAAAAGTCAGCAACCTCGATGTGATATGGATCCACTTTAAGAGGGTCAACGCTGTGTTCTGATAAACGCTTTTACAACCTCAGCAATGATGCCTCCAATGGAATGGAAGGAATTCCGCAAACGATGGGAAGGAGACGCTCACTGAACAAAAATTGACAAGGGTTTAGTCAAGGATTGAAAAGAATAGGGCGAATTGACTCGGAATGTAGTGGGACCTGGAGGTTATTCTAGGTTTATGAGATAGTAATGTAAATGTACCTTGTTTGGATTCCGACTACTGAGGCGCTGGTCAAATGCAAACATTTTCTTCAGGTTAAACTTCTAAGAGTTTATGCCAGCAAATCTGAAATTTTGATGGTTTTGCGAATACAAGGACCGAAACGCAGACAACTCGTCCGGCTTGAGGGAAATATAGATTGGTAGTTTTCAAGTTGTGTGACCAAGAGTATGAAATGGCCGTTTAAAATATGCAGGTTTATTATGGCCTTGGTGTGCGAGGAGACGGTGAAGAACTACTGGGGATATATATAGCTTTCGGACGCAAGCTATGTAAACAATCGCATTGCTATATCCGCATGTTAGCACGCGTAATGCTAGCATGTCCTGATTCCCACAGTGGACGCGACCGGTCCACTGCACCGTTAGACGGCGTGAAACCACCAACGCCATAACCAGTCTCCGTGATTTCGTTCCTCTTTCAAAATGTGTTCAAAGCCTCAGCGTAATACCACGGCAGTTCGAGGGATCACAAGTCCTTATGCCTTGAATACGGAACCCAAGTTTCGCAAACTTATCTCCGTTTATGTCTGATGCTTGTTTGTGTGTGCTCAGGTACTTATTGGCATTTCCAGATTCCGGTGGTTTACCGGCTTGTCCTAGTCCGAATGAACAAAATGTTGGCTGAAACAGTGAGAGGTTAGTCATTCCGCCCATTTACCAGTACCATCCTTGAATCCTCTGATGTTATTACTAAATAAATTGCCTCTCAACTCCTCGCAATGCATCAAACGAGACAAGTTTTTTATAGCTATTGGGTAGATATATGAAAAACGCCTGCGACCTAGCTTATTTGTGCATATGATTTAATGAAAGCGTTTAACTCCATGATCCACTTTGGATAAGACCAGATACAGTAGAATTACAGAGAAACATTTTTTAAGGCGCAAAAAATGCAAAATTCGGCGTTCGATGTGTTTCAATAGAAAACACGGCCATGCAATGGAAAGGCATTGTGGCATTGTCTTTTATATTTTCAGCAGTTGTAAATATAAAACATCAGGTTATGTCCGCCAGCCAAATAAGAAAACACATCAATCACAAGGACGTGGTTTGTGTTTGAACTATTGGTGAACGTTATGTCTTTGTTCACAAGCGTGCGGTGAGTGTTTTCTTTACTCCTTCGTAGAGGATTACATTTTATACTTAAGGAAAGTGTTGATTTAGGTTTTTTAAAAGTTTTACATTGTGGGATTATTTTAATCCGTTCGACGTCCATTCATACAGCATCGTATTTGTCCATTTTTGAATGCTTATCAAGAAAAACCCAGCACTGTTCTCATCCATTATGTATTTTATGAACGCTCTGTGGCATAATCTTAAAGGCATAAGGAAATATAGGCATCCCTTTATGCGAAAAAAAATGTACCTTGCCTTGAAGTCGGTAAATGCCAATACAGCGGCTGATAGTGCTCAAAATTATCCGGTAATAAGAAAACTTGCTCAAAAGCTAAATATACCCTTTCTTCGGCTACACGCTGTGAGACCAACATCATTCTCCCTCAAATGAGTGAAGGAAAGCATGTTAAATTGCGTTCTTCTTATAAAACATTTAAATTTATATGACTTCCTAAAATCAATGTAAACCTGCATGCAAATTAACTAGTCATATTTTATCGAGTGCTGTTTCCATAGGAGTTTGAAAAAAGCGCATTCAAAACCGGACACTCTAGCAAGTCTGAAACACTGTAGGATTATGCTGCATGGTTATTTATTTTACAACTCCATCCAAGTGAGCCTTTTTTACCGTACTCTAAAACAAAAAAGCCCTTTGTCACTGTATGGAATTACGGCTAGTAAGTTTCTGAAACCGACGGATGCACAGTTTTCTTCGATGATTTTTAAATTGGACCCACTATATCCATCACATCTGTGCGCCACTTATTCTGCAGGGGTACAGCTAATCGTCCTAATTCGGACATCTATATTTCAATTATTGACCTGTTGCCTCGGTGAGCTAATAGGTCCTTGTCTTATATGCTCGTTTCGACCTGTACTTATGTCCTGCGATGCACAAAATGTCTGTCCTACGATGACAAATCGTCTTAGAATTCAATATACGTCAGCTCGTGGGGCATGTGGTGAAAGTGATTATATTATGCCGGATGAATTATTTATTCGTTAGTAATCAAAACAGCTATATACTAATACACCTCTTGGAAACCTTCGCAAACGTAAGGATCCATTGATCGTTCCACAGAAATTTTTATTTGCACGGACTTGACAAATTTTCGAAATAATATTCCTAGGCCATTAAGCATGATTGACTAGACTATGTGGTCAGAATCCATTCATCCCAACAGCACATGGAATCTTAGGAATAATCTACTTTGGCGCCGAAAACGGGAAGATTACCGGTAGAAACCCCACAAAACTTGGTCCCATTCCGTGCTGAATGTTGCTTTGCGCGGGCGGTTGCTACACGTCAGCTCACTTAGAAGGCTGTCGCAATCTCATGAAAATATCGACCGGTGCCTTTCATCTAAGGCAATAACAAAAATCCCGCTCGGCACGAGGAGGACAATTAAAAACCACCCGCACCCCAGAGACGTAGAGAAAAACACTTTGTAGCATCAAACAAAGTCCTGCTATGCCAAGACACCCACTGATGTCTCATCGTACAGACGTCAGGCTAAAGAGTTATGATTTACGGCTTTTATGCTTTCTTGAAAATGAATCGCTAGCCTGAAGCAACGCAGTCTAAACTAAGCTTCCTTAGCTTGGGCAGAGTGCTTGTGAAGTTTTTAAAGACAGTCAAATGATCAAGCCTACGTCATTGCCTACGTTCTTTTTCACAGTGGCGCTTATCAATTACACAACATTTTCGGTCTTGATTACAAAAATTTCTGAGCTATTTATGACTTCTTCTTAAAAGGACAAAGAAAATCACGTTGGTTTCTTACTCGGAAAATATAGATCATTCAGTTGATTAGCCCTAAACAAAAGTCGATTCTAAAGTTTTGAAAAGTCGAAAATATCATGAGTTCTGCAGATACCCGTTTCAGATATAATCGTTTGGCAAAAAAGTCTAAAAAGACTTGTTTAATGCATAGTTTTATAAAGTTCACCATGGCCTAAAACGGCACCATAAATCAATACGGAGAATTCATATACCAAGCGCGATTTTAGGCAGTGGGTTTGGATAAAGCGCATACGGAATCTGGTAGTTTGAACTGATTACCATATCTTTGGATTATGCCGTACGATAATTAATACTGCAATATCGCGTAAAAATATGTACATTCAGAAACGCGTTGCAGAATCTTAATTAGTATTGTTGACATAGCCCGCATATTGTATGCTAAGATTAAAAATCAAAGGTTCGCCATGTCTGCCGTATTGGATTCAGCGTCAAAATTCATATTCAAAAGAGATCGCTAGTTAAATTGACAGTTAAATCAGCAGTCGGCCTATGAAGCCTGTTCGTATTGAGCGAGTGCGGATTATAGTATTTTTTCTTACACGCAGGGAAACACTTTCCCAACTTATATGTGATTAATTGATAAACGGACAGAATGTTTATTTTGCACTCCTTATAGTTCTCTACTTCTGGAAAGCGAATGAGAAATCCGTGAATATTTTATGTGTGCCCAAGTATTTCAAGGGATAAAAGAGTAATGGAAGTAATCTTATTAAACATATTGACGTCTTCTAAACCATCTGATGTGTCACGGGTTGACAAACTCCAGCATTATTTCATTTTGCAGCATAGCCGACAAAACTTAACGTTAAGGTCTGGCCTTACCTTAATGACAGAATGGGTAATGCCTTTCTTTAATGAAGAATACATTGCTGCGCTTCCATGCAGCGTTCAAATTGGAAACGGGAAAGCGGAAAACGCACGGCTGGTCAATGCATCGGCTGCCCCATCTAGAAGCCGCGTGTCTTGGTAAACCCGGGAAAACCGTGATTTCAAGTGTACCTTCTGTGTAAATACATCTGGCGACAACTGCGACTCGCATGCTGAGCGTTTGACCAGTTATTATGAAAGGGAGAACGAAAGTGCAATTAGCACTTTGGTAACGCTTTTTGGAATTTCGCGAAACGATACTACCAATCATCGGAAGCAAAAATACAAATAAATCGCAAAGCAGGCAAATTCAGTCATTACGAACAGCAGCCAGGATATGACAATTAGAATTTTAGTACACTGTGTACTGATGAGAGGTATTTATATGAAAGCTGTCACTGATGCCTCACTTTTATATTTCATGTCAAACTGATATTTACGACTCAACGGGCACGCACCGAGGTCTTTGAAACAAGATCAACAATCAGAAAGGCTGCATCTTGTGAAATATCAGAGATATTTCTGAGGAATTGGAAGACGTCACGCGCAAACGGGACCCCATCTGTCCGATCTCGCAAGTAGCCAGTCAGGTGCAGTTCGTCTCCTGAAAACTCGCATCATAATTAGAATAACTCACGAAAGTACGCTTGTCAACTTAATGGACAGAGTTGGCACTCGAAGCTCCTATTCCTATATTTTTCGGCGGAACCTACAGCATTGGTTATATCTTGAATCAATCAAAACATTTCCAAAGATTAACTGAGCTGTAAAACCGAAAATATTTCCCAAAATCTCCGTGCAATATCCGTTAAAACGTAAAAAATGTAAGTTATGCAAGAGGCTGGGTGCGCGCATGACGCTTCCTGCATAATGTGTCCCGGCAACTAAGTGCAAAGTAGGTGGATACAGTAGGTGGGCTAACACATGAAATGTCAACCGAAATTTCGAAATGCGTTCTCGTTTCGAAAAGATTAATTAATTAGAGTTGTGAAACTAATCATCATACAGCATAATTGTACAAAGAGCCAGTTACCTCAGGGTGCCGGCTTTTGAATGAAATTATTTTCGACGGCGTCCAAAATTACACTCTGCAAAAAATGACTTCTTAGGCAGCATGCAATTTTCTTATAGATTTTCGAAACTCATAAAAATTCAATGATATTTCATGAAAAACATGCTTGAAAATAACCATTCGTCTACGTATTTGGTAAAAAACCACGTCTTCTTTCAAGTTAATACCCAAAGGATGAGTATACTTTTGTTTTTGAAAAGAATTTCTCATTGCGGAATAATCCTGTACCCGAATTGCTCTTATACTTGTATACAGGGTTTCCAAACTACAAGCCATATATTTTCCGTGTACAGAAAAACATACATTTCTTTACGGTATTAAGAGGAGACCATATGGGGTTAATTTAAATTAAATGGTGGATTTGAGCAATCTTGTGACCTTTACAAGCCACATGGCTAAATTCAGATACATGACGTTTTATGAAAGGGCATTTCGCGGTATTAAAAAATGTCATTATTAGAACCTGTTTTAAGACCGAATTATACTACCCCTTCGAGTGTAAAATTGAAAGAAGTCGTAGTTTTCTCCCGAATAAGTGGACGAATGAGTATTTTCACGCATGTTTTTCATGATATATAATTGAATTTTTACGGGTGTGGAGAATCAATAAGAAAATTGAATGCTGCTTAAGCAGTCATTTTTCGGAATGTAGTTCTTGCACGCAGTTGGAAAGTTCATTCGAAAGCCGGCACCCTGATGTAACTGGCTTATTATACAGTTATCCTGTATGATTGTTAGTTTCACAACACTGCTTAACTTATCTTTTCGAAACGAGAACACATTTTGAAATTTCGATTGACATTTCATGATGTAGCTCACTTACTGTATGTCTAAGACCAATAAAATCGGAGGTGTTTTTGCCAAGAAATATTTGCGATGACCGACAAATGTATGTTAAAGTGGTATGCATTATCGGCCGACCAGTTTGGAATTTTTATATTGAAAATATGCGGTGATTTCTTGCACCAAATATAGGTAAATCTGCATTTTAAATTAATTTAATTTACCGATGTATAATAATTCTCCGTGTAATGTTAGTGCGAAGTACTTCGTGCTCGGACGGGGATACGTTTCATTGGACAGATAGTCTTAACTACCCTCCCAATGCGTGTTCTGTAGTGAAACCAACTAATGGGCGTAAGCATATGTTCTTTCCCAATACTAAACTTAACCCATAGGCAAGAGTCCACAGTCAGTTTACAGTCCATCCATTTCGGATAAGTAAAACCCAGGGGCAACAGTTAACTGTCAACAAGTTCGCACTGCTGCCAGCACCGATAGAAAAGTTGGTTATGTCAAATTAGTCAACAGTTTTTTCCTACCATCTGCCTATTGGCGGCTTGGTAATAATACGTGGTCATTTTGGTGAAAATATTAACACTGCCTTCCCGAACGACCTTGATAGTGTCTGGTGTCTGGTGTGCGGCACTTCGCGTCTCCTTGCCCTCCGCTGCTTGTCACGCTGCCCACCTGTCCACCTCATACTCCCTGTCGATCGACGCCAATCAGCACTGTCTCTACTCTGATTGGCTGGCGGAGGGCAAGGAGACGTGAACTGCCACAAGTCAAACATATCGATTTCTGAGCAAAATACGGAACATGACGATCCATTACCGTTTGACATATTCAAGTACGCACGCAGGGGTGTGACTGCCTATGCATGTCCAGTCCAATTCAGCTCGGGTCATTTATGCGTAGTGCAGGTCTGCACCTTTGAATTTATAGCATGTCAAAAATTGGAAAAGTTGTCACAAAAAGGTAACAAATAATCGGACAAGCGTCAGTTCGGTACAGATAGACGGACTGTTTCAAGTGTTAGTGGTGCGAGCAGTAGAACAGTAGTTGTTTGGAGTGCAGTGGAAGAAAGGTATCCCAAGTGACAATGAATGCATGGGTAAATGTCAGTAAGCGCAGGCGCTGGATTGGAGACAATAATAAATTTCACTAAATATGTTACCGAAATATAGAAAGTAGTATAGAAACGATGGGGTTTTCGCTTTTGCCAAGGTTACAGAGGTTGGGTGGTATTATAGTGGACACCGCTATACAAATCCAGCTTCATCTTAAAGACCTCGAGAAAAGCTGACATAACGAAATCCAGAAGCAGGGTATTCTAAGCTTCGAGCACTCCGGTGGAGAAGATGAACTTTCGTGTGCCTAGCCCGGCCCCGATCACGTGTAGTTTGGATGGATGACCTATTAGGTTCGTGGTTGTTGCTAACTCGAGAAAGTCCCCCAGTACAAGGCTGCAGTACTGTTCGCGTATGATACGAATTGATTGTATCAGGTCATCCCGTAACTGCCTGTAACACGAGGGACAGAGATCAAGATTAGGTAACTGTGTTTCATAGGGTAGTGAACCCTGTCATGCCACAAGATTCGTTCCACGACTTTGAGCCCGTCCAAGGACGCTGAGTTCTCTAAGCTTGAATAGCAAACACGGATTGCGGCAGAACAAACGTTCGAAAGACTTTAGCTAACCAGTCTTCGCCAAGGGCAGAGAAAGGCCGCTTGACAAGACAGACAACTGACATTGCAGAGTTGGCTGCCTTCGTGCACTGCAGCGAGGGTTTGAGCGAGATCGTAATCCATATTCCCAGGTCCTGCGAGTCCACTTCTTGCAGTGACATATCATTTAGACAGAAAGCCATTGGACTCAGAGAGCTGGTTCTGCCGACTTGAAAAATATTGCAGCTGTTCTCACTGGACGGTACTATTGGAGTCGGTTAGGTTTGCCTGCAAATGCTCTTCGTCATCTGCAGGTCGAATGACGCTACAAAGCTTAATATCATCCGCGAACATGGCGAAACGACAATCCAGTTCACAAACGCGTCCACTGACATAAACAATGAACAGAGTCGGATAAAGTACTGAGTTTTGGGAACGCCGCTTTCAACGGCAACCTCAGCCGACTGCTGGTCACCAACATCAACAGATTGAGAACGGTCAAATTGGAAGCTTTGGAAGCATTTTAAGAAATTACCCTTAACGTCTGTTTAGTTTAGTTAATGCAGGAGTCACTGATGTGACACACTATCAAATGCCTTTTTAAAGTCAATATAGATTGCTTACAGCGTATTGTCTTCATCAAATGACCGAGTTCAGCGTTCCAAACAGTTGAGCAAGTTAGTCGCGCAGGACCGGCCGCTACGGAACCCATGACCCTAGTCCACCGCCTAATTTTTACTTAAAACCATAGAGAAATTATGGTTATTCGTATGCCGAAAATATACAGTGAATGGAGTGTAACGGCAGGCCGCGTTCACATTTATTTGGAAGTTGGAAAAGTTTTTAAAACGAAATTATTCCCTTCACTCAAGAGTAAAATTTGAAGAAGACGTGACTTCCACCAAATGAGTAAAAAATGAATGTTTTTATACACGTTTTCCACGAAATATAATCGAACTTTTAAAGGGCAATGAAAATCAATGACAACAAATCATGCGACTTAAGTAGCCTTTTTAACGGACTGTGGTTTTTGCATGTGGCCGGAAAGAAGTTAGCTCAAAAGCCGGAATCTCGGGGTGTCTGATCTATTATAGAAGTATACTGTACGATAATCGATTTCAAAACGCTGCTCGAATAATCTTTTTGGAAATAAAAAGACATTTCATGAGTTAGCACACCTACCGAATGTTCTCAGTAGTCCTTCCCCGTCTCGTTGCCTATCGGTGCCATAATCAACCTGTTCGCGAAGTCAAATTCTTTACCCTACGTTAGTGTGTGGATAGCGTGTTGACACATCGGGTCGTTGTCTGAACGGCCAGTAAACGCTTCAGTATTGTTGAACTGTAAGGCCTAAGGGTCCGTAAGCGTCTGTTACGCCAGGATCAGCAAGCCATGAACCCCGTAGTCTGTTATGTGGTGGCCGTTCTCTGACATCTGGTTCCCTGCCGTTAGACGTGTTTGCGCTCCGCTGGATACACAGGTCGTGAGCATGGCTGCCTGGTCATCCTCCCTCTTCTGACCCGTCGGTGTGCTGTAGTTGTTGATTAAAATCCTGGCCAATTGTTGTGTGGACCAGGGATGTTGAGTGGAGCGCAAAGGTGGGGGGCTCGGCCGCGCCATTCACATGAGCCCTGTACGCCTCCGGTCTTATTGACCCTGTCATGACACCGGGCTCAGCTGGAGGAGGAGGATAATGGCAGAGTGAGGTAGATGCTGCGCAAGTCTACGCCCACTATGAACTGATTCACGCTCTTCATATTGCTGTGAGGCACCTTGTGGTCGTCGTTGCGTACGACGGTCGACGGTCGTGTAAGAACAGTCATGGCTCCGGTATGCGTATCCCGATGGCTACATCGGGATACAGCAGGCATTATTTTGAATGCATGCTTATAACAAATGCCAACTATTGTAGGTGTGGCTGCATGCACGGGCGCAGAGCCACGCCGCGCCTCTTGGTTTGGCACGCTCCCCCCCCTTTTCCTGCTGTGTAAAACTCTGGTCAGTGTACGCTGTGAACCAAGGAGTGTGGCCGAACGCATAGATGCGGATTTTCGCAGTGTCAGTCAACTTCACCCCTCACGCCTCTGGTCTTTATGACTGTCTTGACACAAGGCCCAGTTGTGGGATGAGAAGGAGGAGCGAGTGATTTGGATGTTGCGTAAGCCCATTATCCCTAAAAAAGAAATCACACTCAAGTTACCGTCCCTGCTCCCATCCCGCTGAGGAGCCCATAGTGTCATGAGGCCGAAACCACGGATTAATAGTATTTTTGTCTCGCTGGTTTTCTTCCTAATAACCACTGAGACTACAATGACAAATGCATATGAAAAGCCCTACTTTTTGACATTCGTCTCAAAGGAAGTAGTGCAGAACATGTATAGCTTGCCAAAACTGACGGTCATTAGAGGCATTATATGTGAACTACGAAAACTCAAACTTTCATTTTTCCCCAGTACCAAGGCAAAAATAAAAATCCGCTTCAATCAGATAATACGAGGTAGGCCTTTATAACGAGGACAACTTTCATCAACTTGACATGCGGACGAAATGAGCGAGATTGCTCAGTACATTTAAAAATGGTGGTGGTGGTGGTGGTGGTGGTGGTGGTGGTGGTGGTGGTGGTGGTGGTGGTGGTGGTGGTGGTGGTGGTGGTGGTGGTGGTGGAGACACTGACGTGTCTTTCAGTGGTCACAGACTGTCCACCAACCGTCCACATTGCCCAGGTATTCCAACCCCGGGACTTGAAACCATACACCGACACCCGCGGGGAGGCCAACCTACACATCGGAGGTGATGAGGTGCCTATGCCATCTCAACTAAGGGAGCGCAGCTTGCTTTTCGTGGCCTCCGTCACATTTCAGCCTTACTTACAGTATATCAAAATTGAATGCATGCTTAGTAGACTATCGTGAGAGAATAGGTCCTATTTGTCAGATAAACTGTCTTGGTTATCCCTAAATGACTTTAAAAGAGCAGTAACAAGACCCAGGATAAATACATTGTGGAATAAATGAAAGTAAGTGATTCGGTTCCACTCATTATTGAAACGTTGGACTCGTTTATCGCTTGTATAATCTCTTCTTGATTTCCGCTCCAATCGAGACGCCACACTTCAGGTGGTTTGAGCGCCTTACCTCTTCAAATGTGGATTAAAATTACGCAGAGGTTGCCGACTTTCCGCGGTTTCGTCAGTAAGAGTAAGCATCAACTTTCAGCTAGACACCAGGTCGAGTGTTCCAACCCGAAGAGGGACTATGTCGCGGCTGACTTATCCGCCAGACTGCTGTACTTCGAGGCTCAATCATCTGACAGGAAGACATTTAAGTGTTTTTGCAGCAGGAATCTGTGCTTAAGGTTTCGTAAAGGGGGCGTCACTCACAAGCTCCCTGCCCTTTATACCCAGTCACGTCTGAAGGTATTCTGTTCGCATGGTCGCACGTGTTGTTTGTTAGTCTAGGGAGACTACTTATTTCGCAGTAAGTCTTCACCCTAGGAATCACGTGATAATGGCGCCGGAATGCCAAAACATGCGAGCATTCAGCCCCGAAGGATGGTCAATTACAGGCACCCACAAACTCCATTCAACTGACTATTTGTCACGTGACGCTTTTTAACTCACGCCCACACACCATCCTAACGAACAGACGCGCACGCAAGCACGAAACAGGCCGCGCGTAATGGCTGAGCTTCCGTGCAGAATACACAACATCTACTGGTGTCTTTCTCCCTTCTCCTCGCAGGTAGAACTGAGACTTCTTCAAGAACTGAGACTCCATTATTTGGCGCTGTGAGTTCCCTCACTTCTTTATACTCCGCACATTTCATCTAGTATTCCTTTCACATTTTGACGCTGTAGCAAGTTTCCTCTAATAAACCGATGATGAAATAACCTTAAACCCTATTCGACAAACTCTGCGAAGATTGAAATGACGAACTTTATTTAAATACGGATGAGATGAAAAGTGTTCAACTGCTTTCCTAACGGACTGATGTTCTTAATTGCCGATCAAAACGCATACAAGACAGTAAGGCCTATGAGAAAGGCACTGCATTTTGCGTTGTGCAATGCGCCTGATGTTGTAGATACCTTCGGCCACTGAAGTAGACGTGTTGGAAGCATTAAAGTAGGTGCACCGTCGATTGGTGCAAAATCGTGAGTAGCTGAATTTCCAGCATTGTCCGTCAGGGTGAATGATAGATACTCCTTCGTCACACGCCCTGTCACTCGCATGATTTTATACTGTATACCTTTGACTCGTTCTAAAAATGTAAACGGGAGGTAAATATTGTTGGCGCTTCTTGGTCCACTTTAAGTGAAAAGTAACTTACCATTTGGAATAACTATTTCCATGCCTGTATCAGTTGAATCCGACCCATATTTGCTAATGTTTCCCAAGAGCCTGAAATCCTAAAAACATCCAAAAACGCTTATGGAAAAATTTCGCACGACACAGAAAATCCAAATTGTATTTTGGCTAATTTAAAACGTACATTTTAAAGCCAACCAAGCAGAAAATCTTTTTGTTCCACGTTAGACTCATTTATCGTTTGTGTAATCTATCGTTGATTTTTCAGTTTATATCTGGCGAGGGAAATTAATCAGGAAACATTTTTGTGTGTAGGGAAGTTCGGTTTGTGGCGAACCGTTGATTGAATCCCGAGCGAGCTGAGGCAAACAGGCCAAACAGGGCGACGTCTCAGCTCACGAACGAACGAACTGTTCGGAAAGGTGACCCACTATCTCAAGTCACCACTCACACGCTGGAGGAAGACCATGGGTTCGACTTCGCCAACACGCGGATATTGGTGCGAGCGGGCAACAAGACGGGGCGAGAACCGTTGGAGGTGTGGGTGTCGGACACCAGCTCTATCAATAGCCACATTGATTTGCCTGCGTGTTATCACGCGCTCCGCCCACGCAGTCAGGTGGCGCGGCCCATATCGCCGTGAAGGCCAAACGCCGTCAATATGTTGGGGGGGGGGGATAATTGTGGGCCATGCAGCACAGACCAGACCTAGCCACGGACATAATCTCCCCCCCTCACGGCACAACAGTATAAATGTTTACACGTTGCTGCACTCTAACAGTCTTTGATGATGAACTTCTGTTCGAGTTCGATAGCTATAACCAATAAAGCCACCGTCCTAGTGATCGTGTTTTCGTCTTCTCTTGAACTGGTATCTCACCCGTTTTCCTCAAAGGTGGAACTGAGTCGCGATTATTGAGGCGCTGTGAGTTCTCCCACCTCTTTAGACGCCCCACTTTTTTACATTATGATGTTGTTTCAAGTTTCCGCTAACAAAATGACACGAAATATCCTAGAAAACTATTCAACAAACTCTGTAAAGGCTGAAAGAACGAACACGATCCAAATACAAATTTTAATGATAAAAGATGAAGAGGTTCATCTGTGTTCTCCAATGGCCCATGTTTGGCTTGCTGATCAAAACGCATTCCAGGCAGTTAGGCCTATGAGTAAGGCACTCCATCTTGCGTTGTACAATGCGCCTGATGTTTTCGATATCTTCGGCCACTGAAGCAAACGTGTCGGGAGCATCAAGATTGGTGCAGAATTGCTCGGTGTAAAACTGTAAGTAGCTGTCTTTCCAGCATTGTCCGTCAAGGTGAATGAGATATACGTCGTCTTCATACGTCCTGTCACCCGCATGATTTTGTATTGTTCACCGCCGACTCGTTCTTAAAATGAAAACTGTAGGTAAATATTTTTTGTCATTTCCAAGGGACTTTACAGAGGAAATTAACTTACCATATGGAATAACAATTTCCATTTCTGTGCCAGTTGAAACCGGCCCATATTTGCTAATGTTTCCCAAGATCCTGAACTCCTAAAAACAACCAGCATTGCCAAATTGTAATTCTGTGCGGCAGTGAAAATTCCACACATATGTCGGCTAAGTTAGAACGCATATTTTAAGGCCAGTTAGACGAACGCGAAATTTATTTGTTCTTCCATTACCTTTATATCTTCGTCCAAGATCACGGCAAACGAATTGTCATGGAACGGTCTGTAGATAACGGGTTTTATGAACTGAACGCCACCAAGACCTGCGAATTTGAACGTGAAGAAATTTTTTAAATTTTCATTAAAAATACTAACATACAATTTTCTGAAGCTTATTTTTAAAGACTAATTCATTATGTCAGCGTCTTTGCAGATGAAATGTGATGTAAAACGTACGTGGAAAGAATTCTCCCTCATTTACAACGACGATGGCGATTTGGGCTTTGTCAGATGATTCGGGTGTGACGATTACCGCAGAGTAGTTTGCGTGGTTGCCACCTTGGATCATAAAACTCCTCTTTTCTTTAATAAAAAAAACTCACTCTGATGACTTGGGCATTGGGTCTCAAAAAAACTTCATCTGGTCTAGTTAAGTCGTTTGTTTGAGGCTTTTAAAACGTATTCCACATAACTACGCTGGGTAACCTTTTCTCTGGTCAGAAAGCTCCCTCCTAATTTGCTGCAGTGGTCTGATTGCGATCTACTTTGGCCTTCACTCTATCTCTAATTACATATGAAGATAGATCCCGCCAACTGTAATTCAGATAGTACCTCTTGCAGACAGCATTTTGCCGTCGATATTTAAATATGCAGAAATGAAGAAGAGCATTTTTACGGGCTGAATGATTCACCTGGATAAAATTCTACACAGCTGGTTGGAGGTTGACATGGACGTTGTGGTGTTCCCTGCACAAATCCTGACTTTGAAGATTCAAACTATTTGAGCGAAAACAAATAAATGCATTTCTTTTCAGGGGTTTGAAAATACTTATCAGTCATTCACTCACGTACCACAAAGGAGGCGTCCACTGCGAAAAGATAGTCGATGGTGGTATTTTCTTGGACAGCTAAAAGGCGATCCTCTAAAAACAGGTAAACCTAATAAGGAATTTTATAACTTACGGCAACTGCAGGGTCGAACATTTAAAAAGGCCAGAGCAGTCAATAATGGCAGAAGAAACATTGAATGATGCTCAAACTAAACTGACAATCCGCGTGAAATGAGTCCGTTAACTAGACAGCAATATATGTTTCTTCTTCTTTTAGCAAATCTATTTATGCTGAAGGGAGAGGAGCGCCACTGCGCATAGGCTCACGTGCAGGAAAATGTTTTTACTGTAGAAAACGCTGTTTTGACGATATGTGTCAGACACATTTTGACGATTGTTTTGCTAGCTTTTGGGCGTCCCCACATGTCGGTCTCGCCTCATGCAAACAGACATTGGTCCAAAACACCCCCGGGGAAGTTGGGGCGATTGCGCGTGTGCAATGGTATGAAATTGCGTTGACATTCTATTGGTCGATTACGCCCTCGTGGGGGCGAGAGTCAGGAAGGCGAGAGAAGGTATGCATGAGGCATGATTATTCATCGCAGGCCTGCAACAGAGTCGAAAAAAAACTGCAGGTTTCATGTATGGCCTTCCTTAAAGCTACTTTGAAAATATTTTGCACTCTTATTTCCACTGGCAGCAGTATACTAAAACAGTGGTTCCTCCTAAAAAACGGAAGTTGCTTTCCAGAATCTCCCCACCCCCGCGCGATAAGTGAAGAGGCTGGCTGCCCTACGTGGTAATGGGTGCGTCAGTGATGCTCGTGGTGACGTTGCTGGTGGTGCGGATGTCTGCGGCGGCTATTGACGTATGAGTTACTGCAGGATCAACACGGTGGATGGATCAAAGTCTGGCAGGAGTTATTCGGAATGCGCACCCATGAAAAAGGCCAACTTTCCCGATATGGCGGCGCTCCCACGCACAGTCCCGCGCCGCGTCAGCTGGGATTCGAACCGCCCGCCCATTTATTTCCCTGTTGGGAAAAATCCTAGTCAGTGTAGTTTACGGACCAGGGCATGCGCTGGTACGCGGGGGAGCGGGTTTCCGTCGGCTGCACCCTGCCCCGCCTCTGGTCTTCCTTACTCTGCCTGATATCGGACCGAGGTGGTGGCGGTGGTTAAAGAGTGCAGGACATGCTGTGCAAGCCCACTATCGCTTTAAACTAAACCACGCACAGATCGCCGTCTCCGCTCTCGCCCTATCGTGCGATTGGCGGTTGGAATCGTTTACTATGACAGTCGAACTGTCATTATTGACGTCAGTGGGGACAGATGTTCAAACAATGGTCATTCTAATCATCATTGCAGATCATAGTTGATCTACTTAGCAACACCTTAGAACCCAATAACACGCATGTAAATTCGGTTAGTGAACACATGTTTTCAGAAACTCATCAGCAGGCCGATACATTTATAGCAGGTGGGCTAATTCGTGTGATGTTAACCGAAATTCTGAAATGCGTTTTCGTTTCGAAAAGGTCCACTAAGTAGGGATGTAAAATTAGTCAGTCTGCAACATAATTCTATATTGTTTCAGTTACTTCCGGATGCCGGCTTTCGAATGGACTTCCTTTGGGGCTGCATGCAAATACTACACTCTGTAAAAGATGACTACTTATATGGCATGAATTTTTCTCGTTGATTTTCGATGCCCCTAAAATTCCAATTATATGTCATAAAAACCATGCATAAAAGTATTCATTCTTTTGCTCATTCGGCAGATAATTACGTCTTCTTCTAATTTCCCACGTGAAGGAAGGGTAAAATTCGGTTTTGAAAAGCTTATAATTGTGAAATTTTTTTAAAACCGTGAAATGGCCGTTCATAAAACGCCATGTCTCTGCATTTACCAATGTGGCTTGTAAAGTTAACAAAATGGATCAAATCCACTGCTAAATTTTATAAACCCTATATGCATAATACATATTGACCCAACTGTGAAAAACTCGGCACCTCGGTGGGGTTCGAACCCTCTATGGTCCCCTTTTAATACCGTAGAGAAATGTGTGGTTTTCCGTGCGCGGAAAATATGCGGGTTTTCGTTTTGAAATCCTGATTCCAAGTGTGACGGTAGAGCGGATTCAAAATTATTCGGGAATCGGAAAACGTTATTAAAACCAGATTATTTCCCTCCATCGAGTATAAAATTGGAAAAGACGTAATTTTTTACTAAATGAACGATAGAAGGGATACGTTTATGCATGTTTTCCATGCATGCTACGTAAGTAGTCATTTTTTACAGAGTATAGTTTTTGCATGCAGTCAGAACGATGTTCATTGGAAAGGCTGCGAATTGAGGTAACTGAAATATTATAGAATTGTTCTGTTGGCTGACTAGTTCTACAGTCCTACCTTATTGCTCTTTTCGGGACGAAATGCATTTCGGTACATGGGTATTAATCCTTTTAATTGTGGACAGGATATAAACGTGTCCTAGGGGGCTACGGTAATCAGACTCAATGTTTCTCCGCCGTCCGCAAGACGGAGTCAGCGTGTTGAAGACGGTGGAGTTGGGGTGGGAGGGGGAGGGAAGAAGAGGGGTTCCAGTTAGATCGTAGGCGCTATCTGTATGTGAAACACGCGAAGCGTGTGTGACTATTCTCAGTGCGTCGGGATGGCGTGCAATCACCACCAGGGTAGACGGACTGTTTGTGTCAACTTCTTCGGACAACAGAGCGCTGGGTTCGCTAATCGAATTGTCACTGCTTCTGCTCTGGCTAGCACCCGTTTGCACACGTCTTTAGAGTAGTGTGCCGGTGCCCGGTAGATAACTTTAAAGGCTTCTTTAGCGTCGGTTTGGCCGTTCGTATCGACTAGATGTGCGAGAATTGAACTTGAATTTGATCGATTTTTACCTCTACCTGGCCAGGCAGACATTTGTTCGCATACCGTCTTTTCCAGACGTCTCGTTGTATGGCCAACACGTACCACTCCTCTCGAACAGGTGAATTAATAAATACACACGGATGTGGCCTGTAACGGCAGTCGGTCTTTCCTTCCCAAATATCGAAAAGAGTACGCGCGGGTTTGCCGCGAGGAAGAAACTCATGAGAGCTGTCCTAAGACGTCTCACTAATTCGCTTGCTGCGTCTCCTAGAAAAATCGGTCTTAGAAATATATCTTTCTTCCCTGCAATTGCACGGTCAGGTTTTATGGCACGCTCTCTAAAATTCCGGAAGACTAATCTCTTTGGATAACCGTTTACTCGGAGAGTGTTTTGCAACTGCTGGAATTCTGCTTCAACAAACTCAGCAAGCGACTTAGTGAATCGACGTCTTAAGACAGCCCTCATGTAGTCCTGTCGGTTGTGATCGGTTAGATGATCTCCTACTGATTGCCATACTGGATTCCTCCCGTTGTGGTATTGGGATCAGCGTAGCATATCGCGTTTTGATCTTTCTTAACTTAATTCATGGACTTTACATAGGATTAAACGGTGCCGAGGCATGGTGCCCTAAATTAAAGCGGCGATCACCTTTGCTTTTTATTTTTCTATCCAATTACAGTATAATAAAATCAGAGTGGAAACCTTATTTGGACTAGACGGCAGTTGGTAGCCAGGCCCCGTATTACAGTTGGCTGGGGGGTTTGTTTACTGGGGCTATTTTGTGGGGCTCCATAATCGCATCTGACCCATTTGGCTTCCGTTTTACGTTTGAGGTTAGGATTAGGGTACAGGTTAATGGTTTCCGATTTTGGGGTTAGGGTTATGCCGTTAGGCTTGGGTTTTCGGGTTACGGTTGGGGTTTGAGTGTACGATTAGGTTTAGGTATTACGGTTAGGTTTTTCAGTTACGGCTATGTCTAAGGGCTACGGTTACGTTTACGATTTCGGTTAGGATTAGGGTTGCCGTTAGGGTTAGTGGTAAAAGTTAAGGTTGAGGTTAGGGTTAGGGTTAAGGTTAGGATTAGGTTTAGGGTCGCCGTCCGCTTCCCCATTCCTGGCTACCAACTGCCTACTAGCTCCTATTTGTAATGACTTTTGCGTAGGGCACTCCCAAACGTCAGACTGAAGTCGAGCATGGTTCAGTTTAAAAACTTAACAAAATATGTAATTTTCGATAGGCTGCAAAACTATGCCCAATTAATAGGCGTTCCGCTGGATTTTCTCTAGAAGTTGTCGATATGACCAAGCATTCGAGAATATGACCTGATATATGTTAAGCTCATATTCAGCATTCATGCGTCAATAGGCGTTTAATTTCAGAATACGTTACAGCTGACGTATTGTGTGTTTACCCTTTGTTAGCGGTCAGCAGCTTAGTACTAATGCTGCAGAGCATTGAAAAAATCGATATGAGTATCATCCAGTTTGAAAAAACAATCGGCAAGATGTGGCCATGTAGCCTTATCTGATGGACACAATACTATTGGGGTTGGGATTGAGGTTTAGCGTTAAGACTAGGGGTTAGAGTTAGGGCTGTGTCGTGGATTAGGGTTAGGGGTTAGGGCAACTATTTCTAAACCACTTAAAGTACAACCGTGCATTCCCAATAGATTTTCTTTTGCATACAACTACATGCCCTCGTCGCCTGTGCGTTCCCAAGCCCCACCTGTAAAAACCCCTAGTACCACCTGTCCCGCATTACAGATGGCTGGGTTTTGTTTACTTCAAGTGCGGCTACATAACCACATCTGACCAAAGAGTCCTCTTCGATGGTACGTTTTTTCACAAATTTTAAAATATGCGCTTATTCTTCGCGAATGGACTTCAGTAATTTTATCTCAGTAACAGTGCAGATGGAGACTGTCTGTCATATGAGGAACAGACCGGTTAGCAAAATCAGCCATGCATAATATTCAGTGGGCTGCCTGGGCTGTTGTTTTTTTCCTCGCAGGTATAAACAAGTCTGACACCAAATGCCATACAGGAGGAGGTGAAGGTTATTCAGGCAAAGTGCGCTGCTACTCGAGGCGAAGTTGCCAAAACTCCTACACAATCACATCAACGTCCGATGGTCCGAAGGGACAGTAAGCGGATCGCGATGGCCGACGAATCTCGCAAACATAACATGTACTCGCACATTGAAAATGTCGACGCAGAAAAACAGTCCAAGTTACGGATATGGTTAAACCATAATGTGACTACGGTTCGGCTCTGAAATCTAGTAAACAAGGGGAAAATTTGAACACGGCCTGTCTGAAGGTGATAGTCAGTAAGTGGAGACGGCACACAGCAAAAAGACATAAATACATCTTAAGGCAGCGATGCCACATCGGTTGGCGCTGATAGAAAAGAAATCTGCGTTTCGTTTTGTAGAATTGGCCTTCCAAGTCTCGCAGATAAATGCGCTTCTTCTTTCTTATTCAACAACCCAAATTTGCGGAAAACCGAACCCCTCCCCCCCCCTTAAGCCGGGATATCTCATGTCGATGCACGCACTGAATTGTCTGTTGTTTAATTTTTCGGTAGAAAACATACGGCAAACGGGTAAAAGGAGGCGGTCCGTTTATTAAGCCGGTTCGTCCATTAGATGTACCGAAAGGTCGATACTCTAGACTGAAACAGAGGCTAGATCAGATATCAAGTGGCATTATCGGCAATGCGCAACTATAACAAATGCCAACATCCCGGGTGTAGTGGCAGACCCAGTTGGAGGTTCACGCCGTACCTGCGTAAACATTTCCCACCGTCGAGCCCATCGAAGCGCATCGCGCCCAAAGGTATTGCTGCAACCGTTTCTGGTGGTAGGCTCCAGTGATAATCCGAAACGTCAGGCCAATAACCTTCTTGTTCCAGTGATCGCGTCTCCTACTTCTCCTTCCGAACTGCTCCCTGGAACTCGCCTGTTCGTTTCTATCAAGCTGTACCAGTTGGGATCCTTAGTGCGGGTTCTCGCTGTATCAGCCACTTGCGTCATCTCTCACCTTCAGTCTACTGGATTATATCATGACATCAGACCCAGGCTCGTGCAATGAATGAAACTGAGGCGTTTAGCAATTTTAGACGATTGTTTTAGCGTTTTTGATTTACCCTAGGTGAGTAGAAAACCTCAACAATGTTACGTTTTATCTTTCTTCCTTTCTGATGTAACAGTTGTCCGATTTCTTTGAGAAGGTATTGTGTCCGTTGAGTTTAGTTAGGTTTTTGTTCTTATCACGTACGTCAATTCTGAATGCCCTTATGGTGTCTATTGTGCAGAAACACAATTAAGGCAAACACCATGACGACGCCTTGCTTGTCAAAATAATTCAAGAAGGGGAAGTCGTAATGTATTAAGGTTACTGTTTCTTTTGACAAATTTCAAAAGTCGCGAAGTTTTGTTTCAAGGAGTTTTTTGGAATGTGGATTCAGATATGCATCATCCATAAAGAGCAGTGTCCTTTTGATTTCATATTCCAATAGCAGACATGCAGGCATTATGATTTTAAACCAAATCACCGCATACCGTCTGGCTAAATTATTACATTGGAACACTAGAACATAACTCTCAATCTATCCGATGTGTTCAGCTGTTAATTTTCTGTGAATGTTGCCTCAGTTAAGGGGATTAATTGTGTCTTCACTGTTTCAATAGTTATTTTCAATTGTATTCACAAGTGAGCAAAATGTTGGAATTGTTAAAGAAATCGGATGTCGCAAGCAGGCAGATAATACTCAGTCGACGAATTACGTCAACACAATGTTTAGTCTTTTGTCACTGGGCAGCTCGGTATACTCGATATTGTGCAGTTAACAGACCATCACAAAACACTGCATATTATGCGCTTTTTTAAATGAAAGGACAATGAATCACTAGCAGAAACATGCATTAAGCAGGCATAATAGTGTGCTAGGGGATTCTATTTTATTGAATTCACAATGTGGTTAGTGTGCTCCATAGAATGATCAATTTTCATCGTTCAAAAACGACCGTTCCACTTTTAAGAATGAAGTAGTGTGTCTTCTTCTTTACGTTACAAACTCTTCATATTGACCCAACTGTGAAAAACTCGGCGCCTAGGTGGGATTCCAACCCACGCAGTAAGGGGAAGGCTTTAGCGCAGCCAACGCTCTAACCACCTGAGCTACGAGGCCCCACCGAGGCGCCGAGTTTTTCACAGTTGGGTCAATATGAATTAGCCAAAATCTGCCAAAATATCAATGAGTTACAAACTCTATCACGGTGGACACTGAAAAGCGGACCCTGTTGCACCAGGCAGATTCTATGCTTATCTAAACGGCATTTTAATGTCCTTTAGAACTTAATATTAGGTAAAACTATTTCCTACAAGGACCGATTTTGGTGAAATTGTGAATGAAGTGCGTAAAACAGCATAAGTTTGGTCACAAGTAGTCTGAAAAACCCTCGCCCAGCTGTCTACGTGCTAGAATGACGGGCATTTCGCATCCAGATGACGACAGTTCACCCGTCGCGTCCGACGATGTCCACCGTGTGCTTCACAGCAAGGCGACGCAGGCACGGTGACTTGCACGTGAGTTTGTTTCTAGCGGTAGTAAACTTGCAGAGCATCTTTCGCAGTCCTCTCCTCCCCCACCTGTGCCCGGTGTCAAAAGAAGACAAATAACGGCAGAGACGGGGAGGGCGCAGCCCGATGCTTGACGCTAAACCGCACACCACACAGCAGCTCACCAGAATTTTAACCAAAAACAACGATGCAGAGGGTCGCTGGACTCCCAGTATGCGCAATCGGATCTGCCACTGCACCACGACGTGCTCGGCAAAAATGACTACTTAAGTAGCATGCATTTTCCCGATGATTTTCGATGGTTTTGCAAATTCAAATATGTTTTACAGAAAACATAAACAAAAATATGCTTTCTTTTAGTCAATCAATAGAGAATCACGTCTTCTGTATATTTTATACTTAAGGAAGGAGTATAATTAGGTTTTAAAAAAGTTTTCCGATTGCCGAATGATTTGGAGCCTAATCATTCTTTGCATTAGCGTTTAATGATTTAGGTCTATAAGGTGTATGCGTTCCGCGTAAAGAAAATCCCATATTTTTCTATGCTATTAAAGAGCTATCATACAGAGTCCATAAAATTTTGCAATGGATGCGGACCATGTTGTATATTTCATGAGGTGCAGTGGTAAACGGCCAGGTACGATGCTATGTGAATGGACATATCGTGGTCTTAAAAAGTCTCATAATTAGAAACTTTTTTAAAACCTGATTAAACTCCTTCCTTGAATATAAAGCATAAAGAAAACGTGATTCTTTATTGATTGACTAAAAGAATGCATATTTTTGTTTATGGTTTCTATAAAATATATTTAAATTTGCAAAACCATTAAAAATCAATGGGAAAATCGCATGCTACTTAAGTACTCGTTTTTTACCAAGTCGCTTTCTGCAGGATATTGAAAAGAAGTGCATCTTAAAGCCGAAATCCTGCCGTGTCCGAAATTTTATGAGAGTATGCCTTAAGAGAATCAGTATTACAACTGCGACCAAGTATTCCTTCCTAATCGAAAACGCATTTCAGAATTTCAGCCAACATTTCATGAGGTCGGTCACTCACTGCATATAAGGAGAGAAAAGGAAGGTAATTTAGCGGACTGAAGTGTAGCCTGTTAATAGTCTCATCTTCGGCGCAGTTAAGTTGCCCTACTTGCTCTAATTCATTCCGCCAATGCCCAAAATACGAAAAGAAAACTCTCCGTGACCGACCGCTGGCTGTCCCGCGTGACATTTGTCTCCTTTTCGACAGTCGACATCGGCAGTCGATGTTAGTCTGTTTGCTTGGCCTTGGAGTCAAAGTATCCACCAAACTTTATGTACCATGAATGTTTGACCGGATCATGAAGAGTACGAAACCAGTATTTACAGCTGGGACTGTTTTATCAACTTAGTGCATTATAGATATTCCAGTATTTTTGTTGACTTTAGCAATTGCAATACATGTCAAAGTGAGTAGTGATTGACTTCCAAACAACCTCATAAAGTCCTTTTGACTGTTGGAGTCTGAAAGAAAAGGGATCGAGCAGGAAGTGATTTTGTCATCAAAATTAGCCATTGAAATTTGCAAGAAAAAATGAGGGACTGCGTTTAATCCTCAAGAATTGCACTTGATGTTATGAAGTCAAAAAGGGCCTTTAAGGATTTTCGTCCGTGTAATGTAGCATAAAATAGAAGTATGAAGCTAGAAACCACTGCCTTGGCTAGCAAAGTTCAAAACAACTTGATTATAGACAGGCCTTCCCGACTGAAACCCCTAAAACAGTAAACCTGATTCACCTCTGACTAAACCAAATGATTTTTGTCGGTATTTTGCGTACTCCTTTTGGTTAGTATATGTGTATCCAATATGATAGGGTAGTCTACACTGGATACCGAAAGTCACGGTCATTTTCAGACCGTGCTTCTCCGCGAAGAACGTCTTGTGATCGCTGCAGTCAACCTATTTCACTGACCTAATGTGCACAAAAATAAATCTTTGAACAGTCAATAATACATCCTTCTGGCTATAGCATGCGAAGCGCCGCAGGCTGTGATTAAAAAGTGTTCTCCCAAACTTCGGCTGAAAATATACACCTACAAAAAAATGTCTGTTTGTCCGAATTCTTGTAAATTATTGGTTTTATTATTCGCCAGTAAAAAAAGCCTTGCAAGGACAGAAGCTGAATTCCTACGGACGTTTAAATTAATGCGTTACTTGCCTCACCAAATCAGCGTACTGGGTTGCATTCTCAAGAAATGCCCCCTAATGTTGCAACGATCGATAAAACGAAGGCTCACCTACCTGCTAGAAACAAAGTATATCTGCACGCTCTCTGACTAACCAGGGACCGCATTCGCCACAAGAATTACTCGAGTAGTCTTTGACCCTTCTGTCTTCATTTCTTAGACCATCTGACCCTGGAAAAATTTTAAAAAGTATGGTCCGTCTGCGCCGATTCTTGACGAGTTATGAAAATTTACCCGTTCCATGCGTAGATATTTTATATTCATGTCATATTCAAATACGGCTCTCTAAATTTGTTAACCTACAACTTCGTTCCTAGACTATAGCTGCATTATAAAGCTTTGTTCATTTGAATTATAGATTCCACCTTCAATGAATAATACCGGTTCCGGTCTCTCTGCTACCTCTAGGTTGACAGAAATTAAACCGCCCAGGAAGGGTAAACTGGCGGCCGCATCGTTTTGGCTTGAAATGGCACTTTTCTGAATTCGTGCAGCAAAATTGCAAATAAATGAAAATTTTAGCCGAGTCAAAAATACAGCTTTCGGACACTTTCATTTGCTTGCTGCAATGAAAATCGAAATCACAGAAGTGCAAAACTGTGTTTTAGCTAAGAAATTAAAGCATGCATTAACATTCAAATGGGCAGCCTCGGTTACCTTACCAGAATTCAGCGTAGTTGGATATCTACTCTTTTTCTTCAAGTAAACTACGTTTTTTAAATTCTATAAGGTATGTAAGGTAACACAGTCGCCCATGTTCATTAACAGGCTTGCGTCAAATTTTGCAGGATCGTCTAGGCGTGATTTTGAGCAAGGAAGTCTGTTGGCCAATCTATTGATAATTTCAATTAACTGATATTAAAGTTTGTACAGTAAACTGTGATCTAGCTCCTAAATGGTAAATCATTTCTCGTCAAGGCAAGCAAACTTGCTTCGGAAAGAAGAACCTTAGTGAACCTCTAGTAACTTCGTCACCAGCTGAGGCTTAGATAACTTCTCTTAAAGCTAAACACAGACTACGGTCGGCAAGATTATATTGCTGGGCTTGGTTTTGTATGGCCGTTAAAAGATAAGCATTTGTGAGATAGGCTGTTTCGTTTTATTAATACTTGATCCTTGTCCTGCTTCGTGATTTGAAAATAGCGCGCAAACAGAAGGCCGCATTCAAAGCCAGTGTTTTTTATATGTTAACTTGAGCTTCGTTTGGAAATAACAGGGGATGAGTGTGACTAGTCCCAATTTGATAAGAAAATCTATATTGCGCAGAAGACGGTGGATATTCATAAAATGCGGTATAGTATCAGACCAATATGTTGCTTCACCTTCTCATTATTACTAAAATACCTACTCCCATCATTTGAGTACAGGTGTTAGTCTGCATTTCCCACACAAAAGCCATGCAAGGCGTCATGCGACAAGGGAACCTCAAATTCTGTGTTATACGACTGGTTTATGGCCTGAAAGCGTTTGCGTAAGGACATTATACTGGCCTGTTCAGTCGCACTGAAGTGGACTAGAAGACAAAATTATCAGAACAAATGGTCACCCGCGAAAACTCTTCAGCTGTGTATAGGCCGAACAAGAAGAAGGGACAAATCGTACCGATCCCCTATTTTGGTAAGCGCTTCCATACCATAATGACGTCGTGGCTGTCGTCAGCCACTTTCTCGCACCGCGTGGAGTTGAAGGCAACCAGACGCAACCACCGGGTGTCAAATATTGAGCCTAAGAGACCTACTGCGACGGTAAATTTTCAGTAGTCGTTTATTGGGTTTGCTGCACTTACGGGGATGAAAATTACGTCAGAGAAAGTGGAAGAATTTCTCAAACGCTAAATGACCGAACATGCAGCGGCGGTGCAGAGAAATGACACAACTTTCCAGTAGCAACTCATTTGACAGTAACCCAACAACACATTCAGGTCTGGCGGGACCAAATGCTTCGTGAGAGCTCACGATAGCTAGAACCGCGAACTGTTAGGGTAATGGCTCTGTAGTGGCCCTGTTTCTAGCGCCGGTTCCAACGCCGCGCCTTTCGCGAGTTTCCACACGTGCGTACGAGGATTGTTGGGCGTCCGTCTACTCAGCTTTCCGATTGGCTAATCGCATTTAAGGCCGAGCCAGATGTGCCCTGACTTGAGACGCTTTGACGCATTCCCTAAAGCGCCTAAGACGACGTTCTTCTGTCAGTTTGCTCGCTCGTCCAGACTTTCCAGGAAAATGACCTTTTCTTCTTCAGAAAATTCGTCCACGCAATTTTATAAAATATAATGTTCATACGTATAAATTGAAAAACAGGTATCCCAAGAAATATAATTAAGAAGGTAAAATTCTTTGGGAAACAGCAAAATTTTATTTTGAATTTTCGAGACTGGTTCCCCAGCTCGTCTTTAGACAACGAATGTGCAAAGACAATTAACTTTTAGACTGAGTCTGGCAAAATGAATCCATGATCGGTTAAGGTTGTCATCTCGGGATTGGCTGACTCAGTTTGAATCTGTCCTTAACGATGTTGTATGTGGCATCTAAATCGATATGCCGGTTGATGCATGCCTCATCTGAGTGCGTTGCCTCCAGGAATTCGCGGCCTTTCCTTGTTTGGCAGGCGCCAACAATGCGAGTGTTCTTCCCTGCGAATTTATCCCCAGTGTCTAGTGTGTGCATGGCCACCTGGGATAGATGGTCGCGTCTCTTCACCGCTAACTGATGCTCATGTATACGGGTTAAGACAGATTTCCCAGTTTGGACGCTCTGATTAATTCCGGCAATTTCCTATGCTAGTATCTGTCCTAGATTTTGATTATGCTTGGACGCTTGGTTTTTTGAGAGGTGAATAATTCACACTCTAGATTAAGCAAAACAAAAGGAATGGCCAAAAGTGTCAAATGTTTTCTTGGTTTAAACGCACCAAAATACAATGTACACAACCGACCGCCGACGGGATGCTGTATCAAAGCACTCCCTACTAAGGCGACTTATCCGATAAATGTCTTTTAATTGGTCGAAACTGTGTTCGTCTTTGGTTTTTGTGATAGATATTCATTTACTCGACGATGAGGTTTAATGTTTCGATGAGTCTTTAAATGAGGCACAAACGACCATCTTCATAAAACAGAACGCACAAACATTCTTTATCACGATAAATGCCCTTAAGAAGTAATCAATTTCAAAGTTTTGAAAAAACCCATTATATGAAATTTGTAATAATGCGAAATCGTTTGAAAACACTGAAATTGATGAGTATTCATTTATACTGCAATGCCAACCTGAAGCTTAACGTGCTTCAGTACAATCTATGAGTTCAATTAATTTTACGCAAAAATGTTGTCATTATATACGCAAAATTGTGTATTTTTGACTACAACTGCCAATCCTATTTAAATTTATTTATCAAACATCCGCCGGGCAACATCTGCCCTTGTGGAAGTTTATGTTCAAATGATGTGCCTATCGGCGAAACCAAGCAAAATATGGTTTGTCCCATTAAGTCGCATCTTAATCAATTTAAAATAGAAAAGAATACAAGCAATTATAGGAAAACCGTTTTTGAATCGATATTCAGAATGAAGGGTGTTGCCAATCAATTGTACATGAATAAGAGTAATTTTTAAGGGATGTTTAAGTGCTAACTTTATTAAAAGATTTTTCAGACGTTCACCTTTTTGTCTGTCAAATGTACCGACTGATTTGCACAGACTGTCTTTCCGCTTATATAACACTGAAATTTGCACAACTACAACAATTTTCGCCATCTTCAAAATTATCCGCTTATCTGTAGAAATCGGTATTTTTGCATAACGTGTCGCTACCCTTCAGTGGTTTTCATGTGTTCAACTCCCTTAAAGTTGTTTTCATCGGCAAACATGTTGGGTCCACGAATTGGTGTCGGTTTTCGAGTGAGTAGCAGTCATTCGTAAATTTCGGCAGCTTTCATGAGTTTGATAACCTACTGTACAACACTCTGAACTGGCGACTGGGTCTGAAGGTCATCGTAACCAGCGTCTCAGTCACGGCTACTGAGATAACTCACTGATTCCCAGTGTATTGATAATTTCAGTGACATATCCTCTGCATAGCCAGTGCTGAGAGTAAGCCTGGACAGAGGAAATACGCAGGCCGCACGCAGGCGAAATTCGAAACAGGTGATAAAATCGCTGAGATTAACAAGTTGGATGACAAAAATCAATTCATTATCTCAGGAGGAACAAGAACTTGCGAGTAAAGATAGGGGGATTAAGTTCTTTAAATTTGCTGAAGCATGGGGACTGGGGAATAAGGCGTACATGATGCTGTCTCTGGTGAAACATTAGGGTAATTAAAGTTTTTGTTCCAGTGATCACTAGCGTCTTTTTCTACGTGACCACTATAGGAAGCGCCTAAGGGACTGATTATTCATTTCTAAGCCAGGGTTATAAATAACCTCTGTAAGGCACTCAGGACTAACTCGAACAGTAAGTGAGGGAAAATATTGAGGATGATTTATTTCCGTTGACTGCGTAAAAGAGCATGGTTCTGACAAAACTATAATGGCGTGCGGTTACCAGTGAGTATATTTCCTATCCGCATCGCCGTCTCATCGATTGTGCTGTAGGTGTATTATCTCGGGGATTGTTTACTCAAAAATTGAAAATGTTTATGATTTCAAAAAACTGCTTTAATATATCTAAAGTATTAACTGTCTTGTGGCTTAATGCCAAAATGTTCCAGTCTACACAGGATGCCGGTTTTCGACCGTTTTGTCCACCGTCTGCGTAAAACTTGATAAATAAAAAGAGCTACTTAAGCAGCATAAATTTTACCATTGCTATTGATGTCCTTAGAAATTTTAATATATTTTGTAGAAAACATTCACAAAAAATATTTTTGTCAACTCCCGTGGTAGTACGTTACGTCTTCTTAAATCTTTATACTCGAAGAAAGAGTTTCTTTTGGTTTTTTGATTATGAGATTTGTTAAGATCGTAAAATGCTCAAGTCCATAGCATCGCATCGCCAAATGCATTATTGCTGCTAAATTGGTCAAAAAGGCTCAAATTCACTGGAAAATTTTATGGTTGCTTTATCACCTCTTCCTACCAGCTTAGAGAAATATATGCCATTCCTTTGACGGAATAGGTGCAGTTCGTAGTTTGGAAACCCCGCAGGCACGTGTAGCGACAGGTAAGGGTCAAAATTATAGAGGACTTGAGGGTTTTCTAAAACCGAAAGTCACTTTTCTTCAACTTTAAAATTTAAATAAGACGTAATGTGCCACAAAATGAGCAAAATAAAGAATATCTTTATCCATATTTCTTAAAACATATTTTATTTTATAAGGGAATCAGAAGCCGTAGGTAAAAAAATCATGCTGCTTAAACAGTCACTTTTACGAATTAAGAATCTCACCTGAAAGCGATCACCCTGACGGGACTGGAACATCTTAGCATTATGCGGCATGATAATTAACGCTAGAACTCAACTAAACTAATGTTTTGCAATTGAAAGCACATTTCTGAATTTTAGTTAACAATTCATGCGATAACATATCTACAATATAATGGTTCTATCGTAAATCCTAAGGTCTGTAATTTGTTAGAATTTAAATAACTCTCGTTGTTGAGAGTGAATTCTATGTCCTGACAGGGAGAGAATAAGTATTAGTTTGCATATTTGGTGACTCTAATCCAGACTGTTCGGCGAAGTTAACTGATTAATTCGGTCCACATTAGTGCAGTTAATTTCAGCTGCAATAAGATTAATGCTTTTATCACTGTCGGTGATACAAAGAGGTGGTTAATGCGACTTCATGTCCCATTCTGCCAAGTGTTTTAGGGCATCTGAAATAATCGAAAAATAAATCCCTAAAAACAACTTTACGATTCTTAATCATCTTTTTCCATGGCATTTTAGAAATTTCAGACAAGCGATGATGCTAAACAATGACTCTCCTCCCGACGTCGATGACTCACGTCGATGCCCTTGAAAATTCAATTATATTTCATGGAAAACATGCATAAAAATATTCATTCTTTTGCTTATTTGGTAGAAACCACATTTTGTTCCAATTTCATACTCAAAAGAAGAGTATAATTATGTTGTAAAAAACTTTTCTAATTCCCGAATAATTTTGAACCCCATCTGCTGTTACACTTGCATTCACGGTTTCAAAACTACAAGCTGTATATTTTCCGTGTACGGAAAACCATGTATTTCTCTACGGTGTTAAGAGGAGACTATATGAGGTTCATAAAATTAAGCAGTGGATTTGAACAATATTGCTAACTTTACAAGCCACATTCGTAAATGTAGATACATGACGTTTCATGAACGGCCATTGAATGGTATTAAAAATCTCACAATAAGAGACTTTTTTAAAACCGAATTATACTCTTCTTTTGAGTATAAATTTGGAAGAAGATGTGATTTTCTACCGAATAAGTTAAAGAATGAATACTTTTATGCATGTTTTTCATGAAATATAATTGCATTTTCAAGGGCATCGAAAATTAATGAGAATATTGCATACTACATAAGTAGTCATTTTTTGAAGAGTATAGATCTTGCATGCAGCCGAAAATAAGTTTTTCGAAAGCCGACACCCTGAGGTAACTGGATCATTATAGGTTCATGCTGCATCATGATTAGTTTTACAACACTACTTAATTTATCTTTTCGAAACGAGGACGCATTTCGAAATTTTGGTTCGCATTTCATGAGATAGCACATCTACTGTACTTTCTGCTTTTGTGATTGTCGATATCGCGTGGGCATACTACACCTTAGCAAAGAATGGTGAAGCCTGTAGACTGTCTGATTCGCGACTCAGACTTCTTTGATGTTGCTTGTACGAGAACGATTCTTATTTGTTGTGTTGACGTCAGTTGCAGTGAGGTCGGTGTTGTCGTTTCTGTCGGCGGTGCTGACAACTGGCCGACGTGACCCGACACGTCGCACCTCCATATGTTTTTAGTCATGGCAGAAAAGGCGAAGGGTACGACCCGCGAACTCTAGTAGACTATTTTACCACAGTTGGTCATCCCTTTTCTAGGGCAACATAGTTAAATCAGAAGGATATCATCAAAAACACCACCCGACTCTGTGAAACGCATCTTCTGGATATTGTAAAATTGAAGAGAATAAATATTTTTGCTTGGAATATTTGTAATATCACACAGGCGTTGATATTCTAATGGATGCCATGCGCAATATTCATTGGAATATTCATAAGATATTTAAACGCTCATTTGTTTCGCCCCTTCCAAGTGAAAAAGGTTGTGAACATCTAGGCGTATGAGGCATTAAATAAATGAACAATACCCAGGCTAAGGAAGGCAAGGTGTATTATAAAGGTGAACGTGCCTTAGATAGTGAAGACTACAATAATCTGGATGGAGGTCGAGAAGAAAGCCGACCACCATTTCTGGAGATTGTGGCTAGTGGATGAGGAGTCTATTGCATAAAGGCGCCATTAAGTATAAAATAATCCCCATCTCGAGTTTTAACCATGGGTGCACGCATTTCAAGCGATGTTGGTAAGACAGTTGGAAAAGCCAAGATGGGTGATGTTGCGGAAGTAGTATCCTGAGAAGATTTTAAGTATAATACAGTTATGCGCCGAAACTGTACAATACGAGGCGACCAAAAATATCCTCACGCAATGGGTCTTACGCTCACTCAGTAGTGGGCTACTCCCATCCTATACGGAGAGGGCAAGAATAAAATACCAGCACAGACCACCTCTATGCGTATTTACTCCTTCGCCATGAGCCGACGTTTCTTCAAAAGAGTAACCATCTCCCGGAATGGTTCGGAAAAAGTTGAATAAAAAACATCAACAGCTCTATCCTTGCGCACGCGGTAGACGTAGACCACCACAAAGACGCCAGTGAGGCCTTCCGATTGATATACAGGTTTCCGTCAGGCTATCCAAAACTACTCAGGTAACGTCCGTTGACTAAAAGAGAAGCGGCTGGAATCAGGCTGCGTGAAGCGGTCCTATGCGCACAGAACTTCATACGGGTCCCATAGTTGCCATGGGATCACCAAACCACCAAACCAGCTACCCGCATATGTCTACTTGTTCCGGAACCCACCTTCTCCTTGGCGCGACTGTAATTTCGGTGTTTCAATCTTCCCCCTTCAAACCCAAGCCTAATATAATTACCAAATTGCTCATATATTTTGACTGATTATTTTAATAGTCATATATATGCACAGGCCTGAAGAGAATTTGTCACATCAAATTGTCGTTCGAAAGCAAGCAGAATAAACATGTTCGCTCATTACTGGACCTCATTGCGGGGCATAATTCTCAACCGCAGAAAATTCAGTACCTATTGCAGTCACATTGTATGCTCTCTACTTTTGTTTAAACTGTATCGCACGTCAACAATGATTCCTTATTCTCAAATTACATATGCTCTTTTTGTCTACAGCTCGTGTTTAATTGCGAAATTTGTGTCGAAAGTCAGCCCCTCAATCTTAAAATTGTCCGCAATGTTAGCATTTATACTCATGTGGAGATCTAAAAAGTCGCGTCTGGGAGACGTAAGCTTTCGATTATTCAGCACAAGGCCTGTACGGAAATAAAAGAGCAGAATAGCAAAAGTTAAAAATCCAATGGTATTCAACGTGGGAGGGGGAGTGTTGAAGGTCGATCAGTGGTCAGATTCTTGTTCTGTCTGGGGTTTGTACTGAAGGTATATTTTTACCTGCGCGACCACCACTGCCACATGAAGGAATATTTCTTCTAATGTAACCAAACATTTTAGGAGCTAGAGATGGCCATCAAGCAACACACTGCTCATCTATGCTTGCCTCACTGCTAGGAGAAAATCACGCACACTATACTATTTTAAAGCAAGCTTTTACGTCAACGATGCAAAATAAAGGGTCCGTAACCGGGTAGATTTATGCATATATTAGGCTTTAGTTAAGACAGACGAAAATTCTTTTGGCTTTTTCATTAACAAAAACTGCTCGAATATATCAATCCACATTATTGCCGTTATTGGACGGACTCATCTCGGGATTTTCGTTTTTTTCAGAGGCACACGATGCGCTTACCTTCTACTAATCGCTTATCACGGCGGCATCTTTTGATTTAAATGCTTTCTGATCCAGAACCAATAGCTGACAAGGTTACGGCCGTACAGAATTTAGAATGATGAAAATTTCAATGACGAAATCTCGCGCGTCTTATAAGGCGCGAAAGTTTCTAGATAGATCAGACGTTTCACTTGTAAAAAAGCACGTAATGCTTGTCTTCAAAATGCATCGTTTCATTGTGATTTTGACATTATGCTTGATGTGCATTGACGGATGCGCTATCTGGTGGGAAAAGGGGTGCGTAAATTTTTATTTCGTTTTCTACATTTTTGTAACCCCTCGACTTCTTGTCTCTTGACTTAAAACGCGTTCGTATATTAACACAGGGAATTCTCTCTCGATGCAAAACGCGTATCGCATTCTTTTTATGAAAATTGGTATCCTTTAGTTTTTCAAATATCAGCATTCTCTCTTGACTAATTATATTAGATATCTTCCGATTTTTGTCTTTATTGGAAAACACATTAAAATACTCACAAGCTTTTTTTGGTAGGAGCGTATTAATGTGTCCAAGGGTGAATTCGAAAATTTTCCTTGACGTGATCGTGAATGCTTTATTTCCAAAAATGTTGCACACACAGTTCACATTGTCTTCTGTAAACCGAAGAAACTACTTACTTATGGTTGTCTTCGAAAGGAACAAATCTCAGGTTAAGTGCTACTTTGCAGAGGACGTTTCGTCGGCCAAATATGTAACATACTCATGTCTCGTTGAATTGTCTCGAATGGACATAATGTTATGGCAGTTGGTAAGATAGTTTCTTTATAAGCGTTTCAAATTTTGTCGAATATCGTTACTATTCTGGGAATACATCGTTCAGTAAAGTCCACTTTGTTCTAGTACACAATCTTGCCTATGATTCAATTGCAGTGTAACTGGCTACTTTGTATTTTCTCTACTTAATAAGTCCTATGATTAGTATTCTTATGTTGCAGTTAAAAACAGTCCAACGACCTCCTAAGTAAAGTGATGGGTTTTTTGCGGTTGTCAACACAGCGGATAAAATATATTAAACCTGGCTTATTCACTAAAAGTATTACGCCTTGTCCATGCAAATTCAGTTAAATTTTCTTGGGAAAATATTAAATGCGGCAACTTCAAGTTAATATCGATATTAACTAATTACAAATATTTTTTTCGATTCTGCAATCCGTTTTTGAATGCTAATCTAACTTTTGTAATCATGTAGGCTTCTGAGATTTAACTTTATGCAAACAGGCCCAATAGCATTGCATAATTATTTAAGCATTTCAATTCTTTAAATCCCCTTATGTTCTGAAAGGCTTTTTCACCTATAAAAAGTCCGCCGCAGACTTTCTGGCGAACTTGATAATTTAAATGACAAATAGTAAAATAAACCTCACCCAATCAAGTGAAATATTTACCTAATCTTCTGGAAATGTAAACTATTCTTTATTTTTCCATAATATGGCTTTACTTATTAAAACGCCACAAAACAAAAGTAAAATTTCAGTCTGCGTAGAAGACATTCCAGCAGTTATAATGATTATCTTGAACATATGTAAATAACGTATATACGAGGACGCTCACGCTGCTTTATATCTTCATCTCCAGCCGAAGCACGAAAATGTGTATACTGACCTGGTTTTCAGTAACACTTCGATATTTGCAATGCTCACTGTTTCTTACTGGGCGAGTAGCACCGAAAACCCTGATGAAGCTCGAATATCGGATATTTTGCCTACTGAATTCCTTTTGAGTCAGTTTACGGACGCAACATACAAGGAGGACTTACAATGGACGAAGCCTATTTTGAAAAATTTGGGTTCTCACCTAGGACGTGCGCTGACTAATTGCAAGGTCACTTGTCAAATTTGAATGGCTTTGCAGAGCAAATAGTACATTTCTTCAAAGACGCCCTTCTCACAGACTATCATTTTTGATTGACTACAAAAGAACGTCATGGCAGTGTCATAATGTCATTTATCCGCCTTTTTGCTTATATTATAGCAAAATTTTTGCTGTTTGTAATTACGCATATTTTATCTTAAAAATTCAAAATAATGTTTTATTTATATAGTGTAAAGAAAGGTTGTTCCCACATTGCGTAAACATACTGGGCAAAAACAGAATGTTCTTAAAAAGCATATGATCTGACTTGAGCTTTCAATGATTATAGCACAATTGTCGATCCTTCGATAATTGGCAGTTTGTTGAGCGTCCTTGTAGAAAGCTGGCAAACGTATATACACACGCAAAATCTCTAGTACTTTACAATTTGCTTTTGTGTGCCTAAAATGTCCCTCTCTTGATAGTTCTAGTTATGAGACATGTGTGACGGTCACTTGGGGAGTTCCTAGTTCCTGGAGTGGAAGTCAGCTGACGCAAAACTGCGCATGTCATTTACGGAGTCGATAGATCGCATCAGTTATAAAAACTCCAAGCATCTGGTGGCCATATCGAAAAGCAATATAATAGCTCTGGGTTAACATAATCGCAGGCTGGTTACTTCGACATTAGTGTAGGAAAGGTAACTGTTTGTGCATTACACATTCCTTTCATGCTCGAGCGTAAAGATAAAAATCGTGCTCATAATTTGTGTATTTATTAGAGAACAGTCATCTAGAGGGATTTAACTTAAAACTAGGCGAAATTCTTTCGGAACAAATTGACCTGTAGTACGTAAATTCTCGAGACTGATTTTCCAGCTTTTTGTCAGACTTATGTCTCATTTATATGCAAATGCATGTCGTGTTTTTCATTTCCCAAATACGACGAGGAGGAAAATGCATTTTTGTGAACCAGGTCGTATTCACACAGATGTTTGCGGGATTCTCTCGTATGTACTATTGAAGTCGTTCGCCGGCCTTGATTTAGCTAGCCTTGCCACCTGCATCGTATTAAATTCGCGCTCGACGCACGTGCAGTAGGTAGGCTAACTTATGAGATGCCAAATGTTTTAGTTTCGAGGAGATTAACTTGGTAGGACTGTAAAACTAATAATTGTGCAACATAAGTCTATAATAATTATGCTACTTCATGATTCCTGCTTTTGAACAAACTTCATCCCGATCGCATTTATGGCCAAATTCTGTAGAAAATATTACGACGTAATTAGCATTAATTTTTCACATCGACTTTCGATTACTGCAAAATTCAATCAAATTTCATGGAAATCATGCATAAAAGTATTCATTTGGTAGACAATCATGTAAACTTCCAATGTTATACTCAAAGGAAGGGAATAATTCGGTATTAAAAAAGTTTCTAGCTGTGAGATTTTTTAATGTCGTGCAATGGCCGTTCACACAACGTCATGTCCCCGCATTTAATAATGTGAATGGTAAAGTTAACAAAATGCTCAAATCCACTGTCAGATTATATAAACCTCATAAAGTCTCCCTTTAAGATCGTTTAGAAATGTATGATTTTGCCGTAAGCGGAAAATGCCCGACTCGCAGTTTGGAAACCTTGAATGCAATTGTAACGGCAAATTGGGTTCATAGTTATACGGGATCTAGGAAAGTTCTTGAAAACCGTATTATATCCTTCCTCCTAGTTTAAAATCGCAAAAAGACGTCATTTTCATCAAATGGGCAAAACAAGGAATATTTTTATGCATGCTTTGTGTGAAATATAATTGAATTGTGAGGGCTTTGGAAATTAATGAGAAAAAGGCATGCCATTTAATTAATCATATATTTACAAAAAATAGGTTTTGCATGCAGCCGGAAAGAAGCTCATTCGAATGCTGGCATCCTGAGGTAACGGAATTATTATAGGATTATGCTGCTCAGTGCTTGTTTTTACAACGCTACTTAATTAAACTTTTCGAAACGAAAGCGCATTCCGGTTGACATCACATAGGTTAGCTCTACTGCAGTAAGTGCAAGGATGCCTCTTTCGCTAGCAATCGGTGTAATACAGTCGGAAAAAATTTCGTTCAAAGTCGGCATCCTGAGGTAACTGAATCAATATAGAATTATGTTGCGTAATGATTTATTATATAACCCTACTTGATCAAGCTTTTCTAAACGTCTGTTCGCGAGTTAGCATATCTACCGTACGTTAGCTGGCTTGTTGGCTGGTCCTGGCTTCTCCGATTTCGACCATCGGTGTATTTACGTTCCCTTCACGGCTGCAGCTGTTGCCACTACGTCAACCTGTCTGTGCCAAGCCGGTCACGTGACTTTCGGTCGGCGTTTTCTTCGTGAGCGTCGGCTGTGGGCTCCGCGTGACTTTCGTCTTATTGGACTCCAGTCTTGTGCAGAACGCCTGGTGGACAACATGTAGGTCTATGGCTCAGTCAATTGTGGTGGTTAAAGACCGATTTTCCAGCATCCTTCCCGTCATCGGTCGACGACCGTTTTTAAGGGCGAAACTGTAGATCAGTAGAAGTATGTGGACAGCCTTAGCCCTGCCTCTGGTCACAGTGATTCCTGTCACCATCTCCCACATCTGAAAACCACATTTGCACTGAAATTAATCATCCGTTTCACTGTTAGTGATACTGTTAACCTCGCAATGTTTTGGGTGAATGGGTGGAGGTGGTTCCTCCTCAAGCGCGTACAAGCCTTCCACCACTGACGCCTAGGCCGTTCAAAGAATCATGTGATCACGACCCACAAGCTGCCGGAGCATTCGCCTATGTGGCCTCTAAGACAGGCGTCCAGGAACTCCGAAATCTACCAATTAACTAACCGATCTGACATAGACTAGTCCTTATATGTCACTAATCCGGTCACTTTCACAGGCCCACAGCGCACCGGCAAGGTGGGGAGGGTGGGGCTACTGACCTGTCAGGCAAATGATGCTAGTTTCGAATTATTCGGTTTTGATTATTTATCAGCAGGCCTGTACAGTTATTTTGGACAGCTACGATGAGACACCGAGTTTAGAACCAGTAGATTTGGACGGAAGATTGAGTTCATTCGGCAAGTCGGACATCAGGAGCAACTATAGTCTAATCCTGTCAGCAGTATGATCAATGAGGTAAGGTTGAGTGTGAACAGGATTTGGGCTTATGTTTCATCGCTGTGACGTAACGTCTTGGAATGGGATAAGGGAGATACAGGACTCAGCATCAACCAGATATGCTGGATGACTTGTAAAAACGGCTTCTGTCAGTACAGGCTTCGACTGGCTGACCATATAGGCTCTGTCCTTGTCGTCGTAGGGACCTGCTGTCGGGGCAACTTGGAGTGCTTCGCCGGCACTTTACAATGCGTGACCGGTCTCATGAAATGTTGGCCGAAATACTGAAATGCGTTTGCGATTACGAAGGATTACATAGGTGGGGTTGTCATTTTGCCTATTAAATAACAAAATCCCATAGCAATTTAGACTAGCCAGGATGTCGGCTTTTGAATGCACTTCTGTCTCACTTCCCTTTAAAAACTTCATTTGGTGAAAAATGACAACTTAAGTAGAATGTATTTTTCGCATTGATTTTCGATGGTCATATAAGTTAAAATATTTCTTATGGAAAACATTCAAAAAATAGACTTTCTTTTACTTGTGAGTTAGAAATTAATATTCTATTTACATTTTATATCCGAAGAAAGCGTATATCTATGCTCTTAAAAAGTTTCCAAATCCCCAGTAATTTCGAGTCAGATCAGCTGTTGTATTACAATTTAGCAATTCCAGTGTACAAGTCGCATGCATTCCGCACGAGAAAAATCATATATTCATCTAGGCCTTTAAGAAGATACCATGTTGACAGAATGGTATTACCGACAAAGACAAGCAAGACTGGAATTGCCATTTCTGGCTTAGTAGCCGTCGTCAGCCAGCCATACCCAAGACCGACGTGTGGAACACCCGAGCCTCGAACTCGCGACCTGTTGGTTTAGAAGCCCACGCCTCTACCCACCGGGCCACGAGCCCGTTCCCCTGTCGGTTTTCGATCGGGAATATACAATGGTAGGGGGCGCACGTGACCCGGTGGGTAGAGGCGTGGACTTCTAAACCATCAGGTCGCGAGTTCGAGGCTCGGGTGTTCCACACTTCGGGTTTGGGTATGGCTGGCTGACCACGGCTAATAAGCCAGAAATGGCCATTCCAGTCTCCCTTGTCTTTGTCGGTAATAACATTCTGCCTATATATCATGCGCCGCTGTGCGGCTGCTGGTTGGGATAGAGAAAGAGCCCTTAAGGCACAACGGAACGAGTGACTTCCGTATGAACGATCGGTGAGCGCCCATTATCATACCATGCTGAGTTCATAAAATTTTGCAAAGGACCATTGGTAAACGGAGATGTTGGATGCTGTACGTGTGGACATCGAACGGACTTAAAAAGTTCATAATTAAAACTTTTAATACCTAAATATATGCTTTCCTTAGGTATACAGTGTAAAGACAGTTAAAATTCTACCACACAAGTAAAAGAAACCCTATTTTATGCATGTTCTCCATAAGACATTCGAATTTATATGACCATCGAAAATCAATGTGAAAAATACATGCTACTTTAGTAGTCATTTGTTGCCAAGTGTGGCTTTCATGGGGGGAGGAGGAGGAGGAGGAACAAAGGTGTATTTAAAAGCTTAAATCCTGGCTAGTCTGAATCGCTGTGGGATTTTGTTGTTTGATAGGCAACATTACAACCCCATCTAGGTAATCCTTCGTAATCGAAAACGCATTTCAGTATTTCAGCCAACATTTCATGAGATTGGTCACGCAATGTACAGATGACTCTTAATGCCTTTCTAACGTCTACCCCGCAGCCGTTGTCAATCACGTTTGTCACAATTGCGCAAAACAATCCAACACCAGTAACGGAAGGCAGCCAGATCTCTTTCCTCCTTCTGACAAATAAGGACGCGTGTCATTCGAAAATCGAATCAATTCCGCTCGATGACACTACCTTGGGAAAAAGAAAGGCAAGATGGCGATCAAGCCAATGCCACAGAATTCCAGCTCACGACATTTCCTTCCAGACTGAAGGGTTGGGGTTCTCTTAATAAGCAAGTGTTCGAATCTCCTTGGCCGACGGCCAATGGCATCCCAAGTCTGCATAGTTCAACAAGGATTCACACACTTGAACCATCAGCGTGGCGGATATAAGACATGCACAGTTTGTCTTATCAGACAACTGCGAAGGGGCTGGCAGAGACATTGAAGTACATTCTGTCACCTGGTCGAACCTGCAGCGTCCATATCAGTCTCCTTACGAACTGAAGGGAAAAATGGGCTTTCATTTGTGATTTTAAAATCAGAACCGACAGTAACCTAGCCCAGATGTAATTATAATCACTGTGCTCTCAGGGCCTTGTAGCCCAGGTGATTAGAGCAGTGGCTGTGCCAAGGCCTTTCCCTTGCTGTCATGGATTCGAATCCTACCGAGGTCGCTTTTTTCGCCGTTGTATCAAAATGGATTTCTTTCTAGTTATTCTTATAAATTGAAAGCTTTAATACGCACCTGTTGGTCCTTTTGAGATTTATGTGTGCGTATGTACTGGATGCCCAGTGAGACTATTTTGTCACTCGTCGTTAGGGTGGCGGAGAAAGAATGTCTTGAGTCGTCTGGATTTATTCAATGTAAAGCTAACGCATTTTTCTGCTGACTGTGTATAGAGGTTCCTGTATGTTACCATCAGACGAGAGCTTGGGTTGGGAAACTGGCATGCAATCTTACGCTTGTGCCGAGTTGGTAATTACACTTCTTCCTTCGTTAGCAGCATGTGCTTTGGTGGTGGTG